>VZSF01005935.1:292898-345788 GCA_013398295.1 Chionis minor | reverse complement strand
TTTTTTTTTTTTTTTTTACTTGACATGAAATAAGACAGTGTCTAAATTGTCTTATTGTTGAGCAACCTGCACTAGTGAGAGGTGTCCCTGCCCATGGCAGGGGGGTTGGAACTTGATGATCTTTAAAGTCCCTTCCAACTCTAACCATTCTATGATTCTAATAGAAAAAAAACAGGAGAAAAATGTGGCAAGCAAACACAGAGAATTTTTTAAAGACAATTCAAGAGACTACCTTCTCACTTTGTGTATGGAAGGGGACATTCCCCTTCCATGAAGGGTGTATGGAAGGGGACATTCCCCTTCCATGAAGGATGTATGGAAGGGGATATTAAACATCTGGGATCCTGCTTTACAAAAAACCCAACCAAGAACTACAGAAAAAGGCGCGCCGGATTCCCTCGGGATCACCCTCTCTGCCCACTGGCCCTGCAGGCTGGTGAATTTGGAGCAACGCTCCAGACAGGAGTACACGTGGGGGTGTCTCTATGATCACGTTGCCCCCCCCTCCCCACCTCCAACTACAGCAAAATCCCCACAGCCGCGACGGCCCCTTCGCTGGTGACGGCTCTTGCCCCGTGCACGAGTTCAGTTTCACGCAGATGCCTCAAAGGCTTCCCAAGGCTGTTGGGTAAGCGGCTGGCAAAGGACAACAACCCAGATATGAAAAGCACCCGTGCGTCTCTGCAGAGAACTGTGCAACATCCCTTTTTTCATTATGCTGCAACTAAACCCCCCTTCTGTTGGGCAAGCCAAAGATACCACACTTCCTGGAGCAGACACAGACATACCATCTCCTACTCCAAATTAAGCTACCAAGCATTCCGAATTCCCTTCAAATATCTACCGGTGTCCACTACATATTGCACCTGAAGAGAGGGAAAAGAAATCTCATTTAAACAGGTTCACTCATACCAAAACTAGCCATGCAACGCTACAACAGCACTTTTAATATTAATACATTAATACTTTCTGTTGTTGTATATTCAACATAACTCATGAAAGATGTGGGGGGAACACCACCACCTCAATGTTTGCCTTAGAGAAGGACAACGTGTCTTACAAAGCTGAAGCATTCCTGAAAGTATATATTCTACTTTTTTTTTTTTTTTTATATCCTTAAGATATTTTGTCTTATGATATATACCTGCACCAGTTTCAGAGAAACAGTTTCCAAAATTACTTGATGGAATGGAGGGGAGGAACGGAATTGCGGGTGGGACTGGGGAGGTAAAATGACTCCAGCTGAGCCTTCTAATTTGCAAGAGTCTGACAAGTTTTCAGGCTTACTCCATTACAACAGTGAATAAGCACAACAGCTGGGAGAAAAAATGAGTTTCCAAACATCAATTTTTATTCCTGAATTTTCATGATCAGTCTTTTCTCATGACAGCAGAACAACTAGTTTAGCAGGGGTATGAAAATAGTACATTATATATTCTTCAAAATTCTACTGACATTGAATTGCAGTTATGTTGTTGGAAACAATCAACATGCCTTTTGAAAAGCAGTTATTTAAGCCAATATACGCTGTCCATGAGTACACACCCTTTTTCCAGCCTATGTAAAGAAATCAACTTTAGCAAAACTCATAATCCAAGGGTATGGAATTTTAAGCGTTCACAATGAGTTAGTCCCCTACACAATACAGCATTTAAAAACACGTTCTTAGTTAAACTTGAAACTTTGTCTGTAGATTTAGTTTTGGGACTCTCTAGGAAAAGATGAGCTTACAAACAAATGGAAACCAGGCAAACGAATTTCAGTTTCAGCACCGTACACACTTGCTCTACTGTCAACTGTGTATCCCCTCTGAATCTTTAGGGTATCACTAATGCTCCCGCGACTGCCTGCCATACATGCAAGGCTCAGGCTTAAGACTCAATAAATCCATTCCCAGTACAGAGTTACATCCCAGTAAAGTCATTCCGCAAGTCCCGTGCTGTTCGGTGTTTTCTGAAATGCAGAAAACTGCATTAGGCGCCAGATACGCAGATACACATTTCACCGCACACAAAATGACCTTGGTTTTTTTCCAAACACCAGCCACTGATGTTCCACAAGGAAAATTCCCAGAAGGTACCCCTCTTCGCAACCATTGTGTTGTGAAAGATACGAATGATGATCTAATTAAATACTCGTCAATTACCGTGCGAAACTTACACGGCCATTTATACTGCAAACGGAAATTTCATATAAGATTTCATAAAGGCCCACTTCGGCCAACACAACAGGCTCAAAGGTGACTCAAAGACCTTAAAGAGGGCAGAGACGTGTGCGATGGCTTTTAAAGACAGAAAACCGGGACAGAAGTGGTACTACCCATCTTTGCACTCCAGCCAAAGACTCAAAGGTGTTGAAAATGCAGAAAAGGAGTCAAGTTTACGGCAGGCGATTTCCCAAGCAAAAGGGAGGCACAGCTAGAAGCTGACTTAGATAAATGTTCTCTCACAGGGATTCTCTTTTAGAGCTATAAATCACTGGAAGAAAGTTCAGATAAATGATTTCTTACCCACTTCTATGTAATGAGAGTTCGTGTTATTCAGTATTCCTTTGATTAGCATGAGCTTACAGACTCATTAAGTGCAGAGCTGACAAAAAGCACGAGCACTTTACTCTCCTTCACACCAGCCATATTACGCTCTCCTCTTTCCTCCACCTTGGGACTGCCTTACACATAAAATCTTCCGGAGAGCTGGCAGCAAAGCAAGCGTTTGAGAACTTTCACAGCAAGAAATTTAAGAGGATGTAACCCTATGTTACCAGCTTGAAAGCGTTTTGTGTTGGTTTGGTTTTTTACAGCATGAAAAAATCCTTTCGCATGCCTGTACAAAATTCCAGAAGGAGGAAACAGTTTTGAAATTTATTTTACCTTCCACATTGATACTGAACAGAAGTTTTGTTTGTTTGTTGCTCTGAAAATCAAAAACATAATAAAAAAAAATGTGAACAGATATATTCATTTGTTGGATCTCTAATTGCATCCTGGCTAGGAAACCATATTTAAGTAGCAGAATTCAATTACCAAGCTAGAGGTTATATTTGGAAAGGTTCCTCAAAGCTTGTTCATGACTTTAGCCTCCAACCTGAATTGGTAATAAGGTATATTTATTATCCAGTGGGAAACCAGTAAATTCTTCCAATCATTAAAACTGTTCTCTAGTTGAAAATTCGGAAATTTTGAAAATTTCTGAGGGATATGATGAAAGTCGAACGGTGTATGAGAGCACAGATTTTCTATGCAAGTAAGTTTGTAGCTCACTCTACAGAGTAAAAAGCACTACTGGAAACAACGAAAAACTATGAAAATTAATAAAATTAAGGACTAAGAATTTTAATTAATTGAAAAAATCTTACATGCCTATTGGGTATGATTTTCAGTAGAAGTATGTACATTCCAAGAATGCAAACATGTATTGATTATTTATTTATATTGTTGAATACAAAGAGCAGATACTGGTAAAGAAGTGGTTTCCTCTGCTCGTTTTCATGTTCTTACATGAACTCAAAGGGTCACCAGTGACACCACCTCCTCAGATCATGACAACACTTTTTGCCGGAAGCCACACCATCGATCAAACTGCCACCATTTTACCACGAGTAGCAGTGCCACCACCAGCACGGAGCACGCCACAGACAGCAATGCTGGCACCGCCATGAGAAGCTCCCTTCCCAGCCTCACTCCAAGAAGCAGCTCAAGCAAGAGCTCCGCGGGGACCACAACGGTTCCTCACCATGCCACAGACAAGCACTTCAGCAGCAAGGGTACCGTGACCAAGCACCCCACTGGCGCAGCAGCCACCCCACTGGCATCACAGACAAGCCCCGCACCGGCAGCAGGAGCACCAAGAGAGCCGAAGCAACCACACGGACTCCACCGGCGCTGGGACAGGCAGCTCCCCCAGCACAAACTCGGATACCGCCAGCAGCACCAGCAAAAATCAGATTGGCAACAGCAGCAGAAGCAAAACCAAAAGCCCCACTGGCACAAAATGCATCGGCAATAATCTGACCGCAAACATCCATACAGGAGCTGCCAGCATCCGTAAGTGCCACACGGAGCCCGGATTCTCACTGCCACGGTTGGTGCTGGGGAGAACCTCGCAGACCCCGGCAGCGCCCCTGGGCACCCCACCGGTGCCGCTGCCGCCAGCCCGCGCCTCACCAGCAACACCGCTCCCGAAGCCACGGCACAGCACCGCAGCACAGAGAACAGGGCTGACAGCTCTTGTCTCCGCACAGTCCTGTCTGGGACTGCACTTGGCTGCGAGCACAAGGATTGTCCTTTTCTTAAGAGTCTAAGAATGACTTTTACCAATGAGTGTAGTTACTACGGGAACTGTTTTGAACTTGCTGCCCTCCGTGGATTTTATAGCGCAGTTACTTAAGAACTACATTGAAAGTTTCAGTAATATTCTTACTCTAGTTCAACTTTACGAGTGCAGACATTAATTTAAACAAAATGACTAGTTTATTTAATTTTTTTATGTTTTATTTAAAAAAGAAGAGAGAGAATTGTGACTTATTTGACCATAAATTGACTAGTATTGACCTTGGGATATTCCACCCGGATTCTTCAATACTGCAGCGCATGTCACTCATTGTTATGAATTACTGTCTATCAGAGTCTTGCATTTAAAACTTTCAAAATTTTGACTTACTGAAAAAACACAGTCTCCTGCAAAGTTCAAATGTCAACCTCTGCTTTTCTTATTACTTCAGTGATATTTCTACAGATCTCAGTCATTTCCAAAAACGTGGTATTATATTCACTTAGAACATACTGGTGAAACAGAAGCAACATCATGGTGTTCTCCATGTGTAAAAGTTCTAAATACCTGCATTACTCTTTAAAATGGGATACAGGGATAATTTTTAGAAACTTTATCCCATGCTTTAGCTTGTTACAAATTTTATACTTCAGAAAATGAAGATGCTAAAATCTCTCATAAAGGGTTAACAGTAATGCAGTATAGAAGTAGTTTACTTGAGACAGTGAAAACTTAATCAAATGTGTTTAAAGTTTTAGCTATTCTTCCCAAGAAAACTACGACAGTTCTGATTTAGGAAACAATTAAAAAATACTGTCACCAAAATTTGACATTAAATAAATATTTGAAAATAAGCTATTTTCAGATTCTTGTTTGTTACAAAGTTGGTGTCCCTTCTTATATACCCTTAATACTTTTTATTTTACATGTTTATTTCAGATAGGGAAGGTGAAAGATTCCTTACCGCCGAGCTATGTAGTAGAAAACCGGATTGCCAGCTTTTGATGTTCCAGCTTGGTAGAAAATATTTAACGTTTTCAGTGCTTTGAACTCCTCTTTTTCATGTACCTGATGCCTAAAAAGCAGTACATTGACAGCAACTTTTCACAACTGCCTTTCAAAGAAAAAAAAATTTAAAATAAAGAAATCCAACCCCCCTTTATTTCTATTTTTAAACAAAAGCATTAAGGTCACACAATCTTGAACCTTTGTTAAATCACAAACATTACCACCACCTCCAGTTCTCAATTTAATTTTCAAAATTAAAATCTAGTCAGAAACCTAAGAGGTCTGTGCAGACCCAGCTTTCTGAACTCCTCTTCAAAACAAAAGCTGGAGCCTCAAGAACTACTTCCATTGCCTGACGTACTAAGGTCTAGACACCCACAACATGTGCCCCCTCCACAATAAACTCATTACCTTGTCATGAATTCTTCAAATTTGGAACTAGTGAGATTTAGACTGGACCAATGGGTATCTGCCACGGGTTTGTGCTCAGGAGGGCCCAGGTAGGCAAGAAGAGTAGCCATCTTGTCAAAGGGTCGTCTTCCAACAGCCTTGTGGTCCCTACAAACAGCAAATGACTTACAAGAAAGGTCCTCCTTTACTCAGCAATTCTTTTTTTTTTTTTTTTTGCCCACTACCTCTTCTTACCTTGAACAGGCTGGATTTTCTTTTTTAAAGTTAAAAAAAAAGGTGCTCAACAAAGAAATAAGAAAAATGCCTGTTACACACAGAACAATTTTTATAAAAGGTAAGACAGACAAAAACGATATACTTGCATAACAGGGGCAGCAAAGATATTAGGTATGTTCCCAATAACGGCTTGTCAATAAGTCAAAAAAGTTTCCACAGGTAAGATTTCCAGCCACGATGTTCTTCTCAGTAACAATAACAAAAGCATCTGAAAGTATTTCCAAATATTCATTTCCCGGCAGCAACTCCCCTCTTCACAGTATTCCTGCAGCCTTACCTGTTGCTGGAAAGGTACTGCCCGATTTTCTCCTGATTGTTCCACAGCAGCCGGTGCAAAGCAAGTACGTTGCCGTCGCTGATGAAGGACAGGCTGTGATTGACCGTGTCGCTAGCTGGGCAGTCAGACGCGATATCAAGGAAAAATCTGGAGTGGAAAACCAGTAATTCCCATAAGTGTGTGTGGGAAATCTGCCCAGCAGACTCAATGCAAGTTAAAAGCTCTAAGAACATTCCCCGCTTGCTCTTTACATGCGACACGGGCTCTGTGCACGTCTCCAAAGGGCCTACCTTCGCGCTGCATCAAAATTGCTTTTTACAAAATCATTAAAAGGCCGCATATGTTCTTCTTTTGTAAACAGGACATGGTTGGCAATACTCTGAAGTATCTAAACAATGAAAAGATGGTAGAGACACATGAAGTTCCATGCATTAACTGTTATGGTAGCCAGTGTAACTTCACTATCGGAAATACTTTTTTTAACCTCTTGTGAAACCTCACAACAAAAAAACCCAACAAGCCAAGTAATTCAAAATACATCCACTTTCAAAGTATTTTCCTTTACATACTCTTAAACACTAGAAAATTACTTCCCGTATTTATAAACTTTATTCAGCTTTAGAAAAGGAAAATAAATTGTCTTTCAACACCACCATTTATTAAGTGTTACTATTGCTTCTGGAAATTATACAGACATGTAGAGGCAGCAGCATATGCCTATTTAAAGAAAACTAAAATTTCTCAACATTTAAAACAGATCCTATGCACAGGCCACAGAACTTCTATGCCATCATTATACCTTTTTTTAAATTTTAGTTTTACAGGAAAAAATACCAAATAAGATTAAAGACGGGAAAAAATCACTTCTCTAGTGCTCGTATGAACTCAAGCAATATTTGGCTGCCATTCTTCTCCCTGCGCTAAAAGTAACATTGGTTTCTTTCTTTGTTTTTAAATACGGTCAGAAGTTTGAGCGAGGAGCCGGCAGGCTTTCTGTGACGCCAAATGGGCTTTTTCCATAGAGACCATTCCCCACCCCTACACTGCTGGGAGCTACACCGTTAACATCATGATGGATAAACACAGCCTGGAAATCACACTTTAAATAAACGTGATGGTTGATACAAAAAAACGTAAGTTCAACTGAACTGCCTCATACTAGTCAAAGAGCAAACTAGATCGGGTAGAACATACGATATCGGCAAATAAAAATATTCATTGATTCACCTTTGACATCAGTTTCAATCCCCTTTCAATTCTCGGTGGAGGCTTTTTATCTAAAATCCCTGCCTCGTAAGGGGAGACGATCGCAGGATTGATGAACCGAAGGAACATCGCACTTCCAACTGCTCCAATGCTGTTCTGAGGAAATCGCTGACTAACCACCTATGAAGTCGAGAATTATAAAGAATATTTTGGCATTAAGGGCAAGGGAAAGCAAGCTGAGAAAAGCCTCGCATGGTACCCCAACTTTAAGCATCTCTCCACAGCAATCAAGCTGAACGCGTTTCATACGGCGCTCCCGCGTCACAGAGCCGCCAGGAGTAAGGGGCGAGGGGGCTACCGGCCACTGCAGCAGTTCTGCCGCGGCTCTCGGGCAAACCTCCTGGCTGGGGGGGGACCGCGGCACTGGCTGCTGCCCACAGCCAGAAGACGACACACCGCAGAGTTACTGACCGCTGCCAGGACCTGCTGCCGCCGGCGCAGCAGACAAACACCGCGCGTCCCGGCACGGGCACCCGGGTCAGTCTTTCTAAAGCAGTGGGGCTTTGACTCCTGTAGTTGTCATTTCACTACCGAGCACAAGGGCCTCCCCAGCAATTAGATTTATGCTGCTGCATTTTCAGGAGTAATTTTAAATTTGTGGGAAGGAGCTGCTTGTAGAAACACTCTCCAGAGCCGAGCGGCCAGTGTCCTCCTCTGCCCATACATACACTGTCCAGAACCACTTACTGGGAATTTGCTAGAAGAACTACACCTGAAAATACTGCTCTTTGCTATTTAGAATTTTTTTTTCTGAAAATNTTTGAAAAGTTAATTAAAGATAAAGCTCCCTGACAAAATAAAGTTCTTATATATGCTACACGTGGTTCTATAAAGATTCAACCTCTGTACGTGTATTTTCTTATGACTAACAATGGTTAATCAAAACAAGTCAGAGTCTACCTTTTCACAGGATAAAATTAGCAAGATTCATATTTTAAATTATATTGTTTAAAATAAATTAAAGGCAAACAAATCCCATTTTATTAAATACTTCAAAATATAATTCAAATCATCCCTCTTAAAACTGATAAAGCCATTAGCACGTATTATATCAATAATCACTTTGGTTCAGTAGCAACTTCATTCAGTTACCTTGTAATACAATTACTGATAATATTTTCTTGTAAAATACTACTTTGCACAGATTTTGCATTTAAATGTGATTACTATTCTGCTCAGTTACAGCAAAGAATAAGGGAGCATTTAATAAAAGTCTAAATTTCAATTCAGTCTCTTGTTTTATTCACACTTTATATTTCGAGGTCACTGTCAAAGAAAATCATAAGACTTAACTGTTAATGACACCACTCTATCACAATCTACATATCTAATCTCTTTAACACAGCAAGTTACTTAAAATGGGAAATCTGCTTTTCTTAGTAAAGAAATACAAGTGCTAAATTGTATTGCTTAGTCGCAAGACAAAATAAAATATATCAGCAACAAGTCATATAAGCCTCTTTGCTTTTCAGTAACCCATATATATTAATTGTTCTTCTCCCAGGGTGCAAGCCGAAGTCATCTGCCAGAGCGTTAAAACAACTAAACAGCCCAAGGGTCTCCCCAAACCCGAAGAAAACATTTTGCTTCTGCATTTTTTTTTTAATTCGAAGACGGTGGCAAGGGTAGAAGAATCAGAGTATTAAATACTAAGCAGTAATGTTAAAAATGTCTTTTCTTTACTCAAATAGGCACACAGAGAATATTTTAAATATAACTTAATTCCAGTGTTAATTGAAATGAAAGCTATTTTGTGCCAGAATTAGTAGAATGATTTTACAGTGAGGTCAAATAGACTGAAATGAAGATGTTTTGAACAAACAGCAAAAGATTTCTGTTGTGCTTTGAAAGAAATGGCTAATAAAAAGGTCTCCAAACTTACTGATTTTTTGTTTTCCTTTTTTTCTTTTACGGTAGCTTTATTCAGTAGAGAGTGGCAAGTTGCCTACAGAACAGAGATGAGCACAAACAAGTCACAGCACCAACTACATACAGCAACAAAAAACCAATGTTGACTTGTACATAAATTACACAGTAAAATGTAACAAACATAACCAACAGAAAATGAAATATATAAACTAAAGACTGATGATGGAGTTTTTATTCCACAAGTTTATTACATCTTATTTACAAAGCACTAAATACAAAACAAGCAAATGTTGCGTTTCAATCATTTCTACTATTTCTGGCTAGATTAAAAGTCAAACCACATTAATGTGCTCATGATATACATTATTGGGCATTAAATGGTATATTCAGCTTTCAAATGTATTTCACCATCCCCAAATAATTTTAATAGTAAAAATAGTGAAGTGTTATACCTTTGAAATACATATCACTTTTAAAGTAAATTTAGAGTTTTAAGTCTTCCCAATGTTTCTCTGTGTGTCCTTCAATTTAGTTAGATCTGCGAATCATCACGGTTATTACTACTCTGATAGCTAAACACTGCCATAAAACTCTCGGGGACGAAAGGAAGAAAAAAGCCAGCAGGTGTAGGTTAATTTGCTGTAGATTGCCAATCAAGATATCGGACTTGATTGTGCTTATTTCTGCATTCCATTTAAATGCAAAGAGGCCTACCGAGCATCGCCTTCTCTCCTGCTTCCCAGCGGGATGTGGGCAAAGCTCCCGTACCCCAGCCTTGTGCTCCGCTCCCCTCCCGGAGGGAACGGCGGCCTCGGAGCCCCGTCCTACACGCGCCCCCCCAGCGCCCACAGGCGCCGCTGGCAGCCCCGGCGCAGGCAGCAGCGGGAGCCGTATCACCAGCGGGCTCAGCAGCTGCAGTGCAGCACGTCCCAGCGGTTCAAATCCCCTCTAGCGGGTCGCACACACTGACAGAGAATGTCTACAACTTCAGAAGGGGATGGAGTAAAAAAAGGAAAAGAGTCAGCAAAGGCTATTCTGCGAACTGAGCTACATTTAAAATAGTTCAGATCTGCGCAGGACTCATCCCTCCCTAGCCAGTGGTGCCTCTGCCAAGTCCTGACTTGGTGCAATCTCTGCAGAGCCACCTTCCCAAGCAGCCACGTGCGCACTCCGCTCGTCAGGCTACTGCACTTAAAGCAAGGAAAACTCCCATCTCTCTCTGTTAAGAAAAATCCCGTATGTTTGTGTGGTTTTTATGAAATAGCCAGCAGGATTTCTTTGTATGAGTTACTTTGGTCGGGCTTGTCCATGCCCACGGAGCACTCCTGACCGTACGTGACCTGAGGCGGCAACTCTCAGCCGGCGTTTCCGGGTGCAAACCCTCAGCGGGGCTCTGCCAACGCAGCCCCAGCCAGCCTGGCCCCGACAGCCACCCCGACACACCCTGGCCGTAACGCGGCTACGGCGATTTACATTAGCTACGAATCATTTACAGGGCACATCTCATGAGCATTTCTTGCACACAGACTTCCTTTAAAGCTCTAAGCGTAGAAAGATACTGCAAAAGTCAGTCTCAGTTACTCTGACACTTGTTCAGGACGGAACACTTCCATCCTACAAAAGCTGAAGTTACCTTATAAAAATCACCTATTTGGTTCTTAGGATAAAAATTGATTAGTACCCCCCAATTTCTTTCAGATAAAGCCCAGACTCTTCAAAATCTCTGAAATTTGAAAGTATAGAATAAATTATTACATTATGTGTGATGAGCAGACATTTTTACACAAATATACCTGTTCCTAGAAACAGTTAAAGTAGTACACGTTGAAGCTGAGTATCAGTTACTACCACTTGTATATTTGCCAGTAAATCATCTCTTTCAGGAACAAATTACCCTTGTTACTAAAAAAGTGTAAAGGCACGAGTAAAGCAAATGGACTTGACAGGCTTCCACAGAACCACCTCTGGCCATGCCCACTGCTGAGTACACTTTAGTCACTCCATCTCATGCAGGAATTAAAAGTGGTTTGCACAGAAATAGCTTTTAGCAATGTATCACCGAAATGGAGGTGAACCTGATACATCCTAGTAACAGCGTAGAAAAGCAAGTCTAGGAAAAGATGTGGGACAATGTAACATCAATTAATGGAAGCAACAATTAAGGCTGCATGAAACATTTTCAGTAACATTTACATATACTCCCAGTCAAGGTCTGTGAGACCATGACCTTTTGAAGAAAACCAGCTTGCCCTCATTTTACATTTTTTTTTTTTTTTAAAAAAAAAGCCCAAAAAAACCCAACCCCAACCCCACCCCCCCCACCTGAATACAGCCAGTCAGAAAGAGAAAGTGATGACTTGAGAAGCCATTTACACAAGCTGTTAGAGCAAAACCCAGAGCACATCATTCGAATGCCTAATTCGTCCCAGCAGCTCACAACCACCACCCAAGTTCCACAACAGTCACGACATACAATTCACTGGTTCTCACTTCCAAGTTCTGAGAACCGCAGCAGTTGTTGCGCCTACTAACACAGCATTCACTGCCAAAAACACAGCTAGGCTACTCTACTTAGAACGCTTTCTTATTACTCATAATTAGTTCATATAGCTCAGAAAATCTATTTTCCTTGCTTTGCATTAGAGCTGAGATTCAGACTCCCTGGCTGAAAAGCCGACAGCTCCTCCAGAACCCTCCCCTGGGACCGCAGCCCAAACACTCTGCTGTGCGCATCTTCCTTCCGTGACGGCATTCTCCAACAGGGCTGGAAATCACCTTTCCTCTGAGCCCTGAGCGCAGCAGAAGTATTCCCCACTGGAATTTTGAGCAGCAGCCAAACCCATTGGATGCACACAAAGAGCAAGAGGGAGACCTCCAGCATCCTGGGCTGCCACGGAGCGCCGCGGGCTGGGGACAGAGCAGCGGCTGTCAGGATGGAGATCGCGGAATGCAGGTGCGGGAGGCTGCCAGGAGGGTACCGCTAGAGTACAACTCACTCCGCAGAGGGCAGTACACCACCCTGGAAGGTTTCTTCTCTTTAGGGACCATTTATAAATGGTACCAGAAACAAGCAAGGGGAGACTGGTCCCAGCTTGGTAACTTTCCAAGGTCTGGGTGACAGCACTAAAGTTTTAGCCACAAGTCAAAGTCAGTCTTTGCAATTTGCCTCATTAAAGGAACTACAAATACATTTATTTATCTGTCTCTCCGATTCTCCTCCTCCTATTTACCTGCTGAGTTTCTCAGTACTCTGTGTTTGCAAAACGTTTGGTCAGCCACTTACTCAGCACACAGCAGCCCTCTGCACCCGCACCTCCGCCACACCGTGTCGCCCACAGCAGTTGGAGGAATCTGGCATCGCACCCAGAAATGCATTCCTGATGGCATTCTACCTCTCCAGCACAAGAATTCCAGCTATCATCCTCACAAGCACAGAGCGCCTGCAGCGCCCCAGGTACAAGGCCAGTGTTATTTACCAAACCGTGTGCCAGCGACCCCCGTCCCGGCACGTTAATGGCTTTTCTCGCAGCTCCCCACAGCACGCCAGGGACTCCTGCTTTCACAGCACGACACTGGGCAGGATCAGAATAAACCTGAATAATGCAGCGTCTTGCCCTCGCCCGCAAATGATCTTCTTTAGGGAAGCACATACAGCCACAAACAATTCTCTACCAAATACAGCCAACAGCTTTTTATACATCCATTTCCTCCCTTTACACTCAGCTTCAATATACAGTTTCTAAAATTCTGAAGTTTGTAACTACTGTGGTAACACTGAAGACCATACAGGTTTTTTCTTACGAGGACCTTACGCCCTTTTTAACCTGCCTTTCTATCAAAGGCAGAAAGTATAAGATTATGCCCACCTGTAATGGATGACTAAGTAATGTTCCTGGAGCAATAACTTGGAAATTTTTGGAAAAAGTTACTTCAGAGAGAAATGCTCTTGAAGAAATTGCCTCTTTTTATGCAGAGAAAAACTATCTAGAGTCACTAACTGCACAGGTAGCTATTTTATTCACAAAGTTAAGTTTATCAAAGGTGTGATCCGTAAAACTTTTGGATAATTAACTTTATTTCTGATTTAATTGATCCTGTATAAAAAGTAAATAGGTACACCGTTTCTATATTCAAAACACAGTTTTGCATTCTCTCAGCCCTGCAGTGATTTTTTTTTAATTTATTTTCCCTTTTTGCTGCTTTCCCTATAGATGGTCCATATGACACACTAATAAAAGCCAGTATAACCACTACCTCCTACTTAACCTTTAGTCTCCCATGGAGACGCTAAAGCAGAGCTTATTGCTGCCTTATCAGGTCTGAGTTCCTAGCTGTGATTCAACGCCTTTAAAAAAAAGTTCAGATTGCCAACCCAAGTCTGAAAAGACCTTTCAGCCCCTACCTTTAGATTCCTGTTACTTTAACATCGGTCTTGAAACAGTCTTTAAGAAACACCCACTACGCAGCCAGTACCGGACCAAGCTCCAAACAATTACAAAAGCGAACCCCAAAGTTAAAGGGCAGGCGACGACTGCAGGCATACCTGGTATAAACAATGGCACACACTGCGAAGCTGTGGTGGGAACTCCGAAGAAGAATTAATGATTGCATGAAAAAATTTTTCTGTCATTTGCAAGAGACTCCGCTGGTTCTCTTCAAGGCTTTCTGTAGGCTCCAGCCTGCAACAGACCCACACATGTATGACCAGCAATCAAAGACACAGTCCTAGCTGTATTCCTATGTTTGGTAGTAACCTTATTTCACAGGGTAAATAGAAATCTTATGGAAATATTTATGACCTTCTACACAAAAGTTTCCATGAATATTTCAAACCACGTAAGTTACAAGTATAAGGTCATTTAAAACTCAGGAATAGACAACTGTGAATGGGATTCTCTCACACCATTCCATACAAAGACATGCATACGTAATTCCAACTGACAATTACATTATCGGTTTCACAATGGTTCCTCTGAAAGGAATTTTTGAGGTAGACAGATATTTGAGAGTTACACTGTTAATAAGAAGGCCCATCTTTTGGTAAGCTACTTAAGAGACGAATACTTAGAGATAACCGAAAGCAACAGAACAAGAACTACTAAATCCAAGTTTTGAAGTGACAGATGAGAAATTAAAGCAGAAAAATTACAGACAACATGCATGCATTCCATCTTGCTTCTGTAATTAATCCAATGACCTAAAGCAGACGCCGTCTGGTACTGCTGGAAATCCCCATATTAGTGCCCTACGTAGCAGCAGGAAGTAGCAAGTAGATGTCCAGCAAGAGCTCTGCATCTCCCTTACTCTCTCAGGGGTTAGAGGACATGCAGCACAACTCCTCTCGCTGTGTTGGGCATATCTGTACAACTCCCCCCGGGTATAAGGGCTGCAATACAATTAATGCGTCTGATAAAGCGAGGAGTGGAAAAGTATGAAAGTACAAGAGAAATATTTGCAACAAGGAAAAGGGAATCCTATTACATTTACAGTGACTGGGAATCATGTTTACAAATAAATACATTTGCTCCCCCCCTTGAATCTCAAACCTTGTCGGATCCACCTCAAAGCTAACGTGCTGCCATTCAGGGGATGTGATCACAGTCCTTAACAAAGGTTCCAAAAGCTTCTGCAAATACGTAGCACCATATACCTGTGCAGAAAGAAAATGAGAACAGGCGGCCGGATTAACAGAGCAATTCACAGGAACACTCCAAAATTCTGTAAGTGTTAGAAGAGCTTCGAAACATTTGATTTGTTTTGGCATAAGCCAGCTTTCTGGAAAATTGATATTTCTCTATTTTGGTCTCACTTCTAAAACATAACTGTGATCAATTGCTACAAGTATTTTAATTAATTTCCAATTCAGAGAAAACTATAGGTCACTTTAATAACCAGATGGGATTATATCTTAGAGCGCACTGACTCAGCTCTTTGTCTCTGGTTGTACACAACTTTTTAAGCTGAAATGCTAGCACAAACAAGACCTCAGAGTTTGTTTCCCCATCTCTAAATTGCCCGGTATAAAAAGACCATCAGGAACAGTCTTCAAGCTGGTACTGGCCCCAGAATCACTCATCTAACTAAACTAGTCAGAAGGTTAGAGGTCCTACTGTGACTGAAGATTATTTAGGAAAGGGCTTTAAGATAACGAAAACTTTTACAAATATTAGCTGTTTGTATCAAATCAGTTATGTTTTCTAAATAACTAATAATCTCTACTGAACTGTACAAATCTTGCAAACATCTTTGTTACCGTGTCCAGTTTTCTTCTTTACAACGCACAATATATAGATTAGGCAAGATGAAACGTTTATTGCCTTGGAAACTTTCAAGGGGACTAAACACAAGCTTAAGCCTAGCTAGTTGAGTCATAAAGTCTTGGCAAAAGGTTAGTTCCAGGAGGATTGGTATTTTATAGTTGGGCCTCAGCATAAGAGATTTACACAATTTAGTTCATCAAACGTTAAAGCATTAAAAGCGAAACTCCCTAAACTTAACAGATGTGAGAGCTGAGACTAACTTAAACCACGACCCAAAGGCAACTCAGCGTTATTTTCATCTAATCCAGTTACTCCAGTGCTTAACATCACAGACTGGTAGTTTCATATTTTTATATTACTAAGCTTTCCCTGTTATTGAAGTGATCTGTAGGAGAAAGATAGATTAGATTAGATAATATACCTTAAAACAGAAAGTCATTATTTTACTGGCTAAGCTGTTTCCTCGGAAGAGCGTCTGCATGGAATCTGCTAATTCAACTTCCTTTGAAAACATATTCCAGAGTAGCTGGTAGAGCAAGTGTCGGGAATCAAAGAGTGTGACCAGGACACGAGCTAGCTCATCCTTAAAAGAAGCAAAGAAACATTAATCTGACTAGCAGTGAGCCAAAGCAACTACAAAAAAAAGAACTATGGACCAAACCACCAAGTAGTTTGTACTAATGCTTTAAATCTGGTATGGAGTCTTGCATGTAAATATCAAATGAAGCACACACAATCCCTCTTTAAATCTTTCCTATGGCTCATCTAGAAACCCGCCTCGCGATATCCAGTCACACCAATTCATAACGGTTGGTCCAGACAGATAAGCAGTTATTCTGCTGTCTAACACAGCCCAATTCATCTACTAAAATCTAGAGGGGCAAATACAGTTCTGTTTGTCTGCATTACAGCACACACAATAACCAGCCCAAATACATACACTTATTACAATAACTGTATATAAAATTATTCTTAGACATTAACTACAAATTTACTATAAAAATGCAGTTTATAATCAAGATCTCTGACAATTAGATTCTACAAGCTTTGCAAGAATATACTAAGGAAGGCTAACTATCACGAACCGTAGGTCTAATCTCTCTGTAGCAGACTGTTGTTACACTCTTAATGTTTGCGCTAATTTTTATTTCACGTCTTAATATTTTCAAAAACGTAGGAAATAAAATGCATGAATCAACTTACCCACTGAGAACAAGGCACCACATTGGCTAAAGCCATAGCAATAGGAAGCTCCCCCTGATCACCCATCATTGTAACCAACTCCACCAATCTCTCAAACCGATCTGCTAGCACTGTTTCTGCTAACGTATCAAATTCTGTTCCCTGCTGCAGAATTTTGGTGAGGACTTCCATAAACGTAGCTCTTGTTTGGAGGTCTTTATGATAGCCCAAGCCTGATTAAAAAAACCCAGAACTACTAAGGAAGATGTAAAAATAAATTAAATACCAATGTCTTCATTATGTATTAATTTATGCACAGTTATCTCTGACTACTTTACCTATTGAGTGCATAAGACCACTGTCCACATTTGCATTGAGTAAATTTGACATAGCAAGAACAGTGCAGTGCCGTAGCGAAGCTAGTCTTCGAGACATCCCACGTTTCCTGCCGCCTGTTTGTGCACTTTCATCCTCAACCTCACTGCAGTCATTTAGAAGGTTCATAAACAGCGTGAAATACCTAAAGAAAAAGAACACTTGGATAAGTAAAACAGATTCTGAAAGGGAACCACTGAAAAAAGATTTGCAAATAGACAGTAAGTCTCGCAAAAGCATAGTCCAAATTTTCAAACGTGTTGTAACAACCAGAAAACACTCCTAAAATTTCTCAAAGCAAGTGAATTTCACAGGTGTGCAAGTTCCATGGATAAAACCATAGTATCAAAGCAAAGCTAACCCCTCCCATCAATTAAGCATACCTCTGCATTAAGCAGAAACAAAGCCAAATGAAAATGTTTCCATAAACCAAGGAGGCAGAGATTCGTGAAATGGGATATATGAGGTAATTCGTGTTTGGGTAATAACATTATTTCTGCTAGAAAAAAAGCCACATAGTTTGTAATTAAAGTCATATTGTGCATCTACTTAGAGTCATTGTATAGAAAAATAGTAAAATGTCACTATTTACTTAAGAAATAACTGAGATTTCGCTTCCATCAACTCAACACCATCTCCTTCTTCAGGCTGTAGTGGAAGCCCAGCCAGAAGAGAGACCACTGCTTCCATACTCGCTTGGTCCAAATCTCTGAAAAATAAGGTATGAAGAAGCTGTAAACTAGTTCAGCAGAAGTAGTCTCTCCTTCCCCTTGATAACTTTCCCATTCAGTACCTAGTCCCTCTTCTTTATATACCTACTTGTGGGCGAAAAGAATCTTAAGAAAAGTTATTCTAGTAAAGTTCTGTCCCTCAGGAATATGGCTACTACATTTTGTGGTACAGGTGCAAGCAATCTATCTACTGAGGGCAGTAACTGCAAACCAAATTTGGCACTAAAAAAAAAAAAAAAAAAATCAGTACAAATATAACCCTACAATGTTTGATGATTTTATTCTTCAGAACGCATCATATGAAGATACAGGTCTAGCAAATAAAATGTTCAATCCTAATGCTAAGTCAGAAAAGGTATTCAAAGGAATTAAATAAATTCAGCAGATGTAAAAAAGAAAAAAAAACCAACCAAAAAACCCCACCAAAACCAAAAACACCACCTCAAGAGCCATGTTAGTTAAGACTATACATTAAATATGATTCTGTTGCTGCATCACTACCACTAAAGGAAGCTCACACGAGCCCGTTCATCTGTGGATATCAAAGCCCACCAGGAACACTGTTAGCAACTCTGGCAACAGTTTAATAATGGTCTATCTTACCTTGTCAAGCATTTCACATCCTCATCTGTTGCTTGATTTGATGTTCCCATAACCCAGTCTGTCAAATATTCCACCATTTTGTTCCTGTTACATATAGATATATTGCTTTAGCTTTGGGGTTTGGTTGGTTTGTTGCTGTTTTTTTAAACAATCCTTCCCCCAAACACACTCACTACTGTTGGCATCATTCTTAATTATTACAAAATCAGTGTAATATCCACTTGAACCACCACACGCTGAAGATGACCTGAACTAATTTTATTATACCAAGTAATACCCCAGTCTGTATCACACACAAAGATGTTACACGTGTTTAGTATCCCCACAACCAAAATAAAATTTCTGAATTGTTCTGAAGACAAAGACAGGAGAACTATCCCTATACCAGGAACACTAGGGTGAGACAGTTTTTGGTGGTGGTTTTTTTTTTAAACATATAACTAAATAAAATTACACTTGTCCACATTACGCTATCCTAGAAGATATATAATGCAATACTTACCTAAATTTCATTTCTTGGCAAAACGAAAGGTCATCTCTCCTCTCCATCATTACTTCTACTAACTGACACAGCTTAGTTTTTATCTGAATTGCATGCACCAAATTTCCAAGCACACGCACATACCTGGAAAAAAAAAGCAAAAAGACTTGTTAAATACTTCAGACCACAAGGCGCACACGTGTGACAAGTCTTTCCAGCTCTGTGCCAGAACCTCCCCGCTGGCTGACCCAGCAGACTCGCACAACAGCTTCACAAGCGTTGAGGCTGCCTGCTCCTCTCGGCCAAGCCAGCAAACCACCCTGCCATCAGCTGAACACCAGCGCCAAACGTCCCCTGGCCACAGAAGTTTTCTGTTAGTATAAAACTGAATGGGAATCTGCCCTTCAGCTGACTTTTAACCACTAGCACCATTCCATAGAAAAGAAACGAGGAATGCTTACAGGAATGGGGCCAACCTCTGGAATGGTTAGTTCTTTAAAAAAAGCAACAGTCACCCTCCATCAGCATACTTTATGCCACAGTATAAATGACGTCCACGATTACTGAAATTGTCAGAACCATAAGGAGGAGGATCGCAAAGTCAGCTGCTGCTTCTCCATGAGTGCAAGCAGAAAAGATATAAACTAGAAGGGTCTAGCTCACTTTTTAAACATATTACTTTGTACAGGAAGGTCAACGGGATTTCTTACCTAACCAGATTTAGCATCATTGTCTCAATACTAGCTTGTCCAAGATGTTCTGAGCTCCCTTCTGTATGATTGTCAAGCAAATTCTTCATTATAGCAATGGTTTGCTCTACAAATTGCGTGTTGGTCTCAGTTAACAAAACCTACAGGAAGAAAATTGCTGATCTTAATTGTTTACACGCAAAACCAAAAAAAGGGTTATTTATCAAAGCGTTTCAAAAACCTAATGGACAAGCATTTTTCTAGTATCACCTAGACACAAGAATTCCAATATATGTGAAGACTAAATACATCAGTACTACCAGCCATAACAATTCTGAGAACATTCTCACAGATTCTGTACCCAGAATTGACTTAGAATTCAAGAATGTTTTCAATTACTTGGCGTTAATCACAAATACAATGATTATTAATGCATGCCGTCAAATACAATCACAACGCTTGCAGGTTTTTTGTATGAAACACAAACAGGTATCAATTTCAGTTACCTACGTGAAAGATAAGACAGACATTTTTTTATTAAGACACAAACGTGAAGGGCTACGTCAACATTTTACCTGTCCTTGAGAATCAAAAAACTTGCTGATGGTATTCTTCAGTTTGTTGAACAGCATTGGATAAAGTGCTGGACTCAACTCCAAACCCACCAGATCTTTAATATTAGTCCGTATTTGAAGTCCCACTTTCTCATGGTTACAGACCATCAGAGTCAATAATCGATCGATGAACTTGCTGACAGGAGTCTCTGCATTTCCCTCGGTGGACACCATGGATATCATGGAGCCCTTGCGCTCATTGACAGGGCCCATAGGGGGGCTGTAGGTGGCCAGCCCCGCATTGCTCCGATGCTGCAGGCACACTCCTCCCAGGGCACACAGGAACCCCGTCATGTTGATCCACTCCTGCAGAGAATCGGTGTCAGACAGGTCTATGGAGCCTCCCCCGCTAACGTGCGACATTCGCCTCTTAACAATTGTCTTGTGAAGACTTTCCGCAACCTGGAAAAGAACGGCTGAAGATGAAATCTCTTCCATTAAACATAACTGACAGAGAGAGATCAGAATTCTACAGTATTCCGTAGCACGTCCTACCATTTACAAAACCAGTTGCAAGAATTTTCTAAGGTTCACCTTTTACAGTTATTGCAGGAGTATGACCAGAAATCTATACAGGGACGCTGGTTTTAGAGAAGTTGAAAAAGGAAGGCTACAAAGGACCAAAGAGGGTTGCAGGGACAATTCCCTGCTCTACACCAGGATAAAGCATATTTAAATCATGATAGCCAGCAGCTTGTTTAAAAACTTCCAGTGAAAGGGATTTCATAATTTTTCTAGCAGTATCCCAGAGTTTTCAGTATTCTTTTTTTCAATTTCTATTTAATTTTTAGGCTCAGCCTCCATCTCCCTTACAGCAATTTAAGTCCAAGTACTTCTTGGTCTTGTAGTAAGCATAGCAGACAAATGATAACCATTACTTTTCTGGAATACTTTCATGGAGCTTAAGCCTGCCTGCAAAACTCATTTGCTAGATCAAAATTCAATTCCTGAAAACAAATAAGCTTAAATAGTTATTTTGAATTTCTAAGGGTTGAACCGATGGAAAAATTCATAGTCACCTGCCCATCTTCCATTTTGGTCTTTGGATAGTTAAGGATTAGTTTTGTAGCTTGTTCCCATTTTGCATGTGTATCCTCCCAGGCCTAAAATAAAATACATCAAGATTTAAATTCAAACCTGCTTGTAGCAACAGTATTTTCTGTGCTCAATAAAAATATGCATGCAAGATTATGGAAATTCAGAAGAAAGTTTACCTCCGTATTGCCTGCGGTTGGATGCTCAATGCGTCTTAGTAACGCCATCACTCTTTTCTGAAGAGCTGCTCTCCCTGCAAAGGCGCACAGAACATTAATCAAGTTTTTTGAAAACCCACCTACAACAAATATGAGATCTTGGAAAGTAATTATTAAATTAAGAGAGGAACATATCCCCTTAAAGTGTTTATAAAAGGATTAGTCTTGTTACACTTTAAAATCCTCATGAACTCAGCTACCCAAATTCTCTACTCTTTCTAGCAATTCCGATTAAGGTATTTCCGTGAAAGCAGGAGTAGCAATCAAAACAAGAATCTCAACCTATTTAAATAACTCAAATACAAATAATGGTCGTCTTATACAGGTAGAGAGGCACTTTACAGATTCATGATTCTTACCTGTTGACATCATATTGCTAACAGATGCAAACTCCATGAAAGTATTGTAGTTTGGCAAAAAATTATGCACTGAGACTTCATCTACTCCACATCTGATATCTGCTTCCTCACAGAGGTGCCGGAAGCAGGACATCGCAACAAGGACTGCCTCAATATCCGGGCTCCACAAAAACATGTATAAGGCGACTTCCAATTTTGTTTGGGCTTGGCGACAAATCGGTGTTCCACTGCATCCTGCTGTACTTTCCTTGGGAAGCAGAGAATTCCAGATTCGGTAATATTGCTTACAAATACGGCAATTGTATTAATATTCCGCCTTATCCAAATTGTTCTTTAAAACTGCTCTTATTCCAGTAGGAATAAGCAATTCTAAACAAGATCAGAGCTTTTACCTGCTGCTGCACAAGACAGTGGCTCAGAACCTGCTCCTTTCTTAAGAATAACCCTGTACTTAGGAAAACCTTATCGATACCGGGAAAAGTGCACGCTAAAAAACAAATTGAAACTTTTGGCTCATCAAAGATGTTCTAAATATACTCTTCATTTTTTTCCTGCAGCTAGAACTGGGAGCAAAACTAGGCTTGAGAAACTTGTCTGTCAAAGGGTATACCTTAGTGAAACGCTTGATTTTATGATCCTTCACAGTACATTCCAACTGCATGCGGTACTTTCAAAAGTAAGATTTCCGATTTTTTAACAACAGACTAATGTGTAGGGATGCTATGTGCAGTCCTAAGGGAAAAAATACTCACCATTTCGACTTGAAAAAGTTAACTTGTGACTTTTTAAAGTCTGAAACACCATTATTAACCAGTATATTAGACACATACATTATGTAGGAAACAGATGTCTTTTCCTCCTCAGAAATAATTAATTTTATTTTAGAAATTACTCTCAGATTAATTTAATTTCTACTTGCATATAGGTTTTTCTCCCCAGGTATCAAACAGTATTATTAACATATATTACTTACCATGGAAGAATTCCCTTTCCCTTTCCTGAGGGTAGCTCCTGGAGCACAGCGTATCATCTCTTCATGGTCAAGAGAAATTTGACTAGTTCCACCTCCAGAGACATCATAAAGAAAGAGAAAGTGGCAGGAACTCCTATCTGATTGCTATAAAGAGATGGAACAAAAATAATAAATCAACATATTTTTTAAAAAGTATAGATTTCAGGAAGGTAAAAAGCTCTTACATTTACACAGCACTTTTCACACTGGTGCTCTCGGAGCTTTATAAAGTTACCAGCATTAATGGTATCTTAGAAAGATATTTTCCCTTAAGAAATTATCTGGAGAGTTGTCTTCAAAAAACATCGCCTTGAGGTAAACACAAAATGGCGCCTTTTCCTCCCTTTCTTGGAGCATCCAGAAAGCCCAGTAGGCTTCTTGGTTTTACTCCATGGAATAAATACTAACATAAATATAATTATAATTTAGGTGCAATTAAGTCCAAAGAAGCCAAGCTCAGGAGTACGGTACATTTTATTCTATACGTTTTATGTTAGATCAGAAAAGCAGGAATTGAGACTGTGAAACGGAGCTCGAATAAGAACTATTATCTTTTTCTGATCTTGATATTAATGAGCATCCTCTAAGCACTAAGACGACAGAGATTTTTAATTACTCTTAATTAGGAGGAGAACGATAATATTAAGCATACTCTCTACTTGAAGGACAGTTGATTTCCACTTAGAGGCCGAATGTCAAAGTCTTGCTGAATAGAAAGCCAGAATGCCTACAGTCTTCAGCCGCCATACGGGAGATTATATTTTACAAATATACGTTAAACTGGAGATACCAAAGAGAATCTCCCTACTCAGCATCAACACAGACAAAAAGTAGTGTCCATCAGTAACAGAGCTACCACAGTTGAAAATCCTGCTGCTGAAAGAAGACTCTTTAAGCATGCTGTATACTACACATATGACAGTATCCTTCTCGTGTTAGCACAGCCACTTTCAGGTCAGATAAGAAAAAAAGAACCCCTTTATTTTTTTTCTAGTAGATCTTTAATTCAAAGAGTCATACAGCAAGTCTGGTTTTAATTGCAGTAAGTATAGCATTACAATGTGTGTTTGGCTTGGAAAGTCTCAGGATTATTGGAAAGAAGCAAGCCGGAATTCTAGGACTCACATGAACATGAGACCCAAAAAGAAATCTGTATCTCATCCATGAAGAAGTATATTTTATCGTAACTAACCTTCCCTTTTTCTCACCTTGTGAACTATTTCTCTTTGTATTAGGCAAAGAGGTATCAGGCACCAGGCTTCTGCGAAACATACATTTTCCAGGCAAGTAAGACAACCTGTGTAGCTGAAGTAATAAAAAAAATAAAAACACCCTAAACCTAACTTCGGTTAACAATTCCAATTAAGGGTTCCTCCCAAAGCACTGTCTCCCAGCAGAGAGGAAATCAAAAACCAGGAAGTGTAGGTGTAGCTATTAAATCTCTTCCAATCATAAAAATAAACTGGTAAATAAAGGGAGGGACAAAACAGAGAGCAATTTGTTTTGATGATCCTAACATTTACTTACTTTGTTTTTTAGAAGAAATTTATTCCTACAGATAAGAATTTCTCGCAGCCACTTGAGGATTTCTGTACTGCTGAGCATCTGATGACTAGTTAGCTTCTTGCAGATATAAAAAAGCATTTGTGAACTGCAGCAAAACGAAACTCAGCATTAGCTTTATAATGCAGTGAGAAAATCTTCGACGATATTACTACATTTTACATAGAAATAGGCAATTAGCATGAATATCCTATACATACACTAGCAACATCTTTTAAAATGTAAAATAGAATATAGGTGTGTACTTTAAGTGCCAAGCTCCCCTCTGACCCTTCCCGCCGCCCAGCTGGCCTTTTTAGTTCCCTAGAGGAAGTTAAGCAATTTGGGTACTTGTTAGAAGTCCAGACTCCAGGGCTGCCGGTGCAGAAGTCCTCCACTTATCCACAGAACAGATACAGCACAGACAGGGGCAGTACAAGTTTACCTACACTGCTCTGATAACGTGTCTCAACTCTGTTCTGGAAGGAACACATCTAGGGATGTTCCTTCTTCATATCCATTCAGGCCTCACACTCTCTGTTAAAACTGCCAAAGGGTCCAAATTAGTGTCAATTTCAATGGGTTTTTCCCCCAGCCCGAACAGACCACAAACTCATTTCTACTATAAGACATTACAGTCATGAGTTTCAGCTATCGCCCGCCCAGGTAGGGCTCAGCCCACACCTGTCCCGTAACAAGCCCCCGGCCGCGCTGCAGTCACGCGGGCCGGTTTGTTGGGGGTAAGAGTGAGTGCTCCTCCTAGACCGTCGGGCCCTTTCTGCCAACATAAACATCTGTACCAGTTCAGATTGCATCACCAAAGGTTTCTTTTAAAAATTGTTTAGCAGTTCTTAGAAATTTTGAGTTTACAGATTCCTATTTTTTGGTTTAGCGTTTTGTGTAATTCTGACTTTTTTGGAACTTCATTTTCCTTAATATTCCCCAAGAAATCAACCGCAACAGCTGCTGTGAAGTTATAAAAAGCAAGATGACTTCAATGAATAAAAATTCTTTAAATACACAGGAAAGACAAATGGAGATGACTGGTCAGAGCGAGCCGCTACCTTCTTGAGGTGAGGGCTTCATAGTCAAGATTAGCAAATCCTCACTTCCAGAATTGCTTAGCATTACGCTCCCTCAGCCCCAAAAAGATAAAATAGAATTTAAGCCAGTAGTAAACATTTGAATGAGGTGGAAAAGTCTCTAAGTTTTCAAACTAATAATCATTTCCACACCTTAAGATCAGGCTGAAGAGAGTCATTAAGAAAGCAGCAAAACGTTTTATTTTTGTTAAATTTGTATAGTGTGAGGAAGATAAAATGTTATTATGAACACCCACAATAATTTCGACTGCAGATTCATGTCGATGTTGCATAGGTTTCCCAAAACATTCACAGCTATTTCAAAAGAGAAGACAAATCAACACAGCTATTGCTCTAATTTACAAAAGTTAATTTACCTAATTTCCCAGAATGTTTCTATAGGTGCATCAGGATTCCACAAGTCAATGCTGTCTAACTGGTGGAGAACTAGCAAGGCCTAAATTCAAAACAAAGTAGTTTCACTTAAAGGCAGAAATTTACAAAGTACATCAGCATAGGCAGAGTAATAGGTGCAATCCATAGTAATCAGTTGTTTTTAAAACAAGAAAAGATATAAAAAACATTTTATATAGAAGAACAAGAATTCATGTTAGTCTGTGTTAAAAGTATTTCATTTTAGTCTTTATTACATATTTATAGAAACCAAACCTAGAGGTTTTACCTTGTGTTTCCACACAAATCCATACTAGACACACAGACACAATGCTTTTAGAAAAGAGGTTTCAGCTTTAACATTTACTTAATGTCCAGCTGCAAAAAAATTAATGCAACCAATCGTACAGATATAAACATCTCGTGGCGACACAGTTTCTGCAGTTCAAGCACTTTGCCGAGGCAGGACAGGCAGATACGCTGCTATCTGTAACCATTCCCCGCACAAGCAAAAACTTAGGAACCAACAGGCTCTGCCCCTGTCCCAGAGCACGCTGGTGAACCGTGGCCAAAACTTTAATCTCTGCTTTTGATTTAGTCAGATTAACTACAAAAATCTGAAAAATCAACTACTTATAAATTAGCTGAAGACAATTTTCAGAAGGAATATGTATCTGATAAAAATTAAACTAGTCAAAGGCTATAAACAAATACAAAAGACAGAAATGAGGAAAGTCTTCGCTATTTCTTCTCACAAACAAAAAAAAATTAGCTGCAAAGGGATTGCTATTAAAAATGACATTTAAAAAACCCAACCCATATTGTTCTGCAACAACCTTTAAGTAGTTATTTAAATTGCTTCCTATTTTAAACAAATATTGCAGATCTTTAGTAACCTACTAGTCAAAAACAGACACAAGAGGCCAATCCTCAGCTAGTTAAGCCAATCTCCAAGTTCCTGTAAGTGACCCTAGGGACGTTACCACCCGACATAAACTTCCCCAGAGACTTTCACACTGAAAAGGATTATTCTTATACAAGAAATATTCTTTAATTCTACCATTAAACTATCAAGAAATATGTATTTCATATATTGATAGGTAGCAGCATACTGACACTATTTGTGACCATTCGTGTTGAGGCAAGGTTTAACAAAAAAGCCTTAGTTTACTTACTAAAATTTAACTATTTATATAAAGCTTTAATAGCATATAGGTATAGTTAATCCTTTTTTCAGTCTACCTGTGAAAACCTAAAAGATGAAAGATGTCAATGAAGCACACACTCTACAGTGCACTTATTAGAATGGGAATCTGAAGAAGGCAGGACAATATAACTGGCACCATGGATTAAAAAAAACCCAGAAGAAATCTTTCTGTTCCACTAGGCACAAGGAGAAGCTGACGCCTGCGTTCACTGCATATAAAGTGCTCCAGAGACCCACCACAATGAAAAACATGGCTTCAAACTGGAAGAGGGGAGATTTGGATGAGATATTGGGCAGAAATTGCTGGCTGTGAGGGTGGGGAGCCCCTGGCCGGGGTTGCCCAGAGCAGCTGTGGCTGCCCCATCCCTGGAGGTTCAAGGCCAGGTTGGACGGGGCTTGGAGCAGCCTGGTGTGGTGGGAGGTGTCCCTGCCCAGGGCAGGGGGTGGCACTGGATGATCTTTAAGGTCCCTCCAATCCAAACCATTCTATGGTTCTGTGATTCTATACAAATGTTACAACTGAACTGGCAAAAGTTGCAGAATCGGCAACTTAGTGTTGAAAGGTGACAATCAGAAGTAACTTTGGCCAGTTGTTAAATTCTTCAGTCAAAGCTGGTGGCAAGAAGATTTCAGCAGCCTTAAGGTTTCCTGTCCATCCCTGCCATGCGTCCAGCCTCCTCCCATTCTCATCGGAATGCAGGATCAGGCACTGCGTTTGACATTTCTCTCTCAGACGTTTAGAAACACGCAAGAGAAAGGGCAAGCTTAATGGTGCTCTCTGGGAAGATGGAGCAGAGGAACTGCCAAACTGGATTTGATCAACACCAGGGACAAACGAGCCACGTGAGGAGGTGCAGTGCAGTCACAAGAGGCAGGATGTAAAACTTTCAGTGCAGGAGGCCTTTTGAAAAAGATCGACAGAGACCAAACTCTACGATGCAGAACTTCAGAGCTGAACAATAATTCAGAGCTTCAACAAAAGCCTTGATTTGTCTGTGCACTAATTGTTCAGTGTAAAGAACATTTACCCCTTACCTCCATGGCTTCTTGTGCTATATCTGGCATGCTGGATTGCGGAACAAGTTGTACAAGGCCTGTGATTAATTCAGCCGTGCTACCTTGCGTCTCAGGCCCTTGCTTCCTTGGGTTCTAAACAGCGAAAAGGAAAGCAAGTTTAAGTTGTAAAACTTCTTAATGATTGACAACGTTACTAACTCCTACAGTGGCATTCCTGTAATTAAACTAGGTGGATTTCTGGATATTTAAGAGAGTACCTAATTTCTTTTTAAGCTATGATACCCCTTGCATATCATATCTTCGACAGAATTGAAATATTTTTCAATTGAAAAATAAACAGATCTGAGAAAATGGGAGATCTAAAAGCACATCTATCTTTCCACTCATTGAAATGATGACTAATTCTCCCCTCCTTATTTTAATTTTCTTCTTGTTCTATTGCCTGATCATCCCCCTCCTCCCTTTAGGTACAGAGCTTGATTCTCCCTTTCATTGCGTTGCTCTGGGTCTGTAAAATTTCTTACAGTTTCTTTTTGGGTTTGTCTTTTTCCTTCGAAAGCACAGAAGCACTACAAACAGAGAAAAGAATGAGTAGGGAAGTATCCTAGAGGCCAGCTTTATGTTTTTAATTTTTATTCATTTAGTAGCTTCAAAAGTAAGTTTTACTATAAATTAATAGTATGTATACTTACACAAAGCAGAAGCTTTGGGTCAGCATGGATCAGTTTTACCAAGGATAACAGCAAGAACTTGTAGCTTCTGGTTTCCAAATCAGTAGGTTTTTCTTTAAATTTAAGGCTTGTCATTTTCTCCTTAAATGTAAGACTCTGACAGAAGGAAAATACCACAGTCATTGTCAGTAAGGTAGTCTACACAGTAGTTAGTATTAAACATCTTATGAATTGTATTGCTTTTATAATCTATAATTCATGAAAAAAGTTTGAAAGCATATAGAATTCACTCAAGTATAGTCACATAGCCTTCTACTCAAAAAATCCCCTTTTACACATGCATATGCTATCACTTTAAAACAATTCTTAAGGAAACTTTAAAGATATAATAGTGAAGTGCATGTGGACATAAGAAGAGTTTTTGCGTAAGACAAACTGTGGCCAAAGAAAAATGGATAGAAAGACCAAAAAGAACTTTAAGGGATTTTCTCCAGTTTGAGAAAGAAATTAAAATAAATGTTTCCAAGTAAGCTTGAATACATGAGAGAGTACGGAACTTGCTTCCAAAGGCAAAATAGTCTCTTTATTTTCTGCCATAATCACAGCCCAGATGATAGCACTGTCATCTCTACAGCCTCTGAAAAATGCACCCTTCAGTTTTCACAAGGTAGAACAGTGCATCACTTCAATGAAAAAAATAAAAAAAAAAAAATCTAGCTTCATCTGAAAAATCAGTAAATGACTTCTACGCCAGTCAACCTCCTTATGTGAAACAAAGGACACTGAGATTTCACATAAGGTGTTCCGGTTTGACACCAGCGTGAAGGATACTCCACTCCACCAGTGCTGCTCACACGACAGAGCGCAGGCAGCGACGTGACCAGCACATTTAACCACCAGGCAGAGAGCGCCGGCTGTGACAGAAGGGCAGGTGGATGCCACCGGTTGGAGCCATTTCAAAAACTGAGTTTCTGCTTCAACTCTACAGCGTGCACAACCCTTCCAAGTGAAGCGCGCTGTTGTACGGCAGTCAACTGCAGCAACAAAAATGACTGGCAGTCAACAAAAATAATTTGGATGCATACTAAAGTCTGTGAAAAATACTATATGTGTGTGTGTTTATATACATATACACACATATACAAATAAATATATTATAAAAATGTAAACTTGTGTTAATTGGTCCCCAGTATGTCCAAAGACAAAAGATTTTCATCTCTCTCCAGTAAGTTTACAGCTACCAAAACAGTTACACAACAGCAACTTGGACAAAAAAAATTGCTACTGTGGATATTCAACACAAGACAGAATACAGCGCTCTTTAGAAACTCAGCTTTTTAAACTATTTTGTCTAGTTTATTATTTGCAAAGATCTCAAACAATAACAGGAACCTGTTTTTCATTTTCACTAAACGTACATGTTTTGAACAACAAAAAAACCCAAACACACAAACCTAGCTTGAAATCATCCTCAAGGTAACTGGAGAAGATATATGACATTGTATAATTAAATTCCACAAAAAATCAGAACCTTGTGCTATTCTGCTAAATAGTAGTGTGGAAATACAGAATAAAATCTACCACTTGAAAAAGCATCTGGTCAAGAAATGGACGCCAGCCTGGCAGAGGTAACTCATTCTGCTGACCCCCACTTTGCTACAGCAAAGGGAATGCCCAGGAGAGGCCTGAGGCAGAAGCCGATTCATTTCTGTGAAGTCATTTACTTACTTCACACAACCAAAACTAAAGACTATCAATAAACAAAGACAGGGACATGGCTACTCTCCGCAAATATATCAAGGGGATAAACAGCGGCTTGTAGCTAACAGACAACACTGGAACAAGAACAAACGGGGATAAGTTAGACCTAAGTAAGTTTAGGCTGGAAATTAGAAAACAGCTCTAACCAGCAGAACAAGGAGATTCTGGAAGAGCGCTGTGATGGAAACGTAGGGGGCGGGAAGAAAAGAACAGAACCAACAAAAAGCCTTTCCTTCTAGGAAGGAGCTCAACTGGCTGTGAGAGGGATCGCCGGGCGACTGCCGAGCGGAGTGCTGAAGGTCTCCTCCAGCCCTAATTCCTGGGTAAAACATGCCACCTCTGCACCCCAGCCGGAGCGACTGCGGTGGTAACTATGCACAGAAAAGTCGGAGCCAGGAAAGGCTTTTCTGCGGTAGTTACAATGGGTCATACTTACAGCAACAGAGGCCCACTGCCATGCAAAACAGTGACTGGTTGGCATCTGACCGTGTGAGCGACAGCCGCCAATAAGAACGGAAAATAAGAAGCAGAAGACAAAGCACCACCAATCAATGTCAGAGTTGCCAGTACAACACCCCTGCTATTTTCTCAACAGACGAATATATACATGTAAAAAGCAAGTTAAGCATGCTGTGGCTTTCAACTAAAGGTCTTTTGATCATTTGCTTTCATTTGAGAAGCCCAACAGGAATGTTTTCATGTATCATTTTAGGCCTTCTTCTGAAACAACCAACCAAGTTCACTTGACACATCAAAAATCCTAAACAGGAAGTTCAGAAGAAAGGCAAGACAGCTGCATGCGAACTTAAGAAAAAAATTTGCATGAACTATGGATTTGAACTTACTCAATATTTTCTCTCAGACAACCAAGAATACTGACTTTATTTCATAATGGTTGGAAAATCTTTTACTTTGTTGCTGTCACCAAGACCAAACAGTCAACTTGCTCAACGGGAAGAGCAAGCAAGATAAACAAAAAGAAGAAATACTCATGCTAATCATGGTAAAAGCATTGCAGTTTTCAGAATTTATCTTCACATACAGAATGCTTTTGGTTTTCAGATTAAACAAGAATGGACATATTACCTAGCCATCCACACAGCAAGAAAGCTTAAAATGAACAGTTAGCCACAGAGGACACTTACAGAAGAAACATTTCTAGCTTGCCAGTTTAAAAGCAGCATGAAAGCTGAGAAACATACATCAGTGACTGGCTAGAAACAGTCAACACACCAAAACCTGCAGAGTTTACAGAGCGTGTATGGCTCTCTGTTGCTTTTTGGATTGCGATATTCTTCCCCCCCTCTACTTTCCAGTCTAAAGTTAATGAATAAAAAAGTTGGAACGGAATGGGGATAAGGGAAAAGCAACAAGTTTGTGTTTTAAGAGCTTCTTGGGAAGTCTTACCGGAGTCATGCGAATTGCCGGATGTGCCCCACAACCCTGAATAGCTTTATGAAGCGTCTCGCTGAACATGCTGCGGAGCTCCATGGAATGGCAGTACACGGCGTCGATCTTGGGCCACCAGTCCAACGCAGACTGAACGGAGACACAGAAACGCTCAAACAGTAAACTGGTAGTACACACGCTGGATTCTGCTTCATTTTATACCTCTGAAGTTACAAAAGCTGTAGTATAACTAACCTTTACACCAGAGTATTTTACACACTATTACCGATATGTTAATTTTGCGTTCTCACCATAAAACTCACAGTATTTAAATGAGTTGTAAGGCAAGCAATACTTCCAACTTAGCTTCTTTCTGAACAAGCATGAACTCGGAAACCACGGTACATTTCAGGACACCAACCGGGAGTTCGGTAATACTTCAAAACAAACAACCTGCACTCAATTCATTGTGATACACTAAACAAAATGGAAAATTGGTCTTTTAAGTGCTTGGTAATATCTGAAAAGCTGTATTACTCCACCACAGATACATCACCACACCTACAGTAGCATTTTCTACCCTATTTGGCAAAGTGCCTAATACTTTTTTATTTTTAAATACAGTGTTTTCATTACAACGTTGGGATAACTGAAATAGAAAATGTTATGTAAATTAAGCAAGGCTGGTTGCTCAACACTGACTGATTATATTTTCATACTGATCAGGAAAGTATTTCTGAACAGTATAAAAATTAAAGTCATATTTTAGTGACTTAAAGTACAATAACACATTGAAGACAAGCAACTGCACAAACTTTCACAATATTTTTGGCACTCTGCATTTACTACCATATCACACTATTTATATTATATCACACCAGATCAAATCCCTGAGCAAAGCCGCAAGGCCAGCTCTTCCTGAGTTGCCATGTCAATATACTAGAAGCAGTAGAAGGTGGTGCAACGATGAATGTCCTGAGGGTGTTTTTCATGTGTCAATAAAACCACTACTTATTATAAACCCAGAGAATATAAGATTAATTTGTCGTCCTACAGTAGAGGCATTAAAAGACATTTGTATTGAAATATTATATTGGAATACAGGCTCTCAAACTAGGAATCCAACTGGTGGACAGCATGAACAAAGATTCCTATGTCCTTCCTCATTAGCAAGCAACTCTTGCTGCGTGGATACAGGCAACAAGATTTGGTCTACCATTCAAATTGTATTTCATAAGCAGATATTGATCTGAATAGAAGCCACAGATTGCTGGGCTGATTAAATACTTTCAGAACTTACATTTGTGATTATTCGGTGGAGGGAATTTACCAGTACATAATGAAAAGTTGATGGGGAATTCTGTGCCAAGCAGATCTACAATAAAAATACACAAAAGCCATTTAGGAACATCTTTTTCTTTGCCATCTTTCTCATGACGCTGAGTAACATACTAAAGCCTTTTCATGAAATTGACAAAGCTGTCAGATCTACACACGATAAAGTCTAACCAGCTGAGAAAAGATTTATAAAAACATGCAGAGATTTATTACTAAGGGATATTTATACAGTTGAACTTATTTCTGAGCTTCCAGCTGCCGTTAGCATATCTTTTACAACTGACAGGTCATCAACTGCATGTGGAGAATGACTTACCACTAAGCAGCGTTCTCACCTTGAAGTGTTGGTTGTTATGAGGATTTATGCGGAAGCAGGAAACTAAGCAGTCAATCATAAGGTCTACATCTGCATTTTGATTGCCTCTTGAAAAGGGTTTGCTTGGATTAAACAGCAAATTCTATATATTTAAAAAAATATATAAACATATAAATCAGATACCAAGATTATTCTTGTCTACTTTCAATACAAAACTTACCACTGAAAAACACTATGGTATTCAATTAAGGAGAAATTCAAAGTCTATTTCAGTATTTTAAAACTCAAATGTCTTCATTGCAATTAGGAAACAGACATTTTTACCTTAAGATCTACTACCATGGACTGCACTAGTAGGAAAATGACGGAATTATCTTCCCAGTTGATGTAGGTAGATGCTTTGCACAGTTTAACACAAGCAATAGCAGCACTTTCAGTCAGTTGTCGGCTCCCACTGTGGCCTGCAAGTGCTTTCCTGAGATTGTCCAGGAATAGTTTCTGCAGAATTCAAATCAGGAATAATTATAACCAGAGCTTTGATAACCTGTGGTCAGGGTTTTTAGATCCTTAAATATTAAAAACAAACAACATTGCATTTTCTGATCAGAAATCACGGATATTGGGATTGCAAAAAACAACTTGATACAGCATTCTGAAGAAACATTATGTTTATTAAAGACATTAATTTTGAATGATCTAGGGCAATCAGAATGGCACAAAGATAGATGGGTGTTTACTCTTAACCGTAATCTTTGCAGGCACATCAAATTCAACATCTGCTACAGGTACTGCAGCTACAGAACACGCAGTACACATGCTGCAGGAACCCAGGTCAGCACAACAGGCCAGCCAGAAGCAATGCTGTTTGCTGCTGGTGCAGGCGGGGGAAATCACACTGGGGTTCAAAACTCCAAGGAGATGTACAAGTTCTGAAATAACACTGTTTGGACGTAATATTTGTATGAATTACTGATGGTGAAAGAATAAATATTAGGTGAGAACTTAAAAAGGGTGCAGAAATTTACATATGGAATTGCAATGTGCTTTTTAGGCAGGAAAGACAAAATAAAATGCCCCTGAAATATAGAATATGCAAAGACAAGCATCTTCTAGAAATGAGAGTCAGAATTGAAATACTTTTCTTCTCTTACCTTGTTCATTTTAGTTTCCTCTACCACATCCTTTGCTATGTCCTGGATTATCTCGGGACACAGGACCAGGAGTATGATTTGCAGTGGCCAAACTGCTGCTTTACGTTTTGTGCTTTCAGCAAAGCCATCCACCAAGTCAAACAACTTCTCTGCACAATCTGCATAAAATACAACCCCAAGTTCAATACCAAATGTAATTACAAAAAGGTAAAGAATAGGTATAAAAGAGCAGAGGGATAGCTCCACCTACACAGAAAAAAGTTCTGCTTTGCACATTACTGGGGATAACTAGTTAACTGATAACCAAGTTAAAAACACGGTTTACTTGAAAAATACAAATTTTCCTCTTTTTGACTAGAGACAAATACAGATGATGTTCTCTTAAGCTGTTTTTTTTTCCTGAATCAAGATGAAACACACTTATTTAAAGAGTTTCCATCTTTGAGGTTTTATTTGTGTTGTGAACCACAAAATGGATCTCTTTAAAAGTTGAGCCAGGAGAGAAGAGAGATAGCAATATATCTGTGCCTGCCCTGACAAAGGTTGACAGAAATTTGTTTCTTATTTGCAGGCTGCAGAAGAAGCAAAGAGGGCACAAAACGCAAGTGAATATGGAGATGTCTGAGGAACTAACTTTTGAACACTACGTCATTTGTTATGCCTTACCAGCCATATCAGTCTGTGGTGTTTGATACAGCTTTGTGAATTCATCGGGATAGTTTTCCACCCAGTTCCAAAATGCCTGCAGATAATGCAACACATCTTTACATTCCAGAGCTTAAAAATATTCTTTCTGAATTATGTATTTAAATGAAGAGAGATTTTACTCTTACTTCTAATCACTCAACACTTCTTGCGAAACATACGCATCAGAAGGATACATCAGCATATATATTAATAGTAAATTAATCACAACTATTCGTAAATTAGATGAACTCTGCCAATAAGCAATGGAACAGAAGATAAATATTAAAATACTTACTTTTTCTAGACTGTTGATAACAGCTAACTGAGCTACTTTCTTAAGGGCTTTAAACTTGAATACAGTCTCTGTAAAGGTAAAACATTTCTGCATTTAGAAAAGGAACTCGGTTCTAAAAAGCAACAGAGATTATAAAAAGACATTTGAAGTGCAAAGCAATTTTTAAACCACTGTCTTTATGCTACTTAAGTATTTTAAAATATTTTGGTAAATACATGGTAATATTTGGAGTAAAACATGGTAATAAAAAGCTACACATATCAATACCATCGTGTCAGCTCTAACTAGCTACAGTCAGGTAAAAATATTTCAAAACACAGGTTCAAATCATACCTTGCAAGAGCCGTTTTAGTTTTGAACAATCCACACTGATGTACTGTAAAAGTTCGATATCATGAACGTCAGCATTATCTTCTGAACAAACAGTCAGTTCCTGTAATCTAAAAATATGCAAAATAAACTAACATCTCAATCAGATTATGCCAGATCGGTATGAACACACCTATTACTCTACCCATTTGAATAGCAGGGAAACATTACATGATCTGCTCAGAAAATAAGATCTCCTCAGATAAACTTTTCCAGGTTCAGAAATGAAAGAGAGACCTTGCACGATTAGGAGCTAATACTATAGTCGTGTTCCATACTCACACCGAAAATAGATCTAGAAATACTAATAATGAGTCCGACAAGATACCAGTGCCATCTGGTGATGATCTCTTTATGCCCGAGACTTGCCTATATCCTTCTGTTGTCCACTATACTCAGCAGTAATCTTGCCGTCTTTTCATCTAAACACCAAATTCACGGAGTCAGGACACCTCGGCACTACTGCTCCTTAACAGCAAGTCTTGCCCCAGCCACTTTCTGGAGAGCAAAGCAGTGACCGACGGTCCTTAATGTCGCTGAAGTGAGCTACAACCACCCTTTGTCAGTTAAAGAAAGTCCATGTTTTTCTGGCCTAAAGAAACAGGATGAAGTTTATGAAATAGATGATTTACTAAACATCTCATCAGATACTAAGCCACTAATTACTACATCATACGTTCTCACAAACTAAAGATCGCCATGTCTGGTTCCAAAGCCACAGATGTGTTTTAGACGTGGAATGTGATTTCTAGTACTACATACAAAAGCAGTTCTTCATTTCTTCAACACCAGGGAAGCTTAACGGCCCTCTCTGGGAATGGGAAGGTCCCCACTGCTGTGCTTTTCGTGCCAAAAATCCCCCAGCTGCTGTACAAGGCCTAGAAATATGCCTAAACAGGAAGCACAGGTCAAGAGAGCAGCAATGCTGACTGTCGGCAAGCTGACCCCTGCGGAGATCAGCCACAACTGGTCACATATTTAACTATTTCTGCACGGGCCGTCTTGACGTGAAAAACAGGTTAGGGAAAAGCACTACGTTCCAGCTCAAATGGATGGCAAGACGGGCTTTGGAGCTTGAGAACTAAACCATGCTACAGACACGTGAATAAATATACATCCGTGGACTAGCTTCAAAGACTGTCCAAAAATTTCAACTGAAAAATACTTCCTATAAAAGGAGCAAAAGAAATTGTTTCCACTTCCATAAGCAACAAAACATAATCAACCTATTGAGTAAAACCACATCCTTCATGCCAGCTGCCAAGTCTACGTTCTTGAAACAGAAGTTACTGAAGGCTTTGTAAAAGTTTTTTAAATACTTAAAATTTCAAATCATTAAATAATTTTAGACCGACTTCTAAAATGCAAATATTTTCCAAAGTGTTGGAATGGAATTGTTTCTACATTATAAGGAATATATAAATCTTTTTTTCAACTAAATTGGCACCCTCGTTGCTATGCGACCACATAAGGCTGCCCAAGGTGCACTTTTACTAACTCAAGAATGACGTTAGCTCTTATCACACGTTGTTACAGCTAAGCTACCTCAAGCCACTTTCAAAAAACACCAAAGTATTTCAGTAATAAAAAGAAAAATGAAACTCAAATCAGTCAGAAGATAAGTGGGTCTTTTCCAACAACTAACAAACAGTCCAGCTGTTTTGTCCCATTCAGGCATAAGACAGATTTAACATAAAAGCCTTCAAGCAGGAAAAATTAGGAAGGAAAACAGCCTTGGGGCTCCAACCGAGCTGCAGACAATCAGAAATTTTGCATTCTAAATTGCTAAGTAGATGGATACCACCCATTACCTTCAGCATCCTTTTTTTCCAAAACACCTTGCACCCACAAGAACTCACTCGGCTTACTCATCTGAGTTATCATTATTTTCACTCTGGACAGCATTTGACTTGCACTTAAGAAAGCAGATTAAAAAACCAATAAATGCAGCTCACAGAAATACGCTGGCAGCAACCTAGAATGGATATGAAACACGTTCACTTTGTAACCTGAAACTCAAATAAAATTTTGAAAGGCAGAGGGAGTTTCACTTAAGAGCTGTCTTGTTAAGCATCGTTTAAACAGCTAACTTTCCTGAAATTAGAAAGATTACAATTCATGACAGATGTTCTATACACCAGTATTTAATAGATCTTCCAATACATTAAGTCAGGCTACTGAAAAACACCTACCTGGTGGAAATGCGGCTGAACACAGCATTAAAGTTATTGCAGCTAAGAGAAAAAAGAACCCCAGAGGCAGAATTTCGCAGTTCAGCTGCATGCTGGTTCCCTTCACGGTAAGTGTGGATGAAGTGGCAGATTTCTGGCAACAACTGTTTTACCAGCATGGTCTCGTCTAGTCGCATGGTGTCCTTCGGTTGCTAAAAATAAACATTCAGTATTTCATGAAATTCGGTTTTGTAGGTTTGGAGGCAAAAAAATGGAGCCACTAGCGGGCACAGGACCTGAACCTGCACTCCTGCCTCTGCCCGCAGGCTGCCGCTGACGGCAGTGTGAGTGGTCTACACGGAAAAAGGCCTCTTTCCATTTGAACCCGCATCATTCAAACCACCTTGCATTTCAGTTAAGTCACCAAAACACGCAGGACACCAAGTTGATCAATGTCATCAAGTATCCAGCAACATACCAAACCAGTTTTTGAAGTAAAACGCATTTCTGTTCTGATGGATGCACCCTGCTGATGTGTGTAAAGCATTAGCAGTAGAGCATTAACTCTCCTGACTTTGAATGGAAGCTCAAAGGGCAAAGACCCACCCTTACTTCTCTTTTGGGCAGGACTCTAACCGCTATATTTTGACAGCAAATATTTTCTATAAAAAATGAACCGAAAAAGAGGTGCTTCTCCCTTGCTCTTGCCTGGGATTGCTCTGTATGAGTCAAAAATGGCTTAACTTTCCTGCAGAAGAAAAATCTCAGTTTTGCCCGTTTGCACAGTGTGAGACATAAGGAAACTATTTACAAAAGAATTCAAAGTGAAACTTTGCTCTACTAAGAGCAAGTTTTAACAGAAGGGTCAGCCTTAAAGCTTTCTAAAATTCTATCAGTGAATTTACCACAGGGAATTGGGAAGTTTCAGAGACTCCCACTTAGTTGACCTGAGTCCTGTTGCCATGAGAACTTGGTGAAACATTGAGCAAGAGCAGCGAGCAAGAAATACGTCTGAAGATATCACAGAACACAACGCTCTTTGTATAGGACTTTGGCTCAGTCTTATTCAACATATACTGGCTCAACTTGCTCTCATCTGAATTGACAAAGCAAGAAGTATTCAGCACAGTTTTAGCCTGCTCAAACATCAGCATCTATCAGGAAGAAGCCACTAAAGTTTCAAACAATATGCACAGAAGAAATATTTGACAAGAATTATTTTCCAAAGTTAAAAGAGTTTTTTTGACTCACTGCATGAAAGACACAAAAAGTGCCCAAAAGAGGTATTTACCTCAGCTGTAAAAGCTGAAAATTATTCTGGAAAATGTATTTACCTGGATCTTTTGTGAATTTAGAAGAATCCACAATTATTCAGACTGTTTTAGTACTGTAATATAAGATATGTCGTTTGACAAATCTAACCATAATAAGGTCATTACCTTATAAAGAAAGAACCTTCAAAAACTGTTGCGGGGAAACAGCAAAGAGCTTAGATGATTTCATGACATTCATCCAGGAATACAGCTTTAAAAAAAAAATTCCTTTCTTGTTAAAGGAATAAACCATCGCAAATTCTGCTCACAGTGAAGTTTGGCTTTGCAATTACACAGTTTAGCACAGTAAGTCGTACAACCGTTCACATCCCAAAGGTACCAGCAAACTGCCTCGCAGCACAGCTCTGACTGGAAACCTCAGGGCTGGACTCCCAGTGGAAGTTTGGACATGGTTAACTAATGTAATCTAGGAAACACCTGCAAAAGTAATCTTTAGAGCAGTGATAGCAAAGTTTCTGCTGTATGTGCAAGTACATGAACAAAAACTACTTCACCAAGTGAAAGTTTTAAGGAATTTAAAGGAGAATCAACACTCTACGCAGAAAACTTACTAGCATAAAACTTAAAATACTTTTACTGAGTGAGCTGCTACTTTTAAACTGATTTACCACTACACTGCTTTTTCGGTATAATTTGTGGGATGAAAATGTTTTCATGCATCCATGCAAAAAACACTGAGCAGAATATGTCACAAGCATTCAAAGCCTATAAAAATCTAGGAAAGCTTCATAACCACACCGAATCCTTCATTTGGGTTTGTGTCTTCCCTTACTCCAGTTCACATATGTATCCGAGTACAGCTGTCCGCAATTCTTCTTAACAAATTACTAAAAGCAAAGCATTACTTATAACTCTACAAATTAGTTGAGTAGTGGGAAGGACAAATTCAGAAGTTTACTTGAATCTATTTAGCTGAAAAAAATCACTTATTTTAGGCAAGAAAAAAGCACCCCACAAATCCTTAATTTATCAATTATATCAACTACTTGCACTTATAGGAAGTTTTAGAATCTTTAAATGGCACTAATCCTCCTTCACTATATCAGATGAGTTTTAATTTTCGTACCAGTAACAACAGATACACAAGCATTTGACTTGTAGTCTCTAACTCATTTGATTCCAACTTAGCAATTGCTTATGCAAGCCTACTCACCCCGGCCAGACATTTTTCCAGTGTATCCAAGATAATCAGCTGAGATAGATATAAATTCTTTTCAGCAGTTTCTCCGAATATTCTCTAAAAGTAGAAAGGATACGGATTCATCCAAGACACAGAAATTTGACTTGTAACGCATTTAAGTAATGTAGCAAAGTGGCACAATAAGTTATGGCTCCTTTACTGCCCTGGTTTTGAGTTTAGAAATAAAGACAGCAAAAATTAAGACTAAAATAGGAATTAAAACCTTATTGCTGAAGAAATATCTTTGTCCAGTCTGCAATGCCAAATCTAATAAGGAACAAACAGTCACCACAACGTAAAGCTGGAGGTACACTGCAGCCCCATACCTTCATCAGGCCTGTAATTTATTCAGAAATGAAGGTTATACCTTTTCAGAAACTATTTTGGTAACAATTACTGCTGACTCTTTTCCAATTATGTATTCCACTGCCAACATCTTAACAGAACTGAGGTTACAACAAATCCATATCGACATGTTTATGAGAGTGTTGCGAAATTTAGCACAGACCACAGGAAGAAACACCGACACCCTCCAAAAAGACGCCACACTTCTGACACGGGAGGAAGGCAGACCTCCAGCGGGTGCGTAAGCCAGCACCCACCTTACTGCCAACCACAGCCACTAGTTCCACCAATATTAAGACAGCAAAATGAAGCAGAAAAGATTTACCCAAAAATATACTGCTACTACTGGCTACCTGTGGAACACACGTAGAAGTCACCCGAAGTTAGTTCCATTTTAAACCCCAGGAGAGGTTAGCTCAACTAAGTAAGTTTCAGCAGGGTACAAACCCTCGTGACTTTTTTTCTAAACGTAAGACCATTATGACAGTCTATTGCTCTGGCTTGTTTCAGCTATAGAAATCCCTCAAAAATATCGCTGATGGACTAGCTCAGTCCATCAAACATAAAAGCCTTGCTCCTCAGTGCAAAGCAAACATTGACTTTTTTAATTGACATTTTTAGCTAGGTATTTCCTCTCAAGATCTATATATCCTATATAGAAACTTGTTTTAACTGTAGTTTTTCTCATTTATCAGATAATCATCTTGCACACCGAGACATTCCTTCATGCCTATGGAGTTCAGCTAAAATAAATTCTCTCTCAAAAGGGACTACAGTGTTAAGTAGCCTAAAATCCCTAGCAGGAGGGCAACCTGTTTTCTGATTTTATCAGTCCCTTGGTAGAAGCACTAGGAGATGCACATCTCTAGACAACTGACATCCAAAAGAGCTCACTGCAAACTATCTCAGCAAAACCGTTAAAAAGGTACTGCTCGAGTCTGGTCAGTTCTGTTACCTGTTTGTGGAGATTCCACATGATCACAAATCACACGGCTTGAAAACTCAATGAACTAAATTTTTCTCATGATGAATCCAAAACCAGATCTTCACGAAAAAGAAAATATCAAACTGCATCTTTCTCCTCATAAAGGATTCCTAAACTTTCTATTCACCCAACTTGATGGTAATAGTTATTTTTCGAGAGTCAACACACTGGATATCCATGTTCATTTTTTTTCTTTCTAGGTGTTTCTTCTCTTTGGTTCTGCTGAGATCCACTTTAAAAGATGGTTTTAATGATGCTGATGAGTCAAATATTTTGATGGATTTCAAGAATCATTTTATGGTTCCCTTGGAGGCAGAACAAAAACCAGTATGCAGAAGGAAACCATCCACCAAGACACCTGGCTCTGCAAATTTCTCTTTGGAACTCATAGAAAAATCACACTGAATCTCATCCCTTCACACCAGCGCAGTGCCCACAAGTATCTGCATTAAGTGGTTTAACGAGAGGCTGCGATCCGTATCAAACAGTAAACAGAAGAGATGTGTATCACTCCCACACATCTGTCATCCCCTTTTCTCACTGACTAGTAAGGTATCCCTTTGCAGGGATGAGTCCATAGCGGCAGTATTAGACAAGAGGTTGTTTTCAAAGATTTTTTGTACGAAGTTCTGACTGACATTCATAGTTGTTAAAAAAATTGTATATTTTTATATACACAGACATACAAATGTTAAAACATCCAAACAGCCTGGAAAATTCAAACAGCCTAAGTTTTACATCCTTTTCCCTCCTTTTTTCTTTCCCAAAATGATTCCTGGCAGGCCATGCGCTGGCAGGACAGACGAAGGGGGAAAACCCACCCCCTGCCACTGCCGCTCGGCAGCTTGTTGCCCAGCTGCATTCCTGCTCTAGAGACTCTGCTAGCGCTGCTTCCCGAGCTAACGAAGCACCTTTCTGTGCAGGGGGAAACATCCTGCCAACAAGCAGCGCGTTCCACTGCTACCTGAGCATGGCTCAGCGAGCCCACGCAGGATCGGGCCCCTCCGTGGGCCCCTCCGCAGCGAGCCCCACAGCTTCCCAGCTACGGACGCTCCCACAGCCAACGCCAGGCTGACCACCCCCTTCCTCCAGATCTCTGCCACAATTATCTCATCGCCTTCCTGAGTAGCACTGCTCAGCGCTGGTGGTGAACTTCAGCGCGCCAGGACGAAACGACAAAAAGTATGTTTAAAGGCAAACAACAATTTGGCTAAATTTCAAGCCACTCTCTGCAGATTGTATAATTTCAATAAATAAAAACCATTTTGAAAAATCACCCAGAAATACAAAATTAGAAAACTTACCATGTTATTAACATTTTTTAAGATATTAGTGAGACCACTGATGACTAGAGAAAACTTGTACTTGGAAATGTTTATGAGACATTCCTTGTTGTGCTCCGTACTGACTTTGGTGTGGGTATTCTGCTGGCCGGCCTTTATTGGAAGCTACAAAAGAGAGATAAGCGTTGTAAGCTTCTTCACTTTGAGAGTTACAGCTTTAAAGATGGGTTAAAAATTTTTGAGGCACCTGAAACATCCTTGAAAAACATTCTACAAGAGACAACGACAAACACGTTATTTTCTCTACATTCATCTTTCTATTAATGATCTATAAAACAAAATACTGACGTTCACCTATTCCTTTTCCAGAATTGAAACTAAACCTCTATTTTGTGATAAATTTTCTACAAATCAAGTATCACAGCAATCAAAAGGAGCAGAAAGATGGGAGTAAGATAGAATTCGGAGAAGGAAAGTTTATTTATTTCAGAAATTAGCTCGTTAAATACCAGAAGTCTTCAAAAGGCTAATACCTGCAAGAAAAAACTGCATCTTGAAACCCGAGAGGGGTAAAATCAGAGCAGCTCAGGAAGCAGGTGAGCTGGAAGGTGGCAACAGTGGTTCCACGTGTGTCCTCTACCCCTGCGCAGGATAGAGCTGGCCGAGGGCTCCAAGCCAGTCGCAGGAGGAAGTGCCACCAGCCGCCTCTGCGGGCCCTGAGGACCTGGGCTACTCGGGGCCCCCTCCCGAGGACACCCATGGCTGGCTGGGCGATGGACCCGCAACCTCGAGCACTCGCGAGTCAAGCCCCGCTCACGAGCCCCACGCTACCGCCCCGTCCAACAGCCAACAGTAAGGACTAGGCTTGAGATGCACCTTTTCCAGGAACGCTATGGCTCGAGTGACTCCACACGGAGACGTTTCTCCTGCTGCGCGCACACTGGGCACTTTGTTTCATGCTGTACCCAAATTCTTCACGGGTGACAAACGAGTCACTTCCCCAGCACGCGCGCCTGTCCCCTGCGTGCTCCTCACTGCAGCTGGCCCGTTACCAACCACCGCATGAAAAGGTGAAAAGTGATTCTTGGAAAAATCCATTTTACTGTGGATTTATATTTTTTAAAAGCAAACAAACTTGGGAACAAAAGAGGAATCACTATTATTACCGCTTTTAATAATTCCCGTGCACCATTTGTATTTTAAAGTGTGACCTAGGAATTCACTGTCTATAGAAATTTTAATTGCTACTACAAGTTTTAACCAATTTTGACTAGAATTCTCAATAAATGTGTACTCTGAGAGACACTGATAGTTCAAAGTAAATGCCACAATATACTATTTTGCATTAAAAAGGGTACCTTAAGGAAAAAAAAAGAAAAAAAAAAAGAAAAAAGAGAGAGAGGGAGAATTTAAGAGCGGTTAAAAGAAGAATTCCAAGGAATTACAATCAGCTTTACAGCTGCAAAATGCTTAAAGAGCAACCTTCCAGGTTGGGGCCTCTGCAGACGCGGTGAGGCTAGTTTCCATCCTGTCATCCAGTTCAACTGCTGTCAGCAGTCACAAACATCTCTGCCAGCCATTTCACATCGCCATCTTTCTGGAGAAAAGTTTAAAGGCCCATATTGGAAATGCTAGTTGAATTGCGTTTTCAACAGTCTTGACTGCATGGTTAAATGCCGTCTCCTTAACACTGACACCTCCCATTTGTAGGGGAAGGGACCTCTTGAAGGGACCTTGGCTGGCTTTTATGCCCAGGTGTCATTTCCCCTCCGCACCCCCTGCGGCTGGGTTTGGGGGGCAGCATCACTTCTGCCGGTACCGCCGGCCAGGATCACAAGGGGGATCGGTTGGTTTTTCCTAAGAGAATGGTTGACTCTCAATTAAAAAAACGAGTGAACCGCCACGCGACATCACTGCAAAGGCCCAGCAGGACAGAGAGGTCCCTGCAGAACAGTTGCTCTGCGCTCAGCAGCTACGGGATCTCCGGCTCCAGGCTCTGCATCCAGGGAATCACGCTAAGGGTCCACCCCTCCCGGCGAAGGTCTAGTGCTTTTCACCTGCACAACTTCCTACAGCAACAAGTTCCACAGGGCAATCAAGGTAATTTCCACTTAATTTTGTAATTCTCCTGCAAGTGTTCAGATTGCAATGCTTTAAAACAGTGTGATGCATTTCAATATGCTCATTTTAAAACTGGAAAACGCAGAACAAACAGCATTTATGACTCAAGATTTGTTTTCATTGTTAGATGTTATTTTTACAATACATTTTCAAAAGTCATTACTGGAAGATAGATACATTTAATTAAAACTTTCATCATTACTAGTACTTTTTATTTGAATTTTCAAGTCTCTGTGCTGACAACAGCAGAAAAGCTCAATAGCACTGAGTGATAAAACACTTCAGAAGTGCCTCTCAAAGAAATTGTGTCATAGATTTAGTTCCGTACGCTTCCACGCTACAGAAACTTCGTGTTACACGCTTCTGGAGCTTCCTGCCACAACCACCACTGCAACAAGGTCACCTAGAAGTAAAATTGCTTTTTATACTACCATTTGAAATAGGAAACTATATAAAAAGGAAATGGGGTTGGGGTGCTTTTATTTCTCTGCTGCTTCCTTTGTGCACTCTGACACGCTGGCGCGCTGATGTCCCCTAACAGAACGCAGTGCCAGTGCTGAGTGACCAAAATGAAACTATTTAACTTCTACACAAATGTCCGTCAATCCAAACATTACAAGGAGAAAAAAGGGGAAAAAAGGAAAAAAAATGACATTTTACTTTCATTGCCCTTAATTTTATTTTAGAAAAAAGAAAGTCTGAAACAAAGGCTTTCCTGTATAGCTTTTATTTGAATTAGAAACAGAAAATAAAGCACAAAGCTTAACTATAACTGGAGCTTCAAACTATGAACACGTGCACCATTTTGAATGCATCCCAGTCTAGCACAGATACAGTCCACTACTCCAGTTCAGCTGTTTTCACCACTGAAATCGGAAGGAACAGCCAACAACCTTATAACGACACCGGTGCCCGCAGAGCCCCCGCTGGGGCGTGCTGGCGTACAGCCCCCTCTAATCCCGTCTCTCCGCGTCTCCCTAAGGTGCCAAATAAGCTACAGAGGACAGGGAACAATGGCACTTGGGCCTACAATTTGCCTTATTTCATGCAGCGGACAGACAAAATAGATCGATGGAATCAGGACTCCTTCCAACTATCAAATTTTAAACCTTTTAAGATCAATTCAAAAAGAACATTGCTGCAAAAGACAAGGAAAAGCCAGGGAGTAGCTGAGCCTGCCAGGCGCAATAGCACCGTGCAAGGCCCGGGGTAGCTGGAATTCAGGACACAAGTCGCCTTGCGCGTCAGGTATTGCTGAAACACCTAGAAAAGCAAATCTGTAAGATGCAGAATCAAAGGATCTACCAGCTCGCACCAGCCGTGCAAGCTCCCTCGTTGTAAAAACACATCTTTTGACAGCACAGACACCATAAGTCAAACTTTGTTTCGAGAACTGCATTTCTGACTTCAACTTCAGAAGCCCTGCTGACCTATCTACAGCTTCTCCCAAATCTGCTACTGACACAATACCAGAACTGAACAATTCTCCCAAAGTTTACCAAATGTAGAGATAACAAAGCACTATTAGTAGGATAAAAAGCAACACAGATCATGAGAGATCATTATTTTCTTTACATTTCCAAAAGGCATGCAGTAACAGATAAACCTTAGAAACAGAGATCTGAACCACATAGCCTCAAGAAGACAGGACTGTTAAAACTAATACAGGTGAATTAGTGGCTATTAAAAGATGCTTATTTTTTAAACCAGTATTTATTACTCAAAAGAGGTAAATTCCTCTCTCAACTTGCCAAAGTGAAATTGCATTCTTCCATCTTCATGAAAAATGTAAATTAAATCAGTAATCACAAATATTATTCGAAAATAATGCCATTTAAGTAAAAAATGTGACTAGGCCAACTCACAGATACACAGAATCATAGTACACAGTGAGCTGCCAGCATCTTAGAAAAGAATACTGAAACAGCGCTTCAAAAGCTTTTCCAACACACAGGGTTGGCACCTGAGAACTCAGCGCCCCTACACACTGATATACCATGGTATAAGTTATTAACCATTCTCCAATGGGGTCTGCCAGCCACAAGTCGTCGCATCATTTCTCTGTCTAGAGGGATATCCAGGAGGTCTGCAACACTGCTGAGGAGAGAAACTGCAAAGGTTTTCCTACATCTGATCACTCCGACCTATCTGTTCCTGGAGATAAACGTGTTTCAGTCTCTTCAGACTTGTGAGACAATAACTCTGCCAATTTAAGTGGTTTTTAAAAAAAGCAAGTAGTTGGCTATTCCAGAGGAAAAAAGAAAAAAGATTTAATGTGCATTTTTAACAAGTTATCTTTACAGTCAAATTATAAAAACTCGCTTTGAAACTTTAACATAAGTGCTACCACAGAACTGCAGAGCAGTTTAAAAAGGGGAAAGCGTTGTGACATCTGCCAGCGGGGAGGACTGCCTGATCCTTGGGAGAGGCCTCAGTTTGGAGACTGATATACTTTTATCCAAAAATGTACAGTTAAGGAATCCTTCTTTGATCATAGATGTTAATTATTAAGGAAAAATGGGTGTTTTCCATGACTGTAGAAGAGCTATTAGCACCTTTTTCAAGTACCCTCTAATCTGATAGGGTAAGGTACAATCTTTTGCTAAACATCCAGTGACATTGATTTGAAATTAACACCACTAATAGGCTTGAAGGTCTGCAAGATACTGCACTTGGGTCATTGAGAAAGGCTAACATTAAGCCACAGATCTTTCTTTATCACCTGTAATTAATGACCACCAAGTTTGATCATCTCTATTTAGTAGAAGATTGTATTTAATTCTCATTTTCAGTGGTTACGGAGCAAGTGTAAGTGCTTTATCACTTCAAAGTCACTATTCCAACTTCTTTGTGCAAGACAGAACTTTGCAGAACACAAAGAATTCCAAATCTGGCAGGTAAGCCTGGTCTGCCAGGGGATTCAGACCCACAGCTGCTGACACCACTCTCTGGACAAACCCCTTCACGCTGCCGGTGGCACTCCCGAAACTCAGGTGCCCAGGGGTGGCAGGACGTGGAGTCCTCCGCTGCCTCCGCCTCACGGAAAGCACCGAGGCCCCACTCGCCTTCGGAGCAGGGAAGGTGGGAGACCGTGCCTGGGAAACCACCTCAGGGAAGGAAATTCCGCGCTTGTCTGTCATGGCCTGATCGGTTTCAGCCAGCAGCTTGAGATGCCTGAATGCATCCCAGCCTTGTGCCTTTGATTCAGATTCAGGAGAAAGTAACAAACACAACATCTGGAAAAACATCCCTGGTGCTATCCTTAGCAGCACAGAAACCTACCTAGCTTTTCCCTTTCAGGTAATTTCTTGGAACTGATTCGGTGGACTGTAACAGAGAGGAGAGACAGAAAAACAACCCAGCACCACTCTTTCCTCAGCACCAGTACTGTCAGAACCAGATACAAATCTCTCTAAAAAAATCAACAGGCATCTTCCTCCCAACTATAAATATGCACTGCATCACCTTCTAAAAAGGTACTATTTAGTAAAAGAACCTCGCAACTGAGCCTTCAGAAGAACACAGAACTCTGAAAATATTTTATATAGGTTGCTTTAAAAAAAAGGTTAACTGAAAGTTGGTACTGTGAACAAACATGTATTTACCCAACACACAAACTGCTGTGTTAAATAAGGACCATCAACTCATCTCCATGCTTTTCAGCAGCTCATTAAAGGACCCAGGTACCACCTGTTGCACATGGGCCACCCCTTTATCTCTTCCCTCGGACACCACCTGTGTGCAGTAGAGCACTTCATCCTGAAATACATCACACGCTGTTTTAGAAAAATAAATTCAAAGCTGCTTCAGATTTATGCTAGAGAAAGGTGAAACAGCACACTTTGTGCTTAAGAACGGTGGTCAAGTGTGCCACGGCTCTCAGCTCCCGTGGAAACCCATTTCAACAACAGAGCAGTTGTGGAAAAAAGTTCCATCTTCTGCACAGACCAGCCTTACCTTACAGCAAAAGGCACCGCTTCACTTGGGGAATACAGGCAGCAGAACTCACCTGAAATACTTTACAATACATCTTCTTACTACTAGGGATTTCCTAACAAGCCAAGACAAAAAACAGCAATGGGAAACACAAAGCTGGGACTTGCAGCCAGTGCTTTTCCAGGTCTCCGATTCTATGCAGATTTCAAACGCTGCAGAGAGAATCAACACGAGGACGGAGTATTTGCTTTAATTTAATGCCTTTTAATGAAAGTAAGAATGCAACACTCCTACTGGCTTTCAGTTTTTACAGAAGCTTTCTTAACTGAAAGCAATCGTATCTCAAACTACAAATGGAGAGCCTAAACCGTAATTCACATAACGACGGGCTTCTTTCTTTAGAGCACATCATAATCACTGAAGTCGCCACCAGTTTATACAGGACTAATATTTTTTCTGATAGTTTTAAAACAGTCTAGATTTAAATAGCTTAGGCAGTAAGGCTTCCCTGACTATGCTTAGAACTATTTCACTACTGTAGCAGCCTTCCCATGATTTCAGTTTGTAACACATTTAAAAATACTATAAAAATACAGCACACAAAATTGTAAGTGAACATTTCCATAGGAAAAAGGGGACAATTTTCTTTTACAAAGACCTGATTATGTCTGAAACCACAGAGAATTTCACTAAAACATAGCCTAGCCTCTTTGTGCTACTGCAGCCTACACTGATGATTGAAAGTTTTGAAAAATCTAAGAACTAGTCCTACATACAAAATCAGTCAGGAGACTTCGTGTGTGCCACACAAGAAATGCGACCCAGCCTCCCGTGTACCATCAATAGCTTCTTTCTGCCGAGACCTTCGCCAGACTTCAAGGGTAGCCCGGAGAAGAGCGCACTGCCACAGTTGTAGTCTCAGAAGTGAGCGCAGCTGGGCAAGACTGGCAGCACATTTCAAAAATGTATTCAGTGAGCCAGTCATTGGTTAATTCATAAAACCATGCTTGCCAGTCATTTCAGGCCCACAGAACTGCACGCACAAAAGCAAACTTTGGTTAAAGCAGCATTTATAACAATAAACAAGAACAGACAAGAACAGACTGGTCTGCACTGATTTTTCTTGTTTTCAATACAGATTAGCATTCTCTCAGTTTGTTATTTCATCTGTCTTAAGATGAATTCAAGCACTCAACAAATGAATGAAAAGCCTGTCTACATCTATAAAGTCCAGTGAAAGATGGTTACATTTTCCTCCTTTGTAAAGGAAGGAAGAAACCTTGAAAAGTTTTGTCTTCTGTTCCACAGGAAAAAATAAACCTAAACAACTCACAACAACCACGTGCTGCCCTTCCTTATTCCAATACACCAATGATACAGTAAGTAGGGGCTCCCTCAGTGCTGAATCAAGAGGTCCTGCATTTAGACGGGCAGACAGAGTACGCAAAGACTCGAAACTGCATTATCACCACTAAAATAACGCACATATATTCAGTATATTTTTATGAAGTATGAACTCGATGCTTAAAGGAGCAGTCTAAAACGTAACAAGGAGATAATAACCACATGACTACCCAATAATGAGACAAGCGTAAGGAGTTACAAGAAGCACATAAATATCACCATTGATTGACAGAGCATTTACCAGCAGCGATGGTGTCACGGTAACCTGGCATTTGGGTATTCACCTTTCCACCGTGAAGATCCCTGCCAGACTAGGCAAGGCAGAGGAAATGATGTATTAAAAGCAGATAAATAAAATCGAGAATGCTGAGTTGAAATTAACAAATGAGACAGAAGACTCCTCACAAAAAAGTAGAGCCTCATCCTTGCTTTACTGTTTCATTCACTTGATGACACAGTATTTTTTTTAAAAATTGCACCAGTTAAACAAAAATATGCAATCAAAATTTTGTATAAATTAATGAAAATTTTGTAAATAGTACCTAGAGCGAGTACCTATAGCAAGCTACACTATGACTGCAACAGTCAATACCATATATGATGTAAATTATCCCTGCAACTCCAATATTTTAACATCTAAAAAATCAGAACAGCTTTTTCCCTGTCAGGAGATGATTCTTCCCATACATCTACCTGTAATTATCCCGTAAAACGTATAGAAAAGTAATTCTGTTTCAAAAACTGAAGTCCTTAACTCCTAACAGATGTTGGCGAGCCCAATTCCACAATATACATAACAAAGCAAATGACAAAGCCTAGGGCCTTTTAACACCAGTACACAAAGAAACATTTTCTTGCATTATTGGGAGCATAATCAGTACCACGCTTCTTAAGCTTATGGAAAAAATGATCTATGACTCAAGGTAAGGGGGTAAGGGGGAATAAGTTAACTATGCAAATATGCCTAAAATGTATTGGGAAAATCTGCAATGCTTTAATGTCAAAAGATAAAGTTTGGTATTTTCTTTTTTTAAATAAACTTCGTTTGCAGCAGCTTTAATACAAATGAAGAAAAGAACAGTATTCAAGCAGGTCACAAGCTTTCTGCGGGTTGTTAAGAGCCAAGTGTCACTGGGAGGGACACACCATGATGAGGCAGGTGAACAAAACTCAACCCATAGAACCAGTCTAATGTTTCTGATCGATGTTGCACCAAACGGGGTCTCAGAGAGCTGTGTCTCGTGTCACACAAAGGCTGTACTCACAGTGTGGCAAAATGAGCCATCCACCACAGAAAGGGATCGTTCAGCCTGACGTGAGCTCACGCCCGCACGTCAGGGAAGCATCCTGGGAGTGCAAAGGCAGAGCCTAAGCACCAAGCTTAGCCCCTCCGAGGAAGTCACGCCACCTAATCCCAGTAAGCAGTTTCTGCGTGTGGATCAGAGAAACACCAAGTCTCAGGCCAACAAATCCCTCTTCCTTCCATTCAGAAAAATCCTCCTCCAAACTAGCACTGACTTTTGTAGAGAGAAGAAAGTATCCACCACTATAACACCACCAGCTAGAAAAACCCCTTCGTCCCATACAATTCTGCTCCCAGGGATGTGGATGAGATTTCCCACTGGCATCCACCGCTATGTTACGGGGAACAAGGCGCAATTGCCCGAGCAGTTTCACGTCGTCCTCCTTAAGCTCACTCTTGAGGCTCTCCCTCCTCCCGATGCAGACGACGGAGTACAGCGGTACGTTTCACGGGAACCTCTACGAGAAGCAAACACGCTCCTGGGAGAGGCGGGGAGCAGAGGCGTGGAGGAGCCGGGCCCCGCGGCCCCGCCGCCCGCACGGCGCTGCCTGACCCACCGCTGCGCCTTCCGCAGCCCGGCAGAGGGGCGGCCCCTCCAGCCCCGCCACCGGCATCCCTCGGCCGGCAGCGGGGCCCCGCCGGGATGACAGACCGGCCGGCAGCCCCCGGCCCCGCC
>VZSF01005935.1:270866-292181 GCA_013398295.1 Chionis minor | reverse complement strand
GGCCCGGCGGAGCCCGCGGAGGCGGTGAGAGGAGCCGGCCGGAGGCTGCGACATGCGGCCGGTCCTGCGGGGTCGGGCGGCCGCGGAGGAGCGGAGCGGCCTGGCCCGGCCCAGCGGCTGCCCCTCGGGTCGAGCCAGGAGGGGCCCGGCCGGGGGGTTCGTCGCTTCCTGCAGGGCGGTGGCGCGGCCGCAGGGAGCCCCGGGCGGGTCCCCCTGGCGTGTCGGTGTTCAGTGGGGCAGGGCCGGGCAGGCGGGAGAAAGGCAAAAAACCCGGGTTAAAAAGTCGCGAAAGAGCGTCAACCCCCCTGCAAAAAGCAGCGTGTTTTAAAAGTCTCCCTCGGAGTGAGTTACTCAGTGAATTACTGTCAACCCAACTTCTACCTTTGGACCGCAGGTTACGGGGGAACATGGGGTCTCTCCGAGCCCGCGGCGTGTTCGGGGTAAGGCTCCAGGAGCAGCTCAGGTGAGGATTTACGCCTTCGCTGGGCAGAAAGACGGGGCAGTTGGCACGCGCTGACTTTATTGGAATTGCAGTGGCCGCTTGAAAGCCGTTGTGCTCGACAGAGATTGTCTACGATTTGGATACGATACACAGACTGGAATCTATAGCTCTATTTTACCTTTCAAATAAAACAGGTTATTCTTCAATAAATCAGTTTATTTCCATTTAGCGGCTCCTGTTACACCTCAGGGCTGCGCTGCGGAACTCCAGCAGTAACTAAAAATACGCAATGTAGCACACAAAAATTCTTCCCCAGCCTAGTTAAACAGTACCCAGCCGATTGTTTACTCTCTGCGACTCAGAAAAGTAGGATACAGGGATAATAAGACAAATAAACATCCACTTCCAGTTTCCTTCTTGGGAATGTTAATTTGTTTTCCTTCTGGGTAGACAGAAACACAAAAATAATGTCCTTTCATGCCAGAGTCAAGTTAAAATTCTGATGATGTAAACAAAGATGCAACTTCAGGTAAGGCCTCTTGAACACAGGATTTAAAATCGACAAACGCATAGTGGAGAACTGGAACAAAATGGACCTTCTGTTACTCCACTCAGCAGGGCCCTTGGTTTGACTCGGAGGCTCTTGCTGTTATCACAACACATACTAATTATTACCAGCAATAGCAATATGAAATCTATTTGGAGGTATATATTCTTTCCCTGTAAATAAGGAACAGTTAAATTCCTGTCATTCAGATTTACAATATGAACAATTCCATTGTATTCTAGCAACAAATTTAGGAACTTGGTTCGTAGCAAATATTTGAAGAGGCAGATGTTTTATAAACCCATGAAAATCGATTGCAAATATTTAAGAAAAAAACTATTAATTGGTTGAAGAATAAATAGCAGTTTTCTGTCTGTATAATGTGTGTTACCATCTTTCAGGAAATGCAAAAAGCATTCTGATTTATACGAATTGTGAAGTCTAATATTGGGCAGTTAAGTGCACTGAATTTTGTATTATTCATTTGCTGTGTACAATAAACTAGCTGTGGTGTAAAGGCTATTGATTCCTTTGCATTAGAGTGCATCATAATGGTCAGCATTAATACGGTTCCAAAAGATTTTTAAGACTAAATGTTGTCTTACGTTCTAGAAAAGACTTCTAATGTATTGGCTATATATACTCCCATCCAAATTAAACCTAGATGATGTGTGTATATATTTGCCTAATGATCAAACCTTTAGCTGAGCTGGACGGTGAATGAAGCTGGTCCTTGGAACCTTTTCTAATTGTATTTGTATGTCTGAGCACAAAGAAAGGCTCAGCCAACAACCACGTCAGCAAAAGAGCAGTTTGCATCACCACCACACCGTCTACAAGCCTTTGTTCTTCTCCCCAACATTCTCCTTGAACAGGTAAGTGGTTACTTCAATGTCTGGAAAACAGGATGAAGCTCGGGGTCTGTTCTCCGAGACGTGCGGCTCCTGCAGGCTTCCTCCTCCGTACGGTGCGCAGGGCATCCGGGAGCAGGGCAAACACCGACCTTCCCGAGATCACGGTCTGGTTCTCTCCACTGCGCACCCAGACGCTGTTTGGACTGACAGAAAAGGCTGTGTCACAAAGAGTATAAAAGCAGAAACGAACACAAAACACCCAATGGATTCAGCGGAGCAAAGATCTTACCTGGACTTGTGTGTTAACCTACGACTAACCAGCCCCCTGAGGGCTAGGGCTCGTCCCTGCCATGTCCCGCAAGCCCCTCCAGCCCTCCCTTGGGCTGGCGGGGAAGGAGGAGCAGCAGCATTGGCAGAGGGGCAGTGACAAACAGCGGGAAATGGCGAGACCTGCGGCCGGCCCAGCTCTCCCTGGAGGGGCTCTCACAGTTTGACACGTCAGCCTTAGAGCTGGGCTACGACAGGGTGGAGCGGGGCCGCAGGCCACCGATGTGCGCTCTCTGCCAACGCCGTTGTGCCGGGCGGCGGGATCGACGCTGGTCCTTGACCAGCACCTGCCACTGGGAAGGACTGCGTGAACACTCCCTCCTCCGCCTGCAGGCACAGGCGACCAGCTTTGTCCCATCCTCACCTTCCTTGCTGGCTTGAACTAAGCGGGCTGGTCGTGCTCATACAATGACCCACTTTTCCCAGCGAGTCCATTGCTGTGCCCACAGCCGGTGCCTACAGAGCACAGCAGTGCAAGCAGAGCACGCGCTCCGCTGACATACCTCCCAAATTCCCAGCAGACAGCAGTTCTGGGACTGCTGGAGGCCGAGCCACTCCTGCGGGGCCTTTCCTCCATGAACTGGTCAAATCTCCTTTTTCAACTGTTTATATACTTGACCTCTAAGCATTCCTTAGAAATCAGGCAGGAATAACATCCACTTAAGGCAATACAGCCACAATCTTCGTAGGGATCTCTACATTCTGCCAAAATCTAAACAATAATAATTCATGTAGGGGGCAGGAAAGGGCTTCAGCTTACTGATATGCTTATGAAAAACACATCTCAAAAAGTCAGAATGCAATCAGGGGTGATAAGATTAACTGAGAGAGAAACATCTTGGGAACTCTTGACTTAGGTAGAAAAAGAAAGGCTATTTCTTCCCTTCAAAATTCACTAAACAAAACGAACAGTGCTTCTTCCTGTTTCTCATAGCGTTTTTCCCAAAGCAAATCTGTTCTCTAAATGCAAACATGACTTGCTGTAGTATTCCCAGATTTTAGGTGGGGGAAACTTCAGAGTTTGCATGGCGATGTTGGAAATTCTTGTAGTGTTTCCCCCAAACTCTTTAGAAAATTCCAGCCAGTATTTGGTCAAGATTCTCTCTGCTTCCTTTTAATTGTTTCCTCTTCTTCCTAGGTTCAATACCAAGTACCCCGAGACCCACTATCCTACAAGTGATCTGCTGTCTTAGAAAAAACCACTGTACCTCTGCTATTAATTTTGGTGCTAGACCCTGTCTGTTGGATCCATGAAAACACAGGGCTTGTCCTGCAACAGGCAGACACGTGACAGTTTATAACTCTAGTTAGATATTATTTGAAACTAATCATTCCAAGTTCCTTAGCTCCAGATAACTTCTGAGTTGTGCTACTATTTCTTTCGCATCTCTTGACAGTGTCATGCTTCTTGGTTATTTTGGTGTATTTTTTTAAAGGCATTCTAGCAAGAGCTTCTTAATGCGCTTCCTTAAGCTTATATGTCAACTAAAGTAAGAAATTACAGCTAAGGCATCCACAAATTCTTGTCAGGCTTTCATGTGAATGCCAATGGCTTTTCCTCACTAAAAACTTTCCATTGTGGCTGTCAAAAGTGCCACTAGTGGTAGGAGTCACACGTAAAAGGAAAGTCCCTGCTATGTCTCTATTCCCTCTCAGGGCAGATGTAGACCTACTAAAACCTGAAGAGCCAAAGCACTAGAAGTAGGAGTTGGAAATTTATCTGTATCTGAGAACATGAAATTTCCAGACACCGATGTTTATAGTCAAACCAGAAAATGCCACTCGAATCACTTCCTTGGAGGTATTCTGGCACTTCTGCTTTTTGCCCGAGTAAGAGGATGGGGAACCAGATGAGAAAGTCGAGACACACAGAGAAAATGACCTGGCCAGATCTGTAGTAAAATCCACACTAATTCTGAAGTCGCTCGCTTTGTCCTTTACTCCAGAGTAAAGGTGTTGATCCATGTCGTTAGACAGCATCATTTAACAACACAACTTCCAATAAAATTCCCTTTAAAGCTAGAAGCCTCTAAGCATTTTCTTTCTTTCTGAAGTGTTTTACCCTTTAAGATTCAGTTAATTTCTAGATATCACCTCCAGTTTACTCAGGAGATCTGAGCCTCTTTCTTATTATGCCTGAACTGGCTCCTGGAGGTGACACTTCTCTGGGCTTCTTGCCAGAGAATATGGATTTTCCCCCTCCCACATCTTTTACTTTTCTCTACTTTGTATTTTCAACTCACATTATTTATTTATTAACCTATCGGGGGTGGGGGGCTTTTTCGTCCTACTCACTGAAGTCTCTGTTTCATACTTCCATTTCTTCTCTTCATTCCTCCCATCCCACTTCCTCATTTTCACCAGTATTTGTCAAACACTCCAGCAGTGGCTCAAACATGCTAAGTGATACTTTTTCGTTTCTATTTATCAGCTTTGGTCCAGAACCTACCGTCACTGAGGGAGACATTCCTCTGCAAGGCACGCGTTTGGTTTCAGTTCCTGATAGACGGGGTGTCATTCGGGAGGAAACGTGCCAAACCTGGGATCAGCGTCAAAAATATTTTCCTACTGTTCTTCAGCGAGGCTAAACAAACAAACTGAAGCCAGTGAGGAAGGAAGGGAGGAAGGAGAGGGTCTGCCAAGTGTTTGGGAAGAGGTGACCTAATGCCTCTGAGCCACAAAGCCCTGACACACGGCGTTCAGCCCAAGAGCTGGCGGGTCGCAGAGGCGGCGGTACGGCCCGGCAGGACACTGCTCCGACGGGGCCGTCCATGAGAGGGCATTACAGGCCACCGAACCCCCAGCTGGAGCTGGAGGGGAGGAAGAGAGTCCCTATTTCCTTTCCTTTGATCAATGAGTGGTGGTTTGTATTCTGTTTTGTATTTTGTATTCTTCCCGTGACATGGATCTTACTGACTTACCTGACGTGCGCTGGATAGATTTCAAAACGTGAAGAAGCTTCTTCTGAAAGATCAAGCCATGGATTTTCTTTTGTATTCCCTGCTTCCGGATTCCTTCCAGACTGCAATAGGATCCGTTAAATATGAGCAGAGCAAGCAAATGATCTGACTAGACGAATAGTGATCAGAGAATGATGGATTATACTTTAGAGAATTAGAGATTCAATACAAAATATTCACACGGGAAATTTTATCCCAGAAAGTCTGTAACCAGGAAAAGGATAATTAAAATTGTAGCACATTGTTTCACACAATTTCTAAATGCTAATATTTCTGTTTCAGTAGAAATCTCATTTGGATGCAAAGCACCAGAAGTTTAATCCCTGACACTTGGTCTGGGACAAAGAAATAGTCCATTATCAAGACATCCTAAGAGCTCAAATATTCTAAAGGATTCTGTGTTAATGAAACACAGTATTTTCTGAAACTGAGGCTTATGCCATGCACTGGAAATGGGTAAAGACGTGTTAAGTTACTGTCTGCTATTTTGTCCTGGAGGTACAAACAAGCTCTTTGTCAAATCTGAGCTGAAGTTTGTTTGATCACGATCCCTCCCAGCGTATGTGGTCATGTTCTAAAAACTTCAGAGGAATGAAGTCATTTTGTGTATCTACTTTTTTCTTCCCCTAGCAAGCAATGCCTGTCCCAGATATTACAGTCATTTGCAGAGGTTAAGTTACTTAGATATTATAAAGCAATATTTTAATTGTTCTGGATGACTAATGAGCTCAGCCTAGATTATCACGTTGCCCCAAAGGATAATTCAAGGTTATCACTTCCTCTCCCTGAGGTTCCATTTCCTTACTCATTTATCATACAATAGGGGTCAATGAGGAGACATTTCACAGGAGAGGAAGAGCAGACAGACCTCGTGACTTCAGTACTGAATGATATTTTCTGGCTTCTCTTCTGTGTGATCTCCTAGGAAGGGCAGGAGTCTCAGTCACAGGAAGCAAGCTGGAGGTCTGGAGCATCACTGGGATAAGACCAGGAGAGACAAAATGCAGTAGGAGCTGCAGGCCAGTCATGAACCTCCTCTGCTCTTTCAGCCTAAGGTGTTTTCATTAGTTTTGGTCTTCCAGGTGAAGTGTGCAACTTTACTTCCTAATGGCACTGAAACAGTTCAACGTTGTTTTTCTCGTTCGTAACAAGTCAAGAATATTGTAGATATTGCAGCTCTGTTACTCGGCAGGTGCAGATTAACTCCCCGTTAACTCCCTATAGTGGATGCTACTATAAATAACACAAACTTTTACCTCCTTTCGCTTGGTTGTGCTGTGATTAATCGTTTTTTATGTTTTTAATCTTTATCTGTACTTCATATTGCTATGTGCTATTGCAATGTGGGACAGCTGCCTCTGGGCAAAGCTTTGGGTGGCTTTAGCATATGGTCATCTGTGTGTCATGACCAATGCTACTCCTTATCTTTGTTGCTGCTGTGTCTGCGGCTTGGGACTTCTTAACCGCTTACACAAACTGGGAAAGCAGCCTTGGTTTGCCTGTCTCTGAGTTTCAGTTTGGGGCCCAGACTGTTTCCTTAGGAAACACTAAATGGTACATGTTCCTTTTTACCCATTTTGGTTTTTTCCAGCAGTGTTCACTGCTCTCTTGTTGTTTGTGAGCATCCCTAAGGATATCCTATGCTCCACTCCCATTTAGAGCTGAGTTCTCAGGAGTCTGCAGCAATGCACTAGGTCCAATTACCCAAATGGTTATCGTAAGATATGGTAGAACTCACATAAAGTATTTTTCTGACCGTTGCTTTTGCCAGAGCATCCAGCATCCTTCCAGCCCTTCCCAGAAGGTGGATATCCCTACAAGTTTAGTAAATTCACCCACGACTCATCCAAGGCATGTTCCTATTCTCAAGCGTTATGTGTGTACCCATCTAAGAAAACCCCTCTTAAATCTGCCAGCATTATTGTCTGATGCCTTCTAAGCAAACGCTGTTACATTTGCGCCCCTTCTCAGCAAACCTGCTGAGGGTACATCCTCCCGCGGCAGGGCCCGCCTGTCTGCTTCTGGCCGGGCCATACACGTTCACTCTCCTTCCAGCTTGCTCACAGTCTCCATTGGCTCTGCACGCTGCAGCGCGTAACCCACACGGGGTTTCCACTGAAAGCAATGCTCCTTCTGGGTAGTGCCTCATGCTTACTTCACCGGGCAGGATTCTCAGTAAAATCATATTTGCTTGAGTGCTTGTCTTCATAAAGCTCTCAAGTGCCTCGTGATCAGCTGTGTCAAAGGCTACTCACGCCCAAACAAACCTACCCAACAAGTCACGGATGAATGCCCATCACTCAGATGAACTGTGAAATTAAAACCAGCCTCAACTTGCTCAGAGACACAGTAAAGGACTGGGCCTGATACTTTTTTCCCGTGACATTACAGAAAGCCCCGTGTAATTTCCATTAAGTTCAGTGGAATTATTTCTCAGTTAGATCAGCTGACTTTAGATTATAATCACAGCCTCAGAGCCAGGATTTGGATTCTGTAACATCAGCACGTGGATAAAGTATGTCTTTTGTTGGAGCGTCCAAGGTCTAAGCTCTGCTGACACAATCGCATTCACACTGCACCCCTGCTCCATTCAGTGATGATAAAACGGCTGGTATCAGAAACGTATGAGCTACTTCTACAGTTGCGAATCAATGGTTTAGCAAAGATCTGCACAAATTCACAGTTGGTGTTATCTGTACTGTTATTTTAACCTACTTTAAACACAGCTACTTGTGTGGCATGCAGAAATGCCACTGATCAGCCCATTCACCAAAGATTGCCTTTTTTTCCTTCTCTCTCTTCTTAAGAGATCAGGTGTGCAGGAGGGACTGAAGAGGGAAGTGTCTGATGGAAAGATAAGTGTTTAAGAAGTGGGAGAATCTCAACCCCGGAATTTAGTTTTCTGCTTCTTAAACAACCCTTTTGTAAGCCTCATGTTAGCCTGTATGAATTTATGAATATAAAGACTCTTTGTTACCGAACAGTTTTTACCAACTGCTGCTCTATTTCCTTCCCATGAGTCATGCTATTAGCTTATGCTGCCCTATTTAATTTCAACTGCTGCTTAAGCCCACACAAGATTTTCTAAAATAAAATTTTAAAAAAGCTTGTTTGAAATAGACATCAAGCGGTTTGAATGGATAGTATACGGCACTGCCCTGGGGAGACAACACCGGCTGCTTTGCTGGGCTCCCAAATAATGCTGAACAGCATGGAGTCCTCAGCTGCAGCCTCTTAGAGCTGCTGTTAAATGGAGCTGAAAAGTGAGAATGAAGCTCACCTAGGACAGAAAAGTAACAGTACTACTATGGATTTGAAAATCTCTAAGGAGAAACATAGGAAGGTAAATTGTAGCCCCATTGAAATTAATTAGACTTGAGGGTCATCCTTTACCGGGGTTATAGATAGATAAATAGATAGACAGACAGACAGACAGCTAGGTATTTGCTAAATTTACAGATCCTTGCTAAGCAACCAGGGGTTTTATTTTTGTTAGTGTCTTTGAAGCACTGCTATATTTGGCACTGCACAATGCTTTTATCAATGGCCAGTGATGACCTGACTGGCACCAATGTCAGGACCTCAGTGTAAAGCAATAATTAGCCGCCTGCCTGCTGCCTCATAGCAGGGGCTCACGTTAACGCTAGGGAGCAACGCAGAGGCCTATGGTACCACTTTCTGCCATCTTTTCTTTCCTATAGCTAAAGCCACAAAGAAAAAGGATAGTCGTAAGGATCTGTTGGACATGTTGAGGGATGTTTCTTGTTTCTGAGAACAGTGGACATCTAATTATTTTTAACCCTTAAAGCTACAGCATACCTGGCACTGTGAAGGACCCAGAGCCACGGCCCTCTTGGGAACACCATGTTTACATTTGAACTTTGCTGGTGAACTCGAGGCTGGTATCCAAACACAGCCCCAGTCCTTCTTTTTTGGGGTTTTTTTTTTTGTTTTTAAACAAAGAAGTTGGAGAATCAAACTGCTGGCCACTAGTAGCTATTGTTGCCCTACACTTGAACCTGACTGTTTAAGGATCTGGGCACTCATTAACCCATTTTGCATTTTTGTAATTTTTTTTTCGTTATAGGTGTAATCTTGCAGTACGGCAGGTCCACAGATTTCCTAAATATCATCATGTGACTTAAAAGCAGCAGTGAAACAAACCCATCACCTCTGCCTCACTTGCAGTTGTAACAGGGATTGGGAAACAGCAATAAAGCATTCCAAAGCTGCAAAGGGCAGGGAAAAATGCCAAGTGCTTTCGAGAGTATGTAGTATGACAGGAAAAGCCAGCTCCAAAAGAAAGGAGAGAGAAGACAAGAAGGAAAAAGACTTCCTAGCTCAGTAGGAAAGGAAAGGAAAAGACAAGGTTACACCTGTGAAGCACATGAGCTTCCTCCAGCTTAATCCTGTAATGGAACTGACTTAAAATATTTTGCTGTATTAGACAGGCAGAATTGAAGTGGTCAATTTATCTTTTCCTTCCACTTACAGAAATAGTTATACTGCTATAAAAGTCTATTTCTGTTCTGAAAGGCAAAAATATTAGGCAGCCCTGTGCACTTTTACAGTCGTATTATAGCTGTATCTTTATCAGAACTTTCACTGGCACATTGATCTAAGTTTAAAAACAAGTACACCCTTTCTTGACACAGCCATGGCAGTACAACCTTCAAATATAGACCAAAAGGGCATTGATTGAGCTGTCTTGTGAGATAGATGGCGTTATCACAGTAGCATGGAAGAGATTCTAATTGCAGTTTAAAGATTAGAAGCTGCACAGACATAAATTGAGCATGAGTAAGGCTGCCCAGCCTCCACGTGGCGGCTTTATCACCCCTACGCCGCAGTTGAGTAACAGGGCTCCTCACTACACAGCGTGCTGTTTGCATCGCCGTGGCTCATCAGGACTCCCACTGAAACCCAGAGCCCTTTGTATTAGGTGCTGCACAAATACAGATCAGAAAGAAATCCCTTCTTTGCAACCTTAAAAGATAAAACAGGCAAAAGTCAAGAAGGCAAACAGAAGCACGGAGAGCTGGTGTGACTGACTCAGTGGTCACGCAGCAAGTCAGTGGCGCAGCCATGAGTGCAACGTCAGTCTCTGGCTCCCAGACCGGTGCCTTTCCTGCCACAAAACTCTCTCTTCACCAGATCCTCAAAGCTGAATTGTCTCTAGAAGATTGTTGGCTTAGAGCTTAGCAGCACAAGTGAGGATAAACACTAATTAGTAGCTTCTAATTTGGGCACTGTAGCAACAAAAAGTGAGTTTACCCATTTTTTACTTACTGCTATAGCAATGGCAGGTACTTTATCATCAAACCCTACTCTGATATTGCTGTATCAATTGACAAGGCTGCCTTGTGTGTTCCTATGAACGCTGCTATCAGCCTTCTAATGGCGCTGTAAACCGTGTTTGGTGGCACAGGATGTTTATGCCACATGACGCTGTCCCAGCACCTGACGAGGCACCATCACATGATGCCACGTCCTGCAGCACGTCCTGCATCGGTTCTGCCACACCAGCCGCGGGACCAGCTGCTCGGCTGGAGCCCTTGTTGCTGTTGCCAGCGAAGCCGCAGCATACGACGGAGTCCCCTCCTTGTGCAGGGGCTGCTCTCCCGCACAACTGCGGCTGATGCGTCGCCATTTCTCGAGTGACGCTGGGCCTGTCACACAGCACAGGTCTTGCCTGACTAAAGAGGTGGCCCCGCAGTAGACAGACAGGTCTCGGCTGAGAAGGGAAAACCCAGGGAGATGAGGCAGCTGCCCAGACAGGCCACCTCCAAGAGCAGCCGCAGCCACATCCCCCCCAGCACCACCCAGGAGGGCCAGGGGCCCCCTGGCTTTCCAAAACTTGGGCATCAGCAAAGAAAACAGAGGAAACGAAGTCCCCTTCCATCTGCACTACCCTGGTCACCAAGACGCAGCGCTGATGGTTGCAGCTGGCCCCATGCAGGGCGTTTTTGCAGGAATGTTACTGATGGTCGCTGCCTTTGGGGGCAGTTATTGTTTCACAAGTGCTTTTTGCTACAGCAGCGTGCCCTGCGCACGGATGCCAGCCCAAAGTGAAGAACCAGCGAAGGAGATCTGCGAAGAGTATCCAGAACCCCGTAATCCAGCGCCCTGCCTGTAAAGTCCTGCCCTCGGTGCAGGAGGGATAAAAGGAGAGTCCCAAGGTTAAAGTACTGGACTCTGGCTCTGGAGGATTTTTAGTTCTTCTACAGGCTATTCCACACAAACTTTGGTAAATCTTTGCTCTCCAGTCTGAATTTGTGTATTCATCTATAAAACAATGCTAACAATAACCAGAAGACAAAGCCATTTGGGGCTTTACATCTTTTCTGTAATAATTCTGTTTGCAGGAGTACAGTGTTGCTACCACCACAGCCCAGAATGTCTGACTGAAAAGTAGCATTTCTAGCCCAAGTTCTACAATGCGTAACACATACAGCGCGATCCTGAATTAGGATATGTACTTCCTCTTCACGTCTGGATATAGGCATAAATTTCAGGTCTTGCAAGAATACTGTCTCTTCCCTGTGTCTTTATTTAACAGCAGCCTTTTCCCATTCAAAGCTGCAGTGACCAGCCCGTTCCCAGCGCGGCAGAGGCAGCGTGCAGCTGCTGCAAGACAAAATGTTCAGCCGCAATTACATTTGTCCTGCAGCCCATCAATCTGTCTGTAGGGCTGAGCACGAACATTTCTTTCCCCCTGCTTATGGTCATCAAAATGACATCTGACAAAAAGGTAGATTATGCTGCTCCAAAATCCTGCTTTGTTTTAGTGAGGAACCTATTGCTATTGCCAAGGCTTATTTATTACACATTTTCTGCACAATCTGTGACTTCAAGAGAGATATAATGATGGTATAACTAGAAATCTCATGAGTGTCTTTTGGGAAACATTTATTAACAGTACAAAATAGACCCTAGTTGAACTTGAGCTCATATTTGTGCACATACTGCCCACTACATCGCTCGTGCAAGACAATTATTATACACCAACTTGTCTGTTTTCAGTTCTAATGGCAACACTGAGCTTTTACTTTTCGTGCTACAGAGGCTGTCGGAATAATGGAGCACGTAATTACATCCAGCCACTCTTTAGTACTCAAATTACAAACCGGATTTCTGTGCCAAGCCTCCAGGAAGTAAGACATGGAAGGAATCTCACAAATAACCTGCAATTACGTTAATGCAGAGAGCAGGTCCTCCCCTTAAAAGCTCTCCGATTCACTGGAGTGACCCTGCCTGGCTGATCACAGAGCCAGACATGAGGCTGCAGTGCGGAAAGAAGTAATGCAGGAGGTAAACTACAACGGTCACAGTCCTGGCGTCTCTGGATCCAGGTCTGTTTAGAAACAGATAGAATGACACAAAGCCTGCAGCGTGGCGGCAGCTGAACAGCAGAGCTGTGTTTGCATCGCTATAGCTTATTCCTTTCATTTACAGGAATGGGCTGTGCTCACAATAAGGCACTTTTACATGATTACACCTCTGCTTGCAGTACGAGTCCGCAGTGTTTAACTACGTGTGCTTTCCAGACTGTTTTACCTACGGTCATAGGAGACTGCCTGCAGACCAGCACTCGGGTTGGCACAGACCCAGCTAAGCTGCCAAATGACACCCCTCAGCTGCCACATCACAGACACCCGGATGAAGTGAACAGATGTCTGGTGGGGAAGGAAGAACTGAAGAAGATGACATTACTGAAAGGCTCAGCGTGGCTAGTTTTTCTTCAACCTACACGACTGTGTGTCTCTGGAAACGGTATTAGCACAGGCTCACTTTCTCTAGGCCACGAGCTCCTCAGGTAGCCTGCAGAATGCAGCGTCTGCAAGAAAGGATAAAACGTACAGTGAGAAGGAAGCTCTGTTAACCCATTCCTATGAAAGGAGCTAAATAAACCTTTTCTAAATGCTTTCTAAATGCTGCTTCTACTGCTGGTTATTAATGGACATTTGCTCATTTGCTTGAAATCTTTGCTGCTTATATCTCTGTCCTTTTTTCTTTTAAACATTCTTTGTTAACATTTCTTTTTTTTTTCTTTTAAATGTTACACCAGTTCTTCAACATACCTTTCCTTCTGGTTTTCAGACTGCAAAGACGGCAAGAGATTGCACTGTTGGACATTCCTACTACTATGAAAATGACTAAAAATATCTTGCAAAAAAGTTACGATAAGGTACCAGAGTCATGCCTGGTAATCAACTCTCCCAAATCATTGACAGATTTTATACAAAATCTTGTTTTTCTAATCTCAACCAATTCCTGTTCTCCTAACCTTTTTTTTGTTCTTCTTCCCCTGTCATGCTCTGATTCAAGATTGTGTCTATTAGTAATGTGAGTTCTGAATCAGTGACGTAACCAAGAATATTCACTTTTACTCAAATGCCACTAGTCACCGTTGCTAACCCCACCTGGACTGTACTCTGAATGCCTGCCTGGAGAAGCTCTGTGCCCTGAGCGGCACGTGTGTTTGTGGGAATTTTCCCAAAAGCAGTAAGGGGTACACATGTTTCCTAATAAAGAGATTTGGGTTTAGGGCATTACTTTTAGTATCTGTCTTGACACTACCATTTATTCAAGTTCATATTCTAGTATTTACTCTAAGACTCCTTTACACCGTTCTCACTCTATAGGCACGGGGCAAACACAGGTGCACATTCTTACTGTAACATAAAGGCTGCATTGATAATAAGCGAGTTTCCATTTCCAACATTTTAACAACCCATCAAAAATGGGGACAAAAAGAGATCTTAAATTATTTTGTCCAGCCTCCAGCTTCAAAGAACCTAAATTTCTCACAAATTCTTTATCTCTTCTGTAGCCCTCTACATATGTTCCTTGTAGCAACAGGCCTGGATACAAACCACCCAAATATTTTCAGGCTCAGTTCCACATCAGCTCAGGCCCATCTCTGATCTGTAAGCAAACACTCTTTATCTATAAGCAACCTGGTCTTTCCCAACTCGGCCGCAGCAGGAATGCAGCCTCGTCTGTTTCCAGGCAGAAGCCGTCAGACATAGCCATGCAATTCCCCAACATTCTGACTTTTTCTGTTACTATTTTATTGATCTCATTTACAGAGTGTATGTAGTCTAACCCTTCCATTTTTCCTATTAAACTCAACTGCTTTTCTACAAATTGAATTTACAAACAATTTATTGAAATTTACAAGGACACCCTTCATGCAATTGATTTTCCCTGTTTGCATAATCCTGTTAGTCCAATGCCCAAACATAAATTTCATAAAAAGCAAAAAATATTCTTCCTGTTGTAAACGTGTTCAGCAGTTTATTACTGACTATATCCTACATTAGCACAAATCACTGTATGTTTCTGCCTTGGATCAGATATTAAAAAAAAAAAAAAAGGAAGGCTATTTCATATTTACACAAGTGTATGGGTCTGGAATGATTCAGAATATCCCCTGCTATCTTGTTATCTGTTACACTTAGAGTTGGCCAGGGCATAGCCCTTATTCTGACTCGTTACGTGACTGCTTTGACATTCCTCTGGTCTCACATCAGCTTCCCAATCCCAGCCCTTTTTGGCTCATGCAGGATCGCATCAGGCAGAAGAGAGCACACGTCCCCTTAGCACTTGCAGAGGCAGCACTTCTGCTTCGAAAGGTGCAGCTTGTGACCCACGGGGACGTCCAGCTCCTCCAGCTGCACGTACCAAACGCTGCTGGGTGCTCTCCCGTCAGGACAGGGCACGCAGAGGAGCAGAGAACAGTCTCTGCTTCAGCGTCGAGCCCAAGCGCGAGCAAGCGCTGAACGAGGGCTGCAGAGACACGCTGTGCTTCCTCACGGCCTTGCCTTGCCTCTGCCCTGGCTTCTCCTCTCCAGCAGGCTCCGGCTGGAATACGGAACCGCACTGCACTTCTCCGGAGCAAGGAATGAAAAGCCGGACAGAAGAATAAGCAGTCCAAGAAAGGTAATTCTAAATCTGGCAGACAGGGCTTGTTGCAGACCAGAACATGAGCTGGATAGATCCTCCTCCGCATGGAAGTGAAAGGAACGTTCTGACCAGGTGGCTGTGTCTCACCTGGCACACGGCTGTGCTGAGCGCTGCTCCTCGGCCCTGCCAGCCAGACCTGGCTGCCCTCAAGGGGGAAGCCAAATTGTGAATCTGGCATCTTGGGGAAGGAAGGGGAGTGTCTCTGCACTCCGTCAAATGGCACACAGCGACTGCCGAAGGACACTGTCCCTGTCCTCCCCCTGCATGAACACCAATATCTCACCAGGCCAGATTTTCTATTGTTTAACACCTCTGCCTGAACTTACATTATTCCCTCATGATATATTCTGATCGGACGTAGGAGGCTTCTAAATCTACAGTGTAAAAAAGAAACTGATCCACAAAACAAGTCAGTATTCAATTGCAGTATTTTGCAGTTCTCTCCAACTGAGTTGGTTGTATTTAAGTTTGGTTTAAGTCCGGGCTTAATGACATATCCAAATTCACCTAGGAAGCAGGTAGCAAAGATAAGAAGCTAGCACTTCTGATTTTACATCCCATGCTTTGGCCACGAGGCCTTGTATCCTCTCTGATTTTAATGGATCAATTAAAATGTTTTTAACCTGTTACAATGAGAGATTGGTGGTTTGCACCATTGTAAATAATCAGATATAATTACAGAGCAGAGTGAGGGAATTGAAGCCAAAGGAATACAAAACAGCTCAGTAACATTTTTCACTGCAGAGTGGAAAAGAACATCATTTCAAACCACCGGGAACACTGCAGACTGAGCGCCTCTGCCTGCCAGGCACCACGCTCCTCCTGCAAGGAGCCTGAACGCCTTCAAACACATTGAAGTTATTGGCAGCTGGGTTCAGAGGAAACACAGGCTGAAGAGGAACACATAAAACTAGTATGTTTTAGAAAGGATTTTTTAACGAAGTGGAATAGCTGTGTGGTAGAGACCAGTGTTATTTGAGATTATGCTGACACACATTAGGGGACGGATACAGTGAGCTCAAGTGAGGCCGACTTGCTTTCTCTGTGGCACAGGGACCCTTTTCTACTATCCTTGTTTAGGACAGTTCAAGTTCAAAACTCTCAGCCTGACCTTCAGCCATCTGAGATAACAGCTCTTGTAACTTCAGTGGGTAAATTTAGCACAGAGGTTTCTGAAAGCAGCTCCCTTACAAAGTACCCACAGCTCGCGTACAAAGAAGGAACGGCTTTGAACCAAAAAGGAATAAACCCAAACCTCTGTCTCCCTTATTCCTGTGCAGCTTCTCATCACGAAAGTGCTGGATTCACCACACACACTAAGACATCTGCTCTATTTATTATACCCAAAGATGCAGTCCAAAAATTATAAAACCCCAATGAGACCAAAAGAATGCAGAGAAAACATGACTGTAGTCTATCTCTGGTATTCCATCTGTGCAACTTTTCCACAGCGTACTCCTTCAGCAGACCTTGACAGATTAACCCCTTAGGTACCAGACACGCATCAATTTATGACCATCTACAGAAAACTAATTCTAATTTCCACAATAAGCAATGGCGAATAAGCTACAGAGCAGTGGGGGAGAAGGGGACAGGGAAACGACAGCTCCAAATCCCAATAAGGGAGGCGGTCTTGTCTAATGCATGAGCTGCCTGTGGGAAAATGAGAAGATTATGCTCCTGGCTGCTCTGTGACGACCCTGAGAAAGTGGCCTCATCTCCCTGCTTCCCGTCCCAGCCATTGTTTGCCGTGTCTGTTTAGATTGCAAACTCTTCAGGGCCACAAGCCCATACCAAGCTGCTGAACTGTGCCATTATTACTTGTAGTCACCGGGCAAGTAACAACACGTACATGAAATGAAGTAACAGCTGAAACTGCGCCAGTCACAGCAGCATTTCACGGTGAGGAATACACTGTCGTAAGGGTGGCAGGGAGAGATTGAGAGGGGCAAAGACTGCTTAAGTGGTTTAGAAAAAGAGTTACAGGATATGAAATTGCAAAGCCTAGGACACAAAGCCTCACACATGCTTAACAGTTTCTTGCAGAGCTGGGGTGTCACTTTCTTTGCGTGTCAAGTTTTTTTAACCCTTCAGCTGATGGGGCTGTCACTTGGATCGCCTTCACCTTCCACTGAACTTTAGGACTATTTGATCACTGCTTGGAAAGCCCATCAACCCACTGTTTTGGCCTAAAGCTTTTCAAAGAAAAAAAGGGCTTTTTTCACCCAATGCCCATAGTAATTCAGTAAGCACTGAGCATCAACTCTCAGTGCTTTTGGAAATATCTTTTGTTAGAGTTGGACCTTTGTTACATTCTCTAACAAGTCAATAATCCATCCTTCTTTACATTTTGTCCTCTATAGGAAGATTACCACTAAGGCCTGCACATGCTGAGCACAAGGCACCTTCCTCTCACAGCCACGTAAGAGTTCATTAGAGTCCCAGCTCCTAAACTCTGCTGAGGAGAGAGACGGCACCTGGCAGAAATGCCAAACAGAAAGCCGGGTAGGATGGACTGCGGTTCTCCCAGTGAAGGTCTGGACCTACAGGGTAACCCTTCCATCAAGACTGCAGCTGGCAGATGCAGTTCCCAGTGCCATCTGTAAGGGCTCTGCCTACTCAGCCGCCTCTCAAGGGAGAGGTTCAAGCTTTCGCTGCTTCCCCAGGCCCCTGGAATTATCAGTCAGTCGGTGCTAAGTTTTACAGTGTGCACTGTGCCAATAACATTTTGGGACTCTGATGGCACTTTCTTCTCTCTGACCAACACAACTTCTCTGCTGCTCACCATTCTCTTCACTGCAATCCCTTTTTCTCTTCAACTCTCTTTGCCCTCTCTTTCTTTCTTCCATTCTGCTTTTTCCTTTCACCTTCTCTTTTGCCTCCACAGACTCATGCTGAACTTTCTCCATCCCAAGGAGGCTATTCAAACAAACAGGAGTGTGTGAATTATTAACAGTGTAGACTATAAATAGTGTAATTTTTAATGATAGGCAGACCACCAAGATGCTCGCACTATTGCACAGATCAGCTACCTTGGTCTTCTTGTGACTGGCCTTAATTGTTGCCTTACCTATCATCTGGAGTGCTTTATAGAATGACAGCTGTGAAGAGGGAGGACATAACTTGCTGCCTGAAAAAGCACCATGGGCTTTTATAGTACTTTGCTATGTATTTTACACTTACTGTGCGGATCTCACTTCCAGAGGTCTGCCTGTACAGCCCAAACAACCACAACTAACAGAAACCGATAGCCTCGGTGGTCCCTGAACAGAATAGCCCTGTTGGGATGGCTTGCGCAAGCTGAGGGGGGAACTGCACAATAAGCAGAACTTGGGCAGAAACTGTGATCTAAATTCACGGCTGATCTGTGCTAGAAACCGGAACGAACAGCCTTTCAGTGGTGGAAGCCTTCCAGCAGGAAGCCGTAGCAATGGAAATGAAACACGGCAAGCACGCTTCTGAGAGTCTTGCAAGTAGCTAGAAGACAGGAAACGCATGAGGCAAACACCTAGGCTCACTTTACAAACCCCAGATGATATTACAAAGGGATACAGCAAGAAAACAGCACCAAAACCAATTTCTATAAAAGCTGCACAGTCCCTCATTTAGGATACACACTAATTTCAGATGGACTTCCTAGAGCAGCCAAATGACTGACTGAGTCAAAAAGACTTCAACAAAGCTGAATAAGAAACATATGACAACAAATCAGTTTTAAAAAAAAAAAAACAGAGAAGAAAAAAACAAATGAAATGGATATAACTGGATTCACCCTGTCAGAATACAAGAATGTGAAATAAGCAGATCCTGGTGCTTTAGCAGCCTGGGGAAAAGCTCCGTAACCTGGATCTTGGAAAGTATTTCTATGACAGGCAGACAACAAAAGTCCTTTCATTTGTGAAAGCTTATTGCAGTGTGTAAAGTCTTGATGGAGAAAGATGGCACTGAGTTTATTAGCTTCCCAGCTTGAACAGCACTGTGCAGACTTGGCAGCTGCATCCATAAAGGAACATAATGGAAAACACATAAATCAGCCTTCAGTCATTCGCGCAGCCTTGCAGGCCCTTGCGGCATGTGACTGTGTGGGGTATGCAGCCTGGTGCCACCCTTGATTCCACAGCTATGCCTCACCAGCGAAGCACAGTGAAAACCATCCAAAAAATCATCCACTTTGGTTCACTTACAAGGAAAATAAACATGACAAGGGTGCTGAGAACGGAAAGCGTGGATTCGTTATCTCCTCAAGTTTTGATTGAATTTAGGAAGATGCCTTTTACCAGCCAGAACATTTGAGTTGGTAGCCTGAAGACAGCACTCAGCTTTCCACCTCTTCCACTCTGGCTTCAGATGCAAGACAACAGCCCTTCCAACCAGGCATGAAAATAGAAGGTGCTAGTAATGTCTGCAGGACAGCCTGCGACACCAAACCATTTCTAATAAGCTTGCAAAAACCTGGGAATTCATCTGTCACAATTTACCTTTGTGTCCATAACATACAAAACGTGGACTGGGAAGTTCAGAGATTGGCATTTGGACTCCAGTGTTGTAAAGGCTGAACAACAGTGTAACTGCTGGAAATCCTCTCTCTTTGAAGGTGCATGAAATGAGATTAAATTACATTCCTCTGTTACACAAAGACCGGACTAAATGAGCTAGTCACCTCTTCTGGCCTTCAAATCTATGACATTAATGAGCAGAAAGTACAAGGAGGAAGAAACACCAACTATTGGAGCAGTACTTGCAGAAATACAGAGACTTAAAGAAATAATAAATTGCCAAATACTCTGCTTCTTTAAAAAAAAAACCCAGCAAGAAAGCCAGCAACGTGGTAACACTCCTAGAAATCGGGGTAACTCGACTGCTGTCTTTCCCTGGCTGGAACAGCCCCCAAGGTAAGCAAACAGACCCAGCCTTGCTCGGGCTGTACGTGCGGCTCAGACCCTCAGGAGAAACCTCACACAGCGAGTCATCTCCGCTGCGCGGTGGCCTGGTTCAAACATTCACAACTCATGAGTAACTCCAAACCAGCATTTCACAATGTTCGCTGGCTCCAAATGTGCCTTGTTAATAAGAAGTGGTTGAGGGATTAAGTGCAGATAGCTGCTTGGGGCTTTTCCATCTCCAGGCAGCAGAGGATTGACAGAGCAGGAACAGGATTAGTTAGTTACTGCTAGAAAGTACTGTGTCGAATTAGTGCTGTGACGTGCTAACAGAGTTTATACAAACCAGAGTTAATCCATGCTAGCGTATGGACCATCAAAAATATTCAAAACATCTTCCTGCTCCTTTCTTTGACATCGTCTCACTACATGATTTTAAAAATGCTTTGCTGGCCTTGCTTACCTAAGGGTAATTTCTGGGTGTTGCTACAGCTGACTAGCTATCCATACAGCTCTTCAGTGCATCTACCAGCTAGGCCACTACTTTGCAATGCAATCATAGTTATTATCTGCAGTTAATTATCCTGCTATGTGCTTTTCTGAAGTCCAAAGAGAGAGCAAGGACGTCTAGGAGAGGGGCAGAAGTTAGATATGCAAAAAGAGAAAGAACAAGGAAAAGGAAGAGAAGGAGATAGGGGAATACGCAGACATTAATGCAAAATCACGCAGAGAATGAGGTGGCCTCAGGGTCTCCAAGTTGCTTATAGACTTGTTTATAGACTCCATTAATTTTAATAAAGTAAATTCAAAATTCAAAATTTTATTATAAACCAGATCTTGCTGGATTTAGCTGCTGAACTGTCCACGTTTAGAAAGAAACATCAAAGAGTAGGGTTTTCCAGTTCCCGGACAAGGAAGATTAAATCAAGCGCACACGTCACATTCTGCAGCGCAGTCACATCAGCTTTTGCACACGTTTTTGTGTACCTGTTGCCTTCTAGTTCTACGGTCGGACATGGAGGATGTCACAACCTGTCTCAAAAGACACTGGAGACAACCTCGAACTACCTCATGCCCAAATGGTTGCGCACTTAAGCAACACAAGAACGTTTCTGATCCCCTTTGAGGACCCGGCAGTTCACCAGCACGCCCTCACCCGCACATTCCCACAGCAGCGGCCGCGGCAGGTCTAGTGCGGGAGGGCGGGAGGCCCCGGAGGGCACCGAGCCCCGGCGCAGCGAAGGGCCGAGGGGGCCGAGCCCCCGGGACGGCCGAGGGGCGGCGGCGGGAGGCGGGGCGGGGCGGGCCGCCGGGCTCCCCGGGGAGGCGCGGGCCC
>VZSF01005935.1:243289-270749 GCA_013398295.1 Chionis minor | reverse complement strand
GGGGAGGGCGCCCCGGCAGGGCTGGCTCGCGGCCCGGCGCGGTGCGTTGCTCGTAAAGGCGCGCGGGCAGGTGTGACCCCCCCGCTTTAAAGGTGAAGTCAGACGGCGTTACGGGGCACCCCGCCTGCCAGACTGCAGCATCGGGTCACGTTGGCGCGTAGCGCTGCTGCCTCTAGAGCTACACTTGGAATAATGGAAGTAATAGCCGGGTTCAGCAGATCTTTGGTTTACCCGAGTTCTGCGCCTGACACGAGGGTGTGACGTTCGGTGACAACCCGGACATCTGCCACTAACTGCGGTGTTCAGTGACTCCATCCCTTTGGGGCTGAGGCTCGGTCCGGTGGGTGGGTGCACAGTGACTAAGAGCCCTCCCCCCATGGCTTGGAAGGTCATGAAATAAAAGCAAAATAATTAACATACTGCCTGGTTCCCCTGTAACCTTTTAAAATATGCTGCTTTTTTTGTTTTTGTTTTTTAAATGGAATTTCCTCTCTGTTTCCTTTTTAGCACGATCGCGCACTGTGGGAGAACTCTTAGCCCCAACTTCTCCTTTTGACAAGAAGTGTGGACGTGAAAACTGGACCGTTGCGTTTGCTCCCGATGGATCCTACTTTGCCTGGTCACAAGGCCACCGCATAGTGAAGCTGGTCCCCTGGTCTCAGTGCCTTAATAACTTGTAAGACAAAACCATATGGCTTTTAACTCACCTCAAAAACCTAAACATTTCAGAACAGGAGATAACTCTGAATAGATTAAAGCGTGTGTATTGGCTTTTTTAGGTTTTGAAGTCTTTGGGAAAAACTAGTTCTTTAAAGTAACAGCTATTGTTTTATGTCTTCCTCTGTGGCCAGCGAGAGAAACAACCGTATTGCAGCCTCACAAAGGCTGCAGAGGAGTGATTTATCGATTGACTCAGATGCTCTAAAATAAGAGGAAGTTAGCATGAAAAGGAAATTTAAAGACTCGGGCAGATCTGGGCTTGTACATTTCCTATCAGAGAGCTATTTGGTTTTACCTTTTATGAATTTACCTAAAGGCGAACCTCTTTCCTTATCGTTCTTTCCAGAAAGGGAGTTAAGTTCCAAGAGAGGCAGGTTAGTTTCAGTGGCAGGTTACGTTGTAATGGAGTTAAGTAACCAGCCGTTGCATTTTCTGTAGCTGGGCACATTTCCGCTCCCAGCAAATCCCACCTCCCCCCCACACCCCTCCCTTTTTTTTTTTTTCCCTCTTTCTAGCGGTAGTTTCTTGGCTTTCATATGCTGGCCTCGGTGGCCTTGGTATCTTTTCCCAGTATTGAACACCTGTAAGTGAACTGCAGGGAACTTCTTGCTCATTTAGCAGCAAGTCTTAAATTTTTTTTACCTCATTTTTCTGTAAAAGCTTTAAAAATGTTGTTTTTCACAGTGGGTTAACTTAACATATTGCTCTCTACAGAGGCAAAAACATGTACTAAAATATTATTATATTGTGTGAGAAGGTTTCTAGATGTTAATAATTTTTGACAGTTAGAAGCTACAGCTACTTTTACAATTTGAAAATAAAAATGCATCAGTTTAGGCCTCCAAAACGTACCTGACAGCAACTCACAGATTTCATTACATCTTAAAGACCTTTTGTTCTATTTAGTTTTCAAGATACCTTGTGCTGGTTTTTTTATTATTTTCTCTTCATTTTGCAGCTTGTTGCATGGCACAAAGAATGTTGCAAACTCTATCAGTACCAGACTTCCGAGGCAGAATAGTGACAGCGGTCAGAAAAATAAGCCTTGTGAACATATAATAGACTGTGGCGATATCGTCTGGAGCCTGGCTTTTGGGTCGTCAGTGCCTGAGAAGCAGAGCCGCTGTGTCAATATAGAATGGCACCGTTTCAAATTTGGGCAAGACCAGCTTCTTCTTGCAACAGGCTTGAACAACGGGCGCATCAAGATATGGGATGTATACACAGGTAGAGTATGCGAGAGGAAGTTGGCACGTCGTTGGCACTTCATGCGATAGTAACGTCGTTAATACACAGAATTAATTGCTTACAGAATTTTAATTGGGAACAGAACCTTGAATACAAATTAAGTAATCTAAAAAGAAAGCGTGACATCCTGCCACTAGAAGTGTTCAAATACTGCTAGGGGAAGGAACAGACTCAGGTTGTGCTTTGAGATGCAAGTGGTGGAAGAGGAAGCCTTGTTGCTGCAGAACTGTTAAGTATGGGATTGTGTATATTGGTTGTTTAGTCTTAAAACGTTCCGCTGGATTGTAGTTTTAAAATACTTTACAACAAATGAACTTTCTAAACATGAAGGTGCTCACTGTTCTTGAGGATGAGGAAGGATTATGTTGATGAGGACCTTTTATTATTTTTTAAAGTAAATAATTGTTCAGAAGAGATGAGACAGTCCGAAAGTAGGGAATCTCAATTTAGCTGGTAGCTCAGCTGCTAGGCTGGGAGAGAACTTCTCAGCTTTAACAAAAAGGAACTAATGAATATTAAGTAATTTGCTATCTTGTAAATTTAAGCTTAGAACAGAGATGTCTATCAAAAGACAAGTCCTGCCTTATTTCTGAGGCATATGATAGGTATATATGATAGGTATAGATTTATGAGCTTTTCAGGAAGTTGCCTCTCGATACAGAAGAGTCCAAAAGGCTACCCATGCTTCTAACTGCAGGGAGAGAATTTGGCTGTGTGTGCTATAATTTTGTATTCTGCGTTTGTAACCATAAAGCCTTCGTTGTGGGTAAAAGTACAGTCCTTCATTTTAAATTGTGGTGTTTTCATGAAACAGGAAAACTCCTCCTTAACCTGATGGACCATACCGAAGTTGTTAGAGATTTAACCTTTGCCCCAGATGGCAGCCTGATTTTAGTGTCTGCGTCCAGAGACAAAACACTGAGAGTGTGGGACCTGAAAGATGATGGTATGCATTTTAACTTTATCTCATGTAATACATAGGAGAACTAAGCACGTACTCTCGTTTTATTGCTATAAACTCAGTTAGGTCAGCATTTCTTAAAAAAACCATTTTGTTCTATGAGTCACTCACTGTGTATGCTCTCTTGAAATTCCTTCCGTGTACCCTAAAGCTTTAAGCTGGTATTGAGTTAACACAAAAGAGCGCATGAAGCGACCTTTTTGAATCGGGACATAGGATTTAGAGGCTGCGTGACAGCGTGTGTAGAATGAGTCTGCAAGATACTGTTTGGAAAAATGTTACAATGTTTTATAAAGAAAGAACTAATTTGGAAAAGCTTTTCAATTTGAATTTGTCATATTTAATAAATTCTTACAGGCGTGTCTTTCTTTTCAGGAAATATGATGAAAGTGTTGAGAGGACATCAGAACTGGGTCTATGGTTGTGCGTTCTCTCCAGACTCTTCTATTCTCTGTTCTGTCGGAGCTAGTAAGGCAGTATGTGTCAGAGTTTCTTGTTCGTTAAATCTACTGAATTGTGTGCATAATCATTTTAAATCTGAGTAACATTAAGCTTGTGCTCAGTGTCATGAACTTCTAATGTTTTATGATGATGTAAAAGTGCATGAAATTAAACTAGCAAATGGTGCATTGAGACACTGATTTATGAATTGAACTTGCACTGCTTTTAGTTGAAGAAACTGTAAACGTTCTTTGAGGAACAGTTCTACACATGTGCACGTGTTTGTAGTATAAAACCAAAGAAGACTAAAGCTTCCACTGTTAAAAGATACTTAGATTAATGCTTAAAACTATTTTGTTACTGATTTTATCCTTTCTATTTCCTGCTCAATGAGAAGGACTTTTCAAAGTCTGAGCCAGTCATGGTATCTCCCGCTGAACAAAAATGTTTCTACATGTTTTGCAATACTAATGGTACTCGTGTAAAAGATCTAGAATGAAGAAGAGCATACTGCTTTCATTTTCATCCCTGTTTTAATGCCCTGCTAGAGAACTGAAAGCAGTGCAGGTAAAGCACGTATGCCATAAGCTGCTTTTCTTGGCACTGAAGAATTAGGATAAAACTGAAAGGGGAGTTCAGTCTAGTTACAGGGGCTTTGTAGGTAGTTTAACGAAGCCTAGTGATGCTAAGTAAAAAGCACAATTCAGTCATTGAATACCACATTTTAAGGATAACTGTTCAAATGCATTTTATGCTTTATATTATCACTGCAGATTCGGTAGAGAATTATTGAGGTTTAGGCTTTGTTTTTTCTTTAAGTAGAGCAGATGTGGATGTATACATTGATATCTTTAGGCTGTGTGTTTTCCATAAGCTTCTTGCTTTCCCTGTCACAGGTGGTGGCAGCAATATTGGTGTGATTGAGGTTAAGCTGGCACCACTCACACAGGAGCACAATGGTGTTAGCTGGGCAGAGAGTGGCATCTCTGGCTACCAGGCTGGGGGCGAACTTTACCATAGGATGAAGTAACCTTGCATTCGACTGCAAGGTGTACTGTACGTACGCAGGTGCTGGTTGATGTCCACTTTCTGCTTTCTTTCTTTCTTTTTTTTTTTTTTTAATAATTTTCACAGCAGTGAAACACACTGACTCTTAAAACTTAGTTTCCAGTTTTGTGGAATGCTGGGGTCTCCTTAGAGAAATTGGTGAACGCGTTTATAACTGATTGTACGATGGTTCAGTTTAGGAAGTGTGTGAGGCGCTAAGGCTATGTTTGCTTTGGTCAAACATATAAATTTATCCAAGATGTCAGTATTTAATCTGTGCAGTAAACCAAGTTGGGGAAAAATCAAGAACCCTAATGAGCTCTTTTAGGGACATAATCTTATGCTAAAGACTTACATTTTCTATAAAATTATGCTGAAGGACATAGATCGTTCCTATTAAGTAATTCTGCACAGCCTTTATTTTGATTATATATAATGTACGACTGCTTGTAAAATCCCAGAATACTATCATCTCTTATCAATTTCTGTAATATAATATGTGATTAGCTTGGTAAATTGTAATATTGTCTTTTTTACTGTTGATTTAAAATGTATAAATTCTTTCTAATAATGTGGTTAGAATTCCCTATTGTTTTGCCAAAGACATAACTTTTGGCTGTGAAAATTCTTTTTGCTTGCAGTATCTGTTTCTCTTCCTAGGCTGACGTTGGTGATCCAAGCCAATTGTAAACAAGTGATCTTAAACTCAAAGGGATGCCACTGGAGTAACAATATGTTAACCTTACATTTTCTGTCTGTATATTTCTTAAAATTTTGGTAGTTACTGAAAAGAGGGGACTGTAGAGTTTAACCCTATTTATTTCTGCATATTTTAATAAAATAGTTTGGTAATACATGAATTTCAGTAAACTACATGGTTAAATTGTGTTGCCTTTATCTTATATTTTGGCTTCTTTTGTTAATAACATTTAACAAACTTGAGTTAGAACTTGCATGTCTGCTTTAATTATTTTTTAAAAACTTGATTTTAATCTGAGTATGACACTGAGCATATTTCTTAATTGTAGTAATTCATAATGCCTGATTTTAATGTAACCATAAATAAGACTAGCAGCTATACTTAAAAAAAAAAAAAAAAGTAATGCTTCATTGCATCTCTGAGCAGAGCTATAACATTAGCTTATTTAATTGCAGGTTTTTCTCTGGGATATGGATAAATACTCCATGATACGGAAACTTGAAGGACACCACAATGATGTGGTAGCTTGTGAGTTTTCTCCTGATGGAGCTTTACTGGCTACTGCATCTTACGATACTCGAGTCTATGTCTGGGATCCACATATTGGGGTTATTCTTATGGAATTTGGGTAAGTAAAAGAGTCAAATCTGGAAACTTTCTCCTAGAGTGAAGATGACTACTGAAAATTAATGGGTTTATGTATTTAACTGATAATTAGACTTGGGAAAAATCTTAGCGGGTAATGGAAATACTGAAGTGGCAGAGGAATGCAGATTACCCTTCTATCCAAGAAAGAATTTAAAGCACCGATATTTTAACATGAACTAATTTAAGCATCTTCAACAAAGCTGAAGTCTTCAGTGCAACAAAAGATATGGTAGTTCAATCGCCACTCCTGATCTCATAGTCAAATAGTCAACCCCTTTTTCTTCCTCAGCTTTGCTAGTCATGGCTGAAGGAAACTTCATGCTTCTTAAACTTCATGCTGTTAGCTAAGTGTCTCTCTGTCTCCAGGCATCTGTTCCCCCCTCCTACTCCAATATTTGCTGGAGGTGCAAATGACCGCTGGGTCAGATCAGTATCTTTTAGTCACGATGGACTGCATATTGCAAGCCTTGCTGATGATAAGTAAGTATGAGGAAAGATTTGTTAGACTCCTCTAATTCTTCCCCTGTGACATGAACTTTTAGATACTAAGTCAGCTTTTCTTTTTTAACTGAGAAATGGCTTCTACTTGGTACAAGTAGGTGAGTTTCTGGTATATGTTAATGTTCATTCTGAATATAGAAATAGTTGTGTACAGAGTAGATGATCTGCGTGACTTCAGTGACGAGCAGTTGAAAACAGGAAAAGAGGGGTTTTAAACAGTGAAAAATGTAAATGGAGTTAATAATGCAGGTAGATTCCAAAGTAGAAAGAAAAGTATTCTGTGATCTTGTATTCAACTCTTGCTAGCACTGCAAATAATATTTAGAAGAACTGTATTTTAAGAATATGAAGAACGGTTTCTCAAGACGACAGCAAGGTATTAAGCTATCTATGGGAAGGTTTTAGTTCTTTTAATTAAGACAAGCATTGTTGGGATTTGAGAGCTTGTCTATAGTTCAGGTTATTGCTTTCTGCTGTTGAAGGCAATCTTCTCTTTCAACTGGTTGAGTTAAAATGGTTGAAGAAGTACAGTTCAAGGTATGTAGCAGGAATGAAGGAGTCACAGCATTTCAGGCCACATCTGAAACACCTTGTACGTGTATTAAAACATTTATAAAAATGCCCTGAGCTCTGCTTCAGACTGGTTTCTTGAGCAGCTTCAGAGAAAATATCAGGCAGAATTAAATGTCTACCCTGATAACTTACTACTTTGTTCTTCCCTTTTCAGAATGGTAAGGTTCTGGAGAATTGATGAAGAATACCCTGTACAAGTTGCACCTCTGAACAATGGGCTCTGCTGTACTTTTTCTACTGATGGCAGTGTTCTAGCTGCAGGGCAAGTATATACTCTCCCTTCCCCCCCTCCTCCCCCCCCCAAAAAAACCCTAAGGTAACACAAAAAGTTGGAAACAGTGGCTAAGTGTTTGAGAAGTCTTCAACAGTGACTTGCAACTTGATGCTTCTGGCTTGGTTTTGCTGCTTTGTTTAAATATGCCTGGAATAGCAGTAAAATCAAGAAGCTGATAAACTCAGTCCTTATCTTTGAGAATAAATAAAAGACAGAGCAACAAATGTGGATTGGAAAAAGACTGTTAGATAGTCGAGGGCAGTGACTCCGTTTCAGGTGGTATACTCCAGAGCTCTTGGACAATCTGCACAGACACGTAGATAATCAGCAGGTTGCTTGTTGTGCTGCTGTAGCTTAAAAGAATTGGCATCTTGTGTAAATGAGTCTGGAACAGCTAGAAGGAAGCAATGGAAGTGCAGAGCGCATTCCCCCTAACTAGCAATGGATGTGGGAACTTGTACTAAGTTGAAATCATTCAGGTGAGATAATGAGGTGGTTTTTGGTTGGTTTTTTCCTTTATGCAGGACACAGGATGGCAGTGTGTACTTCTGGGCAACTCCAAGACAAGTTTCCAGTCTCCAACATCTGTGCCGCATGGCAATTCGAAGAGTCATGCCCACTAGCCAAGTCAAGAACTTGCCTATCCCATCAAAAGTGGTGGAGTACCTTTGTTACCAGATTAGAATTTAACAAAACAAACAAAAAAATCAAATTGGCAGGTGGCCCTGCTGCTGAAACTGGCTAAACACTTTAAAGAGTCCTCAAACTTTACAGCCTTTAAGCTTAAAACTCTACAGGTTTTCAAGAGCTATTTAAAGTGATAACCTAAATACCATTTTGTCAAAATGCCTGACAGGTAAATTTTTAATATTTATAGAAAACACAGTAGAAGTATTTCTGGTGTTCTCAATTTTCTAAAATATAACTGTGAAAACATGTACATATATAGACATAAGCTGCTACATGTTATCAATGTACCTTTAAAAATTGCTTTTATGATTCTTAATGTGTATCATGTATATATTGCTTGGTAGAGCCATCAGATGCATCTGTGCTGTAAAGTGGAAGGATAGCTATTATTCTGGGACACTGAGTTAGAAAAAATATTGACTTAAGGAAGCTGAACTACTCTGTATGTATGTACATTGGTCGGGGTTCAGGAAAGTGATCCGCAGATAAGAATCCATGCTAGTTTATTTCATGAAGAGGTACAGCTTGGCTTTTTAAGAGCAATGTATGGCGAAGGGAAGTAGGTTAAGGTAAGGGCTGGAGTATATCTAATGTGAACCCAGGAACGTTGCCTCCGTGTCAGCTAAAGAAGGCCTTAAGTTCCATAGCAGCAAACCAGGTTATTTTTCAGTATTGGGCAGTGTTAAAGAAATAGTTTCTTGCATTTCTAAAAATCTAACTACTGTATTATTGCCTGATACTTTGTCTGTAATGAGAGACATTTACAGACTCAGTTTATTGTTCTTTTACCCTATAATATCTCTTCGGGGGTGATTATTGGTTAATGGCCAAAGATAAGCAAAATACTTGGTTTTGCCTTCTGTTATTTATCTGTACCTGCAGATACAAAGAATGTATGCATTGCATAAAATGCCTGATTATATATATATATTTTTGTTGAATTTTTTTATTAAAAACTTGTATAAAAGTTTCCTGATACGGCATCTGGTGACTGATTTGTCAACACTATCTGCATGCAGTGGTTCTAGTGGGAATCTGCTCCTGCAGGACTCCACATAGTTTTCCTTTTCAGGACCACACTAATATTGGTGAAACTTACTGGGGGGAGCTACAGCGAGATCTTCAAACCTTTTACGTGGGCAAAGGTCAGAAGAGCGTGATGTAAATGTTCCCCTGCTCCTGCACGGTGCAGAATTTAGGAAATGGAGTTCTAACTGCAACACACATCCACGGTGCCCACAGGCTCTAAAACTGCATGCACTGACACACAGCTGGTTTGGTTAGGCCCCCCTGTCACAGCCGGCGGTACAAAAGGCGGAGGCTGTAGCAAGTAGGGGTTTTACAACTTGCAATCAGGAGACCCAAATTCTTTTCCTCACAGGACCAGCGCGCGTTACAAGTTAACCGTGCTGCACTGTTGCCAGCTGCCGCAGGTGCTGGTGGAATCCCGCAGCTTGGCTCCCAGCACAGAAGGAACTCCTCCAACTGGGCACCAAGCCCCAGGGAAGCAGCCGGCACAAGGTCTATCTGGACAAGGCCAGATGCCGAATCATCACAGCCTAATCAATAGATGTCCAGTGCAATTAAAATTGGCTAGTGATCCTGAGGTACGGCTTTGCAGCCTCCCTCCCTTTGCATTTACCTGAGGTTGCCACATGGCAAATCACAGCCTGAAGTTAGCAGGGACAGAAGACGTGCGACTCCTGCTTATCTGTCAAAAATGGAAGAAGCTTCCACCCAACCCCAGTCAATCGAGTAGTGCATCTTCTTACTGTCTGTGTGGACAATGCTAAATCCCACCCTGGCTTCCACCAGCTTAGCTACTGTATAAAATAATTACAATTAAATCAATTCTTCCATTCTCAGGCATGCCGTTTGCGTTTCAAGAGCCTACAATGCCTTGGAACCACAAAGGCACTTTTCTGCTTCAACAATCCGGTCTTACTGGCAGATGTGTTTTCTGATCATAGCCTTGTTTTCTTGGGTGAAGTACAAAAAAATCCAGGACAACGACTCCTCCTGCGTACAGCCCAGCAGGCCTTAGCCTGAAAAGACTAGAAATAGTCCTGCGGCTGTGTGTCTCTATTGCTGCACCGTTGTCGAGTGGCAACACTCGCAGGTTAGATTCAGTGACAGAGGAGTAATGTGGTATTTCAGTCTATTTTCAATGTGACTTATTTTATTTGCGCGTATACAAAAGAAGAGAGCCAAGTGACAGCAGCAAGCAAGCAATCTTCTCTTCTAGAAAGCTCAGCCCAGACACCCAGGCCTACTTTCCTGGGAAGACTTCCCCGGATGCTGTTTCCAAACACCATAAATCAACTCCCCGCTTTCCAGGGAGAACTACGGAACAAAGTCAAGGGGACAGACCTTCCTCAGGAATTAAAAGCCAGCTTGGAAGGAAATAGAAAGTGTGTATGTCACCATGCCACTTAATGACTCACTCATTTGGCACAATGTCTTCCACTGAAATATTGCACTTAACTGAAGCAAGTATTTGCCTCTTTTTGTTTGCTCTAAATGTACATACCATTAAGACACGGCTTCTCATATACTGTCCAGTTGAGGGAAGAACCGGTGAGTTCTCTACCCCCCCAGACCATCTCATCTCAACTCGAATGCAGCTATGAGTGAAGAATAGCAACCAAGCATGAAGCTTTCTGCCAGGCAGCCTAATTTATAAACACGCTCCATCTAAGCGGGCTGCTCAGACCCGCTCAAGCACTGCGTGCTCCGTTCTGCACTCCCTGCTGGGAAGTTTGTCCCAAGGCAGCAGTAGCCCTTCCCAGGAGAGACCCCAAACCAAGAAGCAAGTGGTCACCACTATCTCTGTATCAGCAAAGAGTGAGCAGATGGACGCAGACAGCTGTGATTTTCAGATATGTACCTAACAGCTCTGCCTGATGAAGGAAATAATTATTCTACAACCTTGGAACAACGTGCAGGAAATTTGCTGGGGCCATTACCATTGCACGTACAGTCTGGAGTGAAGGAAATAAACCGCACCTCTGGAATGTTGCTAAGATGGGTGGAAGTCATTTGTAGACTGAAGTATGCTTACCACGCTTTCAGTAGTCTGGCCTAGTTAAAACAGCTCATAAAGAGAAAAATTGAACTGAGCAAAGCAGCACCGTTGTGTTGCAGATGTGCTGCGTAGCTGGGGTGAACAGAACTGGGTTTTGATCTGTTCACAGCCATCTACAAACATACTCTGTGCGGTGAGTATTTCTGTGGCGAGTGTAATTACTGTCTATAAACCCTTTTGCAGTCCTCTAGTGAAGCATGCTTTGGGTTTGAAAGTCAACAAAGTTGACAGAAACTGAGTCGGGGGAGCCAGAAGCAGAACTAGTCCTGCAATACGCGGACACGCTGCTTGTGTTACCCAGCTATGGCCAGCACTGCCTCACCAGGTTAGGCAGCAAAGACAATGAACAGGAAAAAGGGATGATGCAACACCTTGCAAAATTTCTGGACAGGAGCAGAAATATCAAGCAAAGGAAGACAGAAAGACACAAATAAATAATTGAAAAATGCTGGGTCAGAGGCTTTTTTTAAAAAGAAAGAATATTAATGACATAAAAGCAACAGACAGAGGTAGTCAAAACAGGCAAGAGGAAAGTGGAAATTTCTAATTCACTGAGGAGGAGTTTGGCCATTTACCCTGTGGCTGGCACGGGTATTAGAAAGGTTGAGTGGGTTTGGGGTTTTGCTGTTACTGTTTATTAATCCTGTGCAGCAATATCGAACAGATGTTTCTGCTGGGAGCAGGATGTTGGACTACACAGAGTATTTACAGATCTGCTCCGTTCCTCTGTGCCCAAGCACTGCAAAACCTCGGTATCACCATGATACACGACTCTCTCCTAGGACACCTACGCCTTGAGCCCTGAGTTGGCAGACTCAGGTGTCCTCAAGCTGAAGAAAAGACCCAATTCTTGTTCCAAATACAAATTTCTCTCATTTGTGCTTGCTGATACTGCAGAAGCACCTCTGGAACACAGGCAAGAACGATGGCTCTGTTGCACTAGGCACTAGACAGAGTTGGAGGAAAATTAGGAAAAGGTGATCGGGAGCCCAAGTTGACCCAGAATAAACTTCCTTTCATAAATGTTGCCAACTTTGAGAGTTTGGGGTTTTTTGGTCATTTCAGAACACTTTGCTTTTCAAGCTATATGGTCTCTGGATTTCTTCCCCACCCCATGTTCATGTCACACCTGGCACACATGGGTCTTGGTCTATAACGAGGGCTTCTTGTGGCTGCCACAGATACAAATAACTGAAATACTGTAATGCTGTTTGTTTTCTCTATAAACAAAGGGCAGACTAGTAGAGGTTGGCCTGCTACTGACTATTTCATATTTACCTCTCTCTCTGCCTACAACACAGAGTTAATGCTTTTCATTTTGCCATGCTTGTCAGCGCGGCATTCAAGGCTGAGCTTTTAAGATGCGGTTTGTGCTACCGAACAGATGCTTACAGAGCTTTCTCAAAAGGCGTGAAGTATCATAAGCATGTGGGAGCTGGAAACATGCTTGCTTAAGCACCCCCTGAACTGAGCTAAAAGCTAGGTTTGCCAAGCGCATATTCCTGCAACATCACTCTTCCAGTCCTGGAATTAGCAAGTGTGACTTAAATGCAGAATCTTATAGGAGAGGCTTTTTGAAGGGTCATCTCAGGTTGCATTCACTGAAAGCCATGATTTATGGAAGCGGAGGAAGAAAACAACCTCCCTGCTTTCCCCCTTCACCAACTCTGAACGCTGTGTCCCAGCTATTCCAAAAGGAAACCACCTCCATGAATTCTCAGCTGAGTTTTGTCTGCATCAGTTCTGTTTGTTCTAACCTTTTTCCCAGGACATAAACGTTAATTTTAGACTAAGTACACAAGCTTACCTCACTAGTAAGGGTATTTATCATCATTTAAAATGTTTACAAGCCTCTGCCTGCTATGGTGGGATTCCACACGGTGACGCTTACCGCTGATTCATCCCCAAGGTCCTCCAGGAGTTTCCAGTTCTGACCTTGACAAACCTGAGCCCATCAATAAGGCCAGGCACGTAGCTTCTCCCAGAGACAGAGAAATAACTTCCCAAAGCCCAGCACCGCCTCTGCAGGGCGAGCAGGGAGAGGGACGCTGCATCCCAAGAAGTTTAGCTGGGGCTTAACTGCTTGACTCAGGTACGCCCAACTGTTAAGGACGTTTATGTCTGTGCTTCGCAGCTGTAGGAAGGAGGGTACCCCCACGGAGTTTTCTAGCCTTGCACTACCCGACTAACTCAAGCTACCCCTGAGGCCTGTGCCAGTGCATCAGGGAAGACACACCTCATCAGCTGAGACTCACTGAGATAGGAGCTGTGTGGCATTGTGACTTGAAGACATTAAACCTCGTTGAAAAGTGCCATGACAGACAAGTTACAAAGCTGCTGCCGTTGCTCCTTGTAGCACCACAAGTCTCAGGGGCCTCTGGGTAATGACCAGTTATACTTTGCAGAGAGATATCTAGTACTCTTCTGGGAATCTAACAGTAAAAGGCCTATTTTTAATCAGTGCATATTTACCCTCCCTTTCATTTGCCCATAGCAGCACTTTCTGACAGACCTGGATACCTGAGCAGCACAAACTTTGAGGACTGAAGCTGCTGTTATAACTTTGATATTAACATTTCCAGAAATACAAGAAATCCACAAATGACTTACGGGCAGAGGAGCCGCAGCAGCCATCCTGGTCTAGGGAACTGCTGGGTACCAGCACGCAGTCAGCAGAGGAGCACCTGAGGACAAGCAACATATTCACATAGGACACAAAATAGAATATTCCCCAGGAAATCCCTTCCGTACATCCTTAGCTCCTTTCTCACAACCTTCTTTGGGGAAGGCGTTTTCTCAGGCTTGACTGCAATTAAATCTATCCCAGGCTGATATCAATTCCTTCCCAGCTGTTCTTAAGTAACGGCCGTCAACCGGTTAGTTATAAGCAGGAGAAGGTTAAAAAAAGGCCCAGGGGAAAAAAGGAAAAAAACCCCAAACAATCAAACAAGGGGCAATCTGAACTAAAAAATAAAGCTCCTGTCCCCCTTCCAGGGAGCATGGAGCTGGGTGCTCTCTGCTTCGGGGGTGAGGCCTGGCCAGTGCAGTGAGCGCTGCAACAGGCTGGGCAGAGGGAGGCTGTTGCAGCCCAGCCCTTAACAGGCAGCGGTGACTGAGAGTAACCACGGAGAGGGAGCAGGAAGGAGCATTTCAGACAATGTGCTCCTCTCATTTCCAAAGTAAATCCCATATTCTGCTGTCCTGGAAAAGTCTGTGCTTTAAGTGCTCAAGTCTCTTTTGCACAGGCACTAAAATTATTAGGCTGGATTCTCATGCTGTGAATACCATGGAGCTAAGCAGATTTTCATCTGAAAATCCAGTTCTGCACAGCTTCCTGCTAGCTCTGTCCCCACAAGGCCGTCCTGCCTGGCCTTCAGACAAGGGGCAGGAAGAGGAACGCCGACAGACAAAAGGGACAGTTCACAAACTGGTCCCCAGTGACTGCCTGCCTTGGGAGCCCAGGGGCAGACCAGCCTCTGCCTACGAAAACTGGCCTGCAGCGGCTGTCTGACCCTCCACGGCAGAGAGAGGCAAGTCCTAGAGAAAACCAGAGCTTCAGTCAGAAGGAAGTTATTTATCTGCAAATGCTCAGAAAACAGTACTTATTTTCCACATTCCTATACAGCATTTTAGTTAAATCATTTAGGGAGAGATTGAATAGCATTGCTAAGTATTTTGTGTGATTTATTTTTTTAATTTTGAATGAGGTCTTCCATTGGAACAGTTTAGAAATAGGGCAGATGAATCCCATGACCTCTTCTCCTTACATATTACAATATTCTCACAAACGACAGAGGTTATGTAAGATCCCATGGGAAATCTGGTAAAGGTGTCAGCCAGAAACTGTTTATCCAAGTAATTATTTCAGATGAGAACCACCCAAGTAAGGGTTTTATGCGTGATGCTGCCTGCTGCAGAAGCGTAATTTTGTTTTATAAACACCACTCCACACGGCACACAAATCCAGCTGCAGTAAGCTATTTCAGAACAGCTTTAATTATTGATATACTAGAACGAAAAGAAAGCCAGGGTAAACTTCAGATAAGTAATCAGTAACTTTGTTTAAGTCATTTTAACAATATTAGTTATCAGCAAAGTTACACCTTGTACAACCAGCTGAATTCCAGACAGCAGTTCTGGGGCAGATACTATTTATTTCTAACATGAGATTAGAAGATCCTGAATGCTTACTTTTATTCCAGATGGCTGAGTTCTTTGTTGCATCAAGGAGAAAAATATCTATTTACGGGCTCTGATCTTAGCCTTGCTAGACTGGGGTTACATGACAGAAATCACGATCCCATCTCTCTCTGACCTCACTTCTTCACCTACACAAACTACACAAAGATTAAAGATAGCTCAATTTGCCCCCTGCACATTAGATGAAGAACTTTTTCTCATTTAAATGGAGAGCACTTCACACTTCTTTGGATGTCTAAGTGACAACACAACTTTAGTTTATGTCTGTGCAGTTAAGGATGGCTTTTCTCTCGCATCAAAACTAACTACAGCTCCTGCCTGCACGGTTCTCTGTGTACATGGAAAGAAGATACTATAAGCAGAAAACCCCACAGGTGGTCGGCTCAGTGCACCCCTTTGAATGTGTCTGTCTGTTCTCCCTGGTGTTTCTAAGCTCAACGCCGAATGGCAGTTACGTTCTAAGGACAGCAAAGGAAGATAGAAGCACAAGAGTGTGTGTAGATATGAGACGGCTGGGATATTTTTGCTGCCTAATGCACAGAATTGAACACAAAAATGAGTTTCCCCTGCCTTCCAGCAACATAGGGTTTCACGTGATAGTCAGATACGGACTACTTAATTCAACAGAGCTCTGCAATCTCCTGTAATGCCTCCTCGCTGAACTGCCGCCGAGTGCCTCGGTGGGGAAGACAAATCGTAACTGAAAGACACTGAGCAGGCCCAGATCTAGGGGACACCAGACATTCTGAGGGCCAAACTGCACTAAGCACAAATCCAGCACTAGTTCAGAAGTTGGGCTAAGATCTGTCACAAGCCGTCCCCCAGGTCAGCACTTTCCAGCAAAGGCTGACTAACGTCAGCCCACCAAAGGCATAAGCAACTAGTGAACAACGTCCTGGGACATGCTTTGTCGATACTGTAAATGCAGGTATGGAGCAGGTCTGGACTGTCGTAACACTGGGGCACCTGTCTCACGTTTGATCTCCAGGAGAGAAGAGGAGATCTGCTCTCTGGCTGAGTAACATTCCTATTGTCAACAAGTTATGAACACTGAATTCTGAAAAAGTGAAACAAAAAATATTTGTTGCTATAACACATGAAGTGAGATTCCAGTAAAGGAATCCATTTTTGTGCATTGCAAACTATTTAAAACCTGCAGTAACTAATATTTCAAAGCTGTGGTGGTTTCAAAATCTAAATTGAATTGGCATAGAACAGGGCTGTTTCCCTTCAGGGCTGGGACTACTCAAATGAATGATTATAGGACTGTTGTGTTTCAAATGCACGTTCTAAAAAAGTATACAAGATGCTTTTTTCAGTCTGTTGTCTGAACTGGCAAAGTTGTAATAATGATCGTCAGTCTGGCAAAAATCACAGGGACTTGGTATGAGTAAAATGCACACTTTTTTAAAAAACTCAGAAAGGTCAGAAAGGCTCGGATGACATTTAGGCACCGATGCCAAGTTTAGATGCTATATAGGAGCTGTATAATGCTGAAAAAGTTATAGTGCAGGAGAACTGAGACAAAAAGTAGTGTTGCATTGCTGCTGCTGCTGCTCAGAAATTTCTGAAATTGCACAGTACAAGGGGAGAGTTACTGATGAACTTTACTTCGGAAAGGAACTGACTGAGGCCTGCGCTGGCAAAGAGTAGACCTGGCCTGAGTCCCACTGAGATGATCTGTATTAGTCATGCAAGTGTGCCCTACGGATCCCATTCATCATCACCAACAAATGTGTATTATACTGCTATAAATTATGATATGCCGTGCAGAACTCTGGTTGCATTGCAAGCTACAATCTAGTGTTTTCAAGGAGGCATATTAGAAACGAGAATCAAAGACAGGAGTTTAGGAGTACTTAAAGCTGGAGAGGAAAGCTGTCACTACCTGTTTCTGAAAGACAGACTTTTCCTTACTTTCCACCCCTTTAAAATCTGAACTGCCATTCATATGTGCTTTCTCCTGACTATAATCTTTGTAAATCTTGTAAACTCTACAGAAAAATATAGTGGTTTTGGCATGGCAGCTGGTCCCTCCCTTGAATTCAACCTTAATCTCTTGAAAGCATAAGGGCAGAAATAGCTGCTCTGATGGATATGAATCAATTTAAAAGCATCCCTCACTAAGACTGCATTTTTATTACTCAGATCAGAAGTTCACTACAGATAAGGTTAATTGGAGAAATAGCCATGCAATCCAACAGAAGTGTTGAGTTCCTTTTTATTTTCTCAATAAATGTCAGAGTTTAAGAGACAGATGGCTAAATACTAATCAGCAACTAGACTAGAAACATGTCCTTTAAGGGTGAATTATAAAAGAAAATTGTGCGTATATATGGTATCATTTACCGGTCTACTAGAACAAGTGATTTTTTTTTCTTCTTCTTATGGCTTTTTTGTTATTAGTTCAATTATGTTAGGCCACAGAAATCCGATTGTGCTATGTATACATGGCAAACCAAAAAGCTCATCCAGTCAGTGACCTGTGGAAACATGTTTCCTTTTTAATTATACCAGTATAACTAAACCGCTATGATTTTACTGATGCTACTTCCTTCCCTGTTACCTCCTGCTTCAAAAGACAAGCACCTCTCTTGGAAGACTATCTTAATCTGCTTTCAAATGTTAGAACATCAGTTGCAAAAAAGCATCTTATGCAAGGATAAATACCAGGATGGGAAAATTAAATTGAAATTATATGGAAAAAATATATTGGTGTACACTATTAGCAATGTAAAGTCACAAATTTACATCTTTTTGTGCACCTGCACAGGAGCCATTAGGGTATGTTTTGATGGTACAATTAATTATTGACTAGCTCCCTGTATTCACAGCAGAAGAATCACGTCCAGAGGAAAGATTTAAGAAAGAAACATTGCTTCATCTTAATTGCATCAGAGGAAAGGAAAAAAAAAAAAATCCAAGGTCCACTGCAGATAACAGTAGCGGGAAAACTTAGTTTGGAAAGAACTTTGATCCTGCTGTAGCACGTCACAAGACTGAGATACCTGTTGCTGCTGTCCCAGTCCAGAGAGCTGCTCTGGTTTGCATTAGGCCATTGGCATTTCTAAAATAAGGACCCCTCCAGGACCAGGGGCAGCTGAGAAACTAACCTGTGCCTGCAGCCCTCAGCAACATGTCTGCAAACCAGCAAGACATCCGAGAAGGGCTACAGGCTACCTGGCATCAAAGGGAAGTTTCTAATGTGCCGAGTGATTTTCTGGACACCCATTCCAAAGGTGCTGTTCATTCAGTCCTATTAATCAAGTGAAGCAGCTCCAATTAGCACACTCAGGAGAACAAACAGGAATTAGGTGGGGGGCACACTTTTTCTGTTGTTGCTGTAAATCAGCACTAAATCTGGCCTGCAATTTGCTAATGCCGTTTCTCTGATCTCAGTGCTACCATAGCTGAGTTTGAACTGCTTCCTAGAGAACCCTCTCCTGACTACACTCCAGCACATCACCAATGAAAATCTAGCTGAACAGAGTACAGCAGGACAGTAATCTGATCAACGAATGGCCAGATCTTAATGAGCTATATTCTTAGCGAAGAAAGACTTGCAATGAAGAAAGGGAACTTTGACAACTGGTTGTGCTATAACATGGATTGCTGTGGGGATAAGTGCCTCCATCCATGTGCGTCTGGGTGTGATTCAAACATGGTGGTGCCCAGCTGGCCACCAAGATTTTTTCCTGAACCCCAGAAAAGCTCAGTACTTGTGCTGTAATTATTGGCACAATAATCTTGTTTCTGGAGAGGCAGCAACTGCCTGGGCGTTTTCTGTGGTGTCCCACCGGAAGGTACAGAGACCACTGGGCTTCACAAGATTTATTTACTGTGTCCACTGGCTCATGAGACATCAGAGAAGCTGGAAGTGGACTGACCTGCTTACAGGTTTGTGTTTGGTAAAGAGCTGCCAGGGTGGCATTCAGCCAAGACAAGGGTTGCATCTTCTGACGAGACCCTCTTGTTGTAAAGGCTTGAGCCCCTGAATACCAGGGAACGCCCTGCCCTGGCTTAGCAGCGCTGCTGCACTGCAACCCACAGAGCACAGACAGCCCTCTCACTGGCAAGGAAGAGTCTCTTTGCATAATCTGCATAATCAGAGCTGGAGGGCTTGACTTAAACAAAACTGCTACTGTCTGCAGAATGGTACGCAGGCCAGATCATGAGCTCTTCTGGCAACAGACTCCAAAAGAAATTAATTCAAGATGTCCATCTGTGTGGATGTAGAACTTCTTAAATTACCCTTTTCCTATGGAGTTCTTTGCCCACGAGAGCTAAGCCAGCACCAGACCCCAGATTTCCCTCAACCCTTATATTCAGCTGGGAGGATGTTTTGTGCAATGTGACGTGTGGAGAATAGTTTCCACTTTTTAGTATCAGTTCTATCCAGTAATTCATAAGAAACATGGTGTTGGGAGTTTTCTTGGATTAGTTTATTTCTTGAATCTATAGTAGATCTTGGCTTCAACACCATATGTTATTAACTCCTCATTATTCAGAAATAAGCCAGTATTTTAAGTAAACAATTATCTCAAATCATATTTTAATCAAATTGTAAGTCAGTAGCATATATGGAGATATGTAAGGATAACAGCATTCAGAATGTTTATGTTAATCTGTAAATGTTTGAATTATCTTCGTTTGTGCAATACAGTAGTATCCAAGCCTTTAATAAATAAGTCTCTGTAGTCAAAAAAACTTCCTAAGTTAAACAGACGAGACAAAGCTGTGAACAGAAAACGTAATCCCTCACTTACAGGTAAATAAATGAGACACAGAAAGGGATTCCAAGCAAAACCGTGGCCAAGCTCAGAATTAGATTTTCCTCCCTGAAGTGGTAAGATAGTACCTTTGAAACATGCCTATCTCGCATCTCAGAACAAATATCAAATGTAAATACAGCTCTTTCAAGTCAGTCTACAGGGATGACTCCAGAGATTTCACCTCATTCACCATGGATGTAGCTCTGCTGCTGGCTTGATTTTTTTTCTCTGCTCTTTCAAAACATTAGTCTTGTGATTTTACATGAAGTGTTGATGCTCTTAAAAGCTCAATTTACAGAGCAAAATGATCCTGAGCTGAATCTCATCTCAAAGCAAGAGGAGCAAAGTTTTGTTATACTTCCAGAGAAATGTTTAAGAACGTGACTGCTAATTATTTCTGTACCAAACTCAACAAGTACCAAGGTACCTGGCTCATGTTCTTTTTAAGGCCACGTGTTCTTTAAAGATAGGCTCAGCATTTTACACTGCCCCTCACACTTCAGGTGAGTGGGGCTGGCAGCCCTACACCCAGCTCTGACCCTGTGTGTATCCTGAGTTTTTACCTTCACACGTGACCTTGGCTGAGACCTGTTCAACTTCTTTGATTTGTTGCTATATTCATTTACTGGGGAAAAAAGGCAAGAGGAAGGAAGGAGAACACCCCCTTAAAAAAAAAAAAATCCCATTAAAAATTGTTGTGATCAGTTTGTGAGCATTCATCTTCCCCCACACCAGAACTCTCTGGGTCTGCAGTGCTCTCTGCTGGGTGACACACGCTACTGCTCACCTGATGTGAAATGGACGTGGCCTCTTCGATGGAAACTGAGGGAGCTGCTGCCTTCCAGGTACGTCCCCTTGGCTTGTAGTTCTGAAAAAAAAAAGTGAACTCTGTGTTGTCAAGCTTCAAGGTGCCACCTGCTCTATAACTGCAGAAATCGCTTGCAAATAAGAGAAACGTGGCCAAAAATACAGCATCCTGGTGTTAGCAAATGTCTGCTATTCTCCATCTGGTGTGCCTGCTGTCATCTGCCATGGGACCAGATCCTGGAGTTGTAGTAAGCTATACTTACTGGAGTAAAACTGAACTTCCCAGTAGTTCCAATGGTTGTAACGCTGGCTTTCTTCAACAGGTAGTGTGAGGCTGCCCTGAGAGCAAAGGCATTCTCAGACAGACCAGTTGAAAGGGCAACAATTTCACTCTCAGGCATGTGGGGAAGGGAGGCCTATGGGGAAGCATGAGAGGGTGCAACCAACTCCTATCCCAGTGACTTTTCAGTAACTCCAGAGCTGTTAATCGGAATGTTGTTGCAGGACCCTCTGGTTCCTTTGTACTGCTACTGTTTTTAACTATAATTTGAGGTAGTGCCGTTCTGGATGGGGACTGGGAAGTCAGCTGTAGAATCGGCTCCCCAAGCAAGTGTGTTTGCTCATCTCCACCGGCTCTGGGGAGAAGGCCCTGATCTTCACTGGTGACCTCCCCGTGTTCATGCACAAAGGTAGAAACTCCGAGGTCAGAGTGGAGAAAGTACTGCTCTTTAGCAGGTAATAAAACCACAAAGGTGTGTTTGCAGAGGGATTTGCAGTTTGGCCTGGGTTTAGAGGCAAGACTCCCGCAGCAGCTCTGCTCTGCATCATAACAGCCATTTCCCTCCTGCTGCAGATAGGATTTGTCAGCTTTAGAGAAAGAAAATGAGGTGTGAGGGATTTTCTGTCCCATGGCGTCCTGGCTTCTTGTAAGTTGCGAGCTGCTTGTTTACACTGCAAGCAACAGCACCGAGTAGGAGAGCTCTGCTAAAGCCTGGAGACAAACCTCTGACTTCTTTTGTTTCCCCTGCTTTAATTTGGAAAGAACCAACGCATGAAACACAAGCAGCCCCAGAAAACCAAATAAATGTAAGACTTCAATGCTTTCTTTTCGCGAATACACTCCTCTGTCAGCTCTTTGGCCTCTCGCCCTTTCTGAGACTAAAGGTCAGTTGGGCCAAATGGGAACTGCTGCCCTTGGAGAGGGAGAGGAAGGAAATCACACATTATGCACAGCTTTCTAGGCCTTTCTTGGTACACTTCGTGTATGAATCATCAGAGCGTGACGGCAGCCTGATGGTGACTAGAGACTGGCATCTATCAAAACTTGGTTTCCTCTTTTAAAGTTGCTCACTTGACATCTGCAAGCAGTATTTTTTATGGGCCTGCGAACAATCATGCTTTTGTTTGGTGGGGCTGTATTGGAACAGTCCTTTTGCTGGAAAGTGTCAGGAGAGTTCCGGCTAAAGCTGCTTATTTTCATCACTTTTGGGAAAGAGCAGTCTGGCTCCCAGCCTAAGGAAGAGTGGAAAAACTGCTCTTCCAGCAAATATTGAGGAATTGCTTTCTGAAATTGTCCCAAACACAATGAAGCCATCAGTCATCACTTCACAGGCTTCCAGCTTCATAACGACTTTGTTCCTCAGTCACATATAGCTGACATTTTGTTAAAGAATTGAGGGTTTGTTGCAACTTTAACGTGTTCTGTTTTGCTCACCACCCCCAACCCATCTCTTACAAATAACATCTTTCACTGCTATAAAGTTAACAGTTCCTCTCCCAGCAAGGCAGCTGTGAGAAAACTGGATTTAAGATGCAGGTAACCAAATTCTACTTCCACCTCTGCAACCATTCTCCTATTTTACGTAGCCTTAACATCTTGGAGCCTCAGTTCCTGATACTGTCCCATTACCTTATATATGGCCTGTTAAATACCTGCCTTCAAACATCCAAAAAGTGATAGGAAACTAACTTTAAAATAATTAAATAAAATTACATTCTTTATTGCTTTCTTCTGGAATGCGTGCAGTCATACCTGCAAGCCTCTTTTATTCTTTTTTCTGAATTCATGAAGAATTTGCTTATTTTTTGTTATTAAAGGTTTACATGAAACCATGTGACCCCAGGAAATGGGGCGGTTAAGTGAAAACACTTTAACACTAACTGTAAGATTATGAGACCAGGTAGATGAGTACGAGGAGCTCAGTTACTCAGGTGATAAAGGCAAGGTCTGTAGATCAAGATCGTATCTCGCATTCAGACACCGTCCCTCCCTGTAACACCAAGGTAACTTTCCGATAGCTGCTATAGGAATAATGGGTTTGTTGCTTTTTAAAAGATACCATTACTTAGATTCTCGTATCAAACACTTTCCAGGGATGAGCAAAGGCAATCTGGTCAGTAACATGGGGCAAAGATGTTTACTTCTACCAAAAAAGGTCAAGAGATTCATTTTTTTCCGTAACCAGTAATGCCACCCCTTCTTTCACATTTTATCTGAAGAAAACCAGGCACTATTCTGACCTGATCTAATGCTGAAATATCCATGCTGAATATAGATGTGATCAGGACTGGGTAGACACCCCCCAAGAGTACAGTATGGCAGAAGGTCAAGGAAGAGAGCAGAGCACCATCTTTTTGTTCAGACTATCCCATCTCCACAGCCCTCATGCTCCTTAGAGGTACTGCCCTCCAACACCGCCCAGCAGCCCATCTTCGCTCTTAGTACAGAGTGCTTCAGTGCGCATGTAACTCCCAGAGGCATAAAATGGAAGAATTATTCTCATTCATCACAAGGACTATATTTTCAATTTATTTTTTTTTTTCCTAATACAGCAGCATGGATGTGAACAGCTGTTTTCCAAACTTACAGGTGTGAGGCTACTACATGGCAGCTCTGGTAAGAAAGGAATAATAGGAAACACTGGCAGCGTGAGGAGACAAACGTAAAATAGGCATGGTAGGAATGCAGGGTCTCTTGGAATACCTGGACCAATACTGCTGTGTTTTGCTCAATGGTTACCACACACACAGGGAGGAAAAGAGCCTCCTCCTTGTTGACAAAGCAACCTCAGGCCTGCAACATCACACCCATCATTTATCTTTTAGAAGTCTCCTTAAGGAAGCGCATTTAGGAAGGCTTATAACGGGGCGGCACTCATGGTCAGGAAAGCAGTTCCAGGAATAGCAGGTATGAAATCATGTCCTCGGCCCACATGCAATCCAAAGACTATTTTTAGGAAGAAACCGGAAGTTTAACGGTGGGTCTTTTAGGACTTGTTTCTGTTATAAAGATAGTTAAGTGAGCATTGCCTGAGTTTACAGAGTCACATGAAATACCTGGGGGTGAAAAAGAAACCTTTTCAGTGGAGTATAGAGGCTAAAAATAGCAAAGGCATGGGAAAATGTTTAGGAAAACGCATGAAAGTGGTATTTAGAGAGGAAGGGGACCTTGGGGGACTTGCATAACATGCGCCGTGAGTCAGGGCAAATGGTGCCAGAGCACCTACTGTGCCTTTGATATTCTTACTTTTTACTTACTTCTGCATGTAGTATGACTATCGTGGCCTCATTAATAAGGCACCTAAGCATCACCTACTTCTACAGCATAATACCTTTGGGAGGCAGAGAAGTTCTGGAGTACGTCTGAAACACAGAGAAGCTGGGGAACTCACCCAAAGACACACATGAAGTTTGTATCACATCAGAGATGTAAACGTAGTTTTCATGTGTCTTTGGTTAATACTTGCATTACAGAGGTGTGTATTTTTTCTTTAAAAACCAAAGAAACAGGGCCGGTTGCTAGTAATGAGAAGTCAGAATTTTAACAATGCTTTATTTCTTAGCAAATGTGATGATTCCTTGGTAACCCTTAATATATTAATTGAGAAAGAGAATGAATGAGACTTGTTAAACTACTTAATCTACCAGTAAAATTTAAGATCTATGTAAGATAATGCTCTCCGATTTTCCTTGGCTTTTTAATTGAGGCCCAATATTGGTCGCTGCCATTTTTTTGGAGTTATAACTTTCGTTTCTTTACTTACGCGCAGGACTCACTTGCTGGGCCAGAGAGACCTACTGCAGCTGCTGGAGGTCAGTTTCTTTAAATAAAAAAGTAATCCAGATCAATGTGGGATTACAGGGCACAAAATCTCCTCGTGGCTAAGCAGGGTCAGTGTTCTTGGATGGCAAAACTGCCCTGAAGTTTTAGTTTGCAATGAAATACCTGGCCTCTTGTTGGCTTCTGGCTTCCCCTCCCAGCAATGAGCTCGCCAAGCGCTGTTTTGCTTTTAACTGACTAGTGACCTTGGTGCTGCTGAGAGCTGTGCTCCACACACCCCCAGGACTCCATCAGTCACAGCTCAATGCCTCTTGCGACACTGAGCTCACGAGTACAGATGCAGCCCCATGTGCTGAGCCCTCCAGGAAATGTCTTTTTCTTGGGTGCTAAAGGTCAGCTGAGCACACAGGAAAATCCAACCCAATAAAGTTGGCATCATTACTTTCCTTGCTGCTGTTTGGATTCAGCAGTGTTTCTGGTCACAGTGGCCAACTTTCATTGTTGTGGCAAAAGATTAGATCTTATCTGTGTTCAAAGAAATTGTGTGAGAATTCCCAATGTGTACACAAGGCCAAACCCACAGTTATGCTGAGCCAGTGAGTTCTATGAGGAGCTAAACCTCTTTTTGAAATTGCCTCAATACACACATATAAATACCTCTGATTTTAGGGTCTCTGTTAGGATGCTTTGTCATCACAAAGCACTTTTCCTGTGTCTTGTTTGTTTTTCCCTATTTATTTTTACCTCCTATGAAATCATCACTAGCAGCAGGAGCTATTTTAATTGTCCCCATGCTTCTGACAGAAGTAGGAACGTTTTGCTTAGACTGAGGCTCAGCAGAGGCACTGTTCAAGCAAAGTGTTCCACTTCAAGAAGAATCCTTAGTTCAGGATTCCCCACCATGGCCACAGAGGGCGTTACATTACAAGATCCCATGGGGATCCCTTACCCCCCCAAGAAAGGAGGGACGCCAAAAGTGACTGGGGCCTCTGCCCGCAAGACAAGTGTCCATTGTGGCTGCCGAATGACACATCTGCCTGCTAGAAATAGACTTCAGATCAACTCACTGAGTCGGGAGCGAGCTCACAGCTGGCCACCAGCCTGAAATGACTTCAAAGCTCTGAGCTGGGCCCAAGGGGTCCAACATCCTCTTCCTCCGAGCTCACACAACACCTGTGCTTAAGAAACAGCCACTGCCAGGAGCTCCTTTTCCTGACCAGAGAGATGCTACGACCTACACATCAGGGGCTGAAGGCAAAACTGTGCCAAGAACATCAAAGTCAACTTCTATTGGCAACTGTACCTTTGAGGAAAGTGGGATATTACTTATGCAGGACATTAGCAATGATTTTAGAATAGCTGTGTTTAAAAAAATAACAACTTCAACAACAGGAAACAAAGAAAGGACAGATCTGAAACCAAAGTTCTCCAACAGAGAATAAATACATTACAGCATGGGACTCCAGTGATAAGACTCAAACCACTAAAACAGCCACCTGAAAAAATATTTCATCAGGACATGAGAGTGAGCAACTCTTACAGATTGTTACTGCATAGTGGAGATGGTTTGAGGTCACCCCTAACAGTTACCTCCATATTTCAGCTATCAGTAGGGGTGGAATGGGTAGACGGAGGGGTAGGTACCATTCCCTTCTACGTGACTGATCCAAATCACCTGGAATGCATCTTATTTCATCACGTTCCCAACGGGAGAAACTGCATCTTCTCACAAGCAGTGCTGAGAAGAAAGTAGATTTGAAAATGATTTATGCAGCGAATCGGTTAAGACCACTGCTGATTTACTCCAACGTCCTAGGCACCCTGGAGTGTCTTGCTCCTGAGGTTGTTTTATATATATATATATATATATATATATATCCCCACACAAAAGTATACACACATTTGTTGTTTTACGAATAAACACACACACAGTGTAAATGTTTTGGGGCAAGAACCATTTTCTTATTCTAGATCTGTCCCTACCTATAAACCCTATCGACTGAAACAGTGGGGAGGCAGTGCCTGACTGAGGTCCTAAGGCCAAAACATTAATAAATACACGGTATGATGAAGAAGAGAACATCCAGGTTCACGAACAATAGGTCCACAGGAGATGGCAAGAGGCTTGTGTGAGTGACTGGCTGCGGGGAGAGCAGCTTGCATTTGCCCCCACTGCAAGTATTCCTTGTGCACGAAACAGCTCTTGGACGCAGGGACAAGAGGACGGAGCAGGGAGGTCTGACTCCGCTGATTTATGCCGCAGTCACTCCAGAGGATGCCGAGCGCTGCTTTCACTCACCAGCACTTAAAGAAAGCCGGCCCTGTATCTGGCCTGCGCGTGGCTCAGCTGAAGCGCACAGGGAATCTGCAGGGTGTGTTTTATGGCACTCAGGGGCGGGGGTGAAGAAAACAGGGAATGTGAGGGGGAGGCAGAAAGACGCCCACCCCCACCCCCAGCCCACCCGCGTGCGCCAGAGGCGCGGGAACTCCGCGGCCGCCCGACCCGCTTTGTGCCCGGCGGCGGCCTCCGAGAGCCGGAACCGCAGCGCGGCGGGTCGAGCCGAGGCAAACGGCCGCCTCCCGGCGGGACCGCATTCCTTCACTTCCTGCCATTGTCCGCAGGCCCCGCCGGGGAGCACCGGCCCCGCCGCACACCTGGGGCAGGCGGCTGCAGAGGGCACCAGAGCGCCGGGCCCGAGCCCCGCCGCCGCGCAGCGCCCGGCTCCGCGGGGG
>VZSF01005935.1:224430-242818 GCA_013398295.1 Chionis minor | reverse complement strand
CGGCGCCCGCCGCGAACCTCCGCCGCTTCGGCCGCAGCGGCGGGAGGCGGGACGGGCACGCGCAGCCCGGGGGACCCGGCTCAGCCGGGCGCCGGCCGCGCGCCACAACGGCAGCAATAAACCCGTCGGCCCAGACAGCTCCATTTCTTACCCAGGGAACTTCCCGGACTGGGAGAAAATGCCGAATTGCACAACGGTACCGGGTGGCTGTTTTCTGCCTCTTGTGTCACCCCAGGGCACGAGGGACAGCGCTCAGAGCCACCGATGCTGCTTATCGCAGAGTGCGCCCAGGAAGCCTCAGAATGGCCGGGAAGCGTTGGCTGCCCCTTGGCCTTCCCTTGGCTTCCCTGGGCATTCCCTTGGCCTCCCTTGGCTTCCGTTGGCCCTTGTGCCTGGGAGGCAAAATCCCAGTGCGCAGAGACGAGCTTGCAGCAAGGGCTGTCACCCACCGCAACACGAGCACCAAGGCACACGTCACCCACCCTCGCTCAGACACTCCTCGCCCTGGGCTGGCCACAGCAATCGGCCAAAGTTCATGTAAAATGTGTAAAAGGGATCGAGGGGCTCACGCTCGCTGCTTTTCAGAACAGGTACCACGGTGCCAGAAAAAGTGGGACGTTGTCCTGACTACTCCCCTTCCCTGTGCATCGGAATGCATTAGGAAGCAAAATAATCCACCCAAGGACTTTTTCAGGACACATCACAGTAACTTCCACGGACAATTGACCCCACGGCTAACTTGTTTCTCTCGTGGTTGACCAGTGCTCGCTCCAGCAGGGAACTAAGTGGTTGGTGTGAGGGAAACCAGCCCTATAGAGTTTAAGGTGCGACCATATTATTTAGCTTCGGATAAATTCAGTGAGTCTGTGTCTCTCCTTGGCTTACTGGAGGATGCTTTTCATGGGATACAGGAGAACGGGTAAAGGAACTGTGTCTGGTTTTGGCGGAAACGGCAATAGCTTAGAGAAGTGAATTGGGAGCCTTTTCAAGACTTCAAGAGACACTGGATCAAGCCCATAGGGAACAGGAAATAAGCACTACTCTTATCTGCAACATCAATGCTTGGTGTTTAGCAGCCTCCATAGAGAGCTGGCATCTGTTCTGCAACTCTTCTTACAGAACAGAAGCGTTTATACATTTTTATCCCAGCATCTTTAAATAGCTGTATTTTATGTGAAAATTGTTGAACTTTTACTGCAAATTCCAGACAGGAGACAGGCAAGATCTCAGCGCTGAACATCCCCAGCATGTCAGTATTTCACATTTTCATCTGAGTTTAGCAGACAAGATGCTTCATCCCTGGTGACAGAAAAGGATTGCATTTTCCCTATGACATCATCATGTACTTCCTTTGTGACATCACCACAGAATTAACTAAGTAACTTAATAAGCTCTTCAGGGTTGGGTTTGGTTTTTTTCCCCCCACTTTTAAATCAGTAAGAGCTCTATTGTTGCTACAGATAAGCAGCCATTTTGGGTCATTTGACTGCAAACTACAGATAAGATGACTGTCTCCTGGAGGCTTTTGTTGTCTCTTTTGCTAGCGGCTTTTCACTTCTCCCCCTCTTTATATGAAAGTTCTCTGAGATTGTTCTCTCTGTGTGTGGGAAAGTACAGTGATCACAACTGCTTCCACAAGTGGTTGTGGAATTTGTACTGCCCTTGGGACTCCCAGCCTGAATTTGCAAGTCTCACTTCCATGTGCGAGCTGGCCCACCCCCTGCTGCAACAATTCAGCCTGTGCCCAGCGCCCCTGCAGAGAGCGTTGACGGCTGGGCAGACTCTGAAATGGCTAGTGCTTCTTTGTGACACACAATCTGGGAACCAAGTTTCTTACGTGATGAAAATGGATCCAACTCTGTATCAGCCCTGGAAAACACTGGTTCTAGCAGCTCACGGCAAGCTATATGGGAGAAAAGTTCTTCCTCTTCTGTGTGCTGAATAGGGAGTCTAGGGATTCGGCACGGATAAAAGGTACTCAGTTTCAGTTATGAGAATGGAATAGTACTGGAAGTTGGAGAGAAAGTTTTAGCCGGAAATCCAGGATTCGTCCAGCAGGTTCTGATTCCTATGATTCAGGTGCATAGAGACCACTACACCTCCTCACTTGCCTGCTCTCCGAGGCGCAGGCTGACACTCAGTTACCTGCCCTGCCATGGAATCAGCTCGCTCGGTAGATGCTAGCAGAGTGCCAATGGCCACTGTTTCTACAGCTTTTCAACTCAATCATACATACCACAGCCCAGGTCAGGTAGATTTGATATGTGTCCAATCACTTGGGTTTTTTCCCTCCTTTGTCAAATACTTGAAAATCACAAAACCAGTATAAAGAGCTGACCTACAAACAACTGTTTCTATGTGCATATAAAGCTTGTGGCAGAGTTGTAGCCTGCTACACTGGCTTTCAGCTACCTTTCCCCAGCTCTTAGGGACAGAAGGGAGCTGTTCAGAGCACACAGCACAGTCTCCTGGAGGGCCCAGGTCAGAGCCTTCTCCCGTGATGCGCTGACTGCATTCCTGTTCTTTGCTATCATGGTCTCAGGTAGTAATCAGAAGGGAGTGCCCACAGTCACGTGGGGGATGAGCCAGTCCAGTCTATTTCCTGATTTTCAGGGTCAACAATTCCTTATATTCCTTCACACTTACAGAGCATTTCCCAGGCTACCAGATGAAACAGTTGCAGCCCACTTTCAGCTCTGCCAGTAGCCCACAGCTTAAGACAGACAACTTGCTTTCCTTCCGTTCTTTCCTGGGTCCTGCAGGGCTTTCAACAGCACTTGTCTCTAAAGTCAGTTTAGGGCCTAGCTTATTAGGACCTCTGAAGAGCTCCTCTAAATAGGAGTCATCATGATAAATTACACCTAATTGAATAATCAACCTTTTCAAAAACCTTGTGAAAGAGATAGTTAGGTAAGTTTTATCAGCCCCAGTTTACAAGGAGATCACAAGATTACCTATGAGATATGCCCACAGCTACGTATCACATAGAGCCGGAAGGCGAGCCAGGACTGCATTCCTCTTCTCACGCCACGCTGTCACCTCCAGAGCACACTGCCTCCAAACCCGGCCTTTAGCATCAGCGCCTCATTCTCTGGAAAGAGTTCTCTCGCTTCTTCACCTTTCTATATTACAGATTTTGCTTCTTTAAACCATGCTGGAAGAGGCAGTCCTTGAACTGCACTTGACCGTGAGGGGTCCACCCTTGTCTCCAGGTAACTGCAACCCTCACTAACCACGCCGTGCACCTTGGTAGTGCTCACAGTGAGCACCGTGATAAATCAGACTGGCCTCCAACTACACACTCTCCCAGCATTCCCCGATTCACGCAGTTTTATTGAGCATTGAAGATAATCAATTACAGCTGGTTTGTAAGCATCTGAATCAGTAATTCTCATCAGTTGCTGAGCTTTTTTTCTCTCTGTCACAGATGCAAGTGCATAGGGCTCCATGCCCTGTTATTTTTCAGTCTGTTTTTTCATATTGCTGCATCCCCACTACCCCACCTGCTATCACGGAAACATCTAATATAACTGTGTATCTTCTCTTGCCTGTAATATTTTAACTTAATTCATCTGCACATCTGTGTTTCCTGACCAGTGTGTAAAGAAAATGTATCTTCTAAAAGGGTGGTGTTGGAGGAGGTTGAGGTCACGGACTGCTCAGGCAGTGTTCCCTAATAACACGCAAGTTAGATAGCATTCTTCATCTCTCCCAAGAAAAAAAATAATACAGGCTGTCTTAACATGTTTGTAACTGTGGCTTCATCCTAGAAAACAGATAGCCGGGTGGAAAAATACCCTAGCCATTATTTACTATTTTTTGTATTTACTGGAATTTTTATTACTTCTTGTTGTGGTATCTTTTTGATTTCTCTGCATGTAATTGCCTCAATGTATATACCTTTGAAGCACCTATTAAAAATAAAGGGTTAAATAAAAATAGTCTGTGCAGCAGGTGCGAATTGCGATGACTTTGCTAAGTGTTATTCCTCTCCATTATTCACAAGCTCCTACCGGTCTGCTCTCAGCAGAAACGCCCTATGAAGGACTAAAGGAAGCAACAAAACAAGAACAAAAGTCAGGTTTCCCTGGCAGCACAGTTCATGTGCCTTTCTAAAGTGTTGCTTCATCTGTCTCACAGAACAGCGATAGGCCCTTCAGAAGAGAAAAATAAATTTGCCAATTTATTTTTTAATTTTTTTTAAATTATTTTTTAAATGCTAAAAAAATTAAGCATTTTTTTTTCTGCTTTTTTGTGTTCCCAGCGAGGGAAGGCTGTGTCACTCTAACTGCGCCCATACAAATCCGTAATGCATAACTTTACTTTTTCTTCCTCTCTGTAATTCCCAACTGCTTCTCTGGAGCAAAGCTACTCTGTTTGGGGATGTTGCTGACTGCGAGAGCCTGGGTAACTTGATTCAAGGAAGAAGCAGAAGAGGGGACACCCATTCATTTCCAGTTTACCTCTGAATGATCGTGTGGCCTAATATGTTTAGTTGGGCTGCCTGTGCGTTACCTTTCAGATGTGTCAAGTAATTCTGTGAGCAAAAAGCAATTTGGATTTTGTGGCTAATCGTATGCTATAAACAAAGCGTAGGACATTGATGAGAACTTTTCTTTGGTGTCTAATCAGTAATGAGTTCATCCTACAGCTTGGCACTTTCATCGTTAAGATTATCTTTCCCAAACAGGTAGGGATTTAACTATATGTATTATCTCCACCCTTCTATGAAATTTGCTTGAAATCAATAAATGCTTTATTAGGGAGTCACACAGGCTGCCTTGATCTACCCAGCATTTTCGTAAGGACAGGCAGCACAGCACACCACACGGAACGCAAGTTTCTGTGCCCCTGCACCGTGTTCTGGAGCACGGGGCACCTCTCACCCCAATGTCTCATGCACTAAGACAGCCGGTGGTTTGGACTGAGAACTGTCTGTGTAATGACTAATGTAATCAGAAGCCAATCTTGATTAGCCCCTCTGCACATCACTGTACGTAAAGAAAAGCGCATTAAGTCTGGACTGCTAACAGCTAGGTTGAAATGCTGTGACCACATCACTGTAACAACAATTAACAAGGCTAAATGTCTCCTGTCGTAGCCTATTCCCAGCCTTCCCTGTACTGTTGCACTAAGCAAAGCCGGCTGTTTGTTTTTCTAGCACAAGCTGACCTTCTGTGCAGTCAATATCTAAAACACATTGTCTGAGAAGAGAGAGTTCACAACATTGAATTATGCAATTATATGAGTGCATCCAAGCGTTTAGCAATGCAGACTGCATCCATTCCTGCTGACTAGTTGTGATTTTCAGATACATTGGAACCAGCATGTCTTGAAATGTGAATTCTTTGCAGATGGCTGTATCTGCTCAGCATAGAGCTGTAGGCAAAACTCCACTATGATATTCCGAGCAGCTCTCCCATTGTGTAGCTCTGGGGCATGTGAGAGAGGGAAAGATGTGAGCAGAAAGACATTTGCAGCTCTAGTTCTGCTGTTTTCCAGATGGGCCAAGGCTGATAAGCGGAGATGGGCAAATTTCTGTAACAACCTTTCTGACCGTGAAACTTTCCCAGTTTGAAGGGTATAGAGGGGTCAGGATGTAGAGAAAGTACTGGGAGCATTGGCTGGGCTAAAATTCCTAGCCTCACAGCACAGGAGAACAGCACATGCTATTTTGAAGACACCTAGGACAGGCAACAACTGCTGGAATTCCTCAGACATACCACTTTTTAACAGAAATACAGAACTGAAAAGGACCATATGGGTTCTTTGATAGCTTGAACACCCACATAAAATTACTAGGAAGTCTAATATCCCAATTATCCTTCATGGAAAAACTTGATTTTTCAAGAAAATCTTGATTCAAGAACTCAAGAAAAGCTTGTGATTCTGATATTTCAGATTTCCTACTTTAAATGTGAATAGTTTAGGGTAAATTCTGGAGTTTATGGTTTGAGGGGGGCTTTTTTGTTTCACGTTTTGGTAAAAGATAGGCAATACTACCTAACCATGCTTTTGAATTGGGAGGAGTTTGCAAATCTCGGAGATGGTGCAGAACTACAGAGCTAACAGGCTGAAACTGAGAAGAGGTTCATGGATGGATGGGAGCTGGAGACATTGTGTTTCAAAAACCTATGACCGCAATCCCGTCAAAGAAGAGACAACATGAAGCACTTAGACCTAGTATTATACAAGTTCTGACTTCATTTAGGTCAATGAATATGTGGAGTAACTCCACTAAACCAACTGAATTATTTTTTATTATGCCCATTGTAATAGGCAAAATCTGACCTTTTGAAAAGGATTCTGGGAAGCACAGATGCGGATCACATCTACCGTTTTCATCCTTCTAATTTTAAATCCTAAGTGCTCTATATGGTTTAAATAGACATGTCAGACAGTATCATCTCTACTTCATGGGGGAGGCAGACAGATTAGATTATATGCCCACGGCTATACTTTCTGAAAAAGCCAGGAACTGAACCAGACTGGTCCAGTCTCAATGTCTCAACCACAGGGTCATCATTCCCTTCCTTGAAATGGTTTCCGAAATCATGATTATACTGACTGGAAGCCAAAGTAGTGGAAACACGTACTCCCAACAAACCGCAAGCTACAGTTATGGGCTCTTTCCTTGCACTGCCTAAATAAAGTTTCGGAATATTTCCCTTAGTTCTTCAGGGCATAAAAACGTATTCTGGCTTGAAGAGGAGACAGATTTACCAAGATGAATCTGTTGTTTTTGAAAGGCCTTTTCAATTTTTATTGAATAGGACTTTCCCATGGGAAAGGAACACAACATGCTGCTTTGTGCCAGCATCTATCTCCTTTCCGTATAACTATGATTTTATTCATAGGGAAGAGGGGGATTGATTTGAGCAAAAAACAAACAGAAAACTGCATCAAATGGTGGAAACATGAGCACCTGAGATGCGAGAGACACCATGCCAACCCACTGGTTCTTTAGTCCGATCTGTTTGATTCCTTGTACTCTGCCACTTTGCTCTCACAGCTTAGTGCTATGCTTTGGGTCACTCCAGTTGTATTGGCAAATGATACAGGAGGGGGGCTGCTGCAAACACCTCGCATCAGTCTAGTGCAAGTAACCAGAAACTGCACAAGCTGGCGACTCAGAATCTCGTGTGGCGTGTCAGGAAATATATTGGGTATAAAAAGAGTTGAGAATAAAAGCAAGGAAGGAAGCAAGAGAGGAATGCAGATGGCTGTTACAGGACTGCTCTCCCTCTACTTCAGTCAGAAATAAATTCCTCCCTGTTTTTTTAGATAGTTTTGCAAAAAGGATGTGTTAGTATTACTTCCTGACACTGGGGGTTTGTTATCGGTGAGTATGACGAGAGACAGCATTCCAGAGAGCTAAAGGTCTGTGTAAACTGGTTGTCATCCCCAAGTACAGACGGATTCAACTGTCCAACTGCCTCTTCCTGATGATGAAGCTAAGACTAAAAGTTCTCTCTTTTCCTTCAGATGAGTGTCCAAGCTCCTGTAGGACACACCACATGGGAAACATAGAAAAGCTTTATTTTCTTAAGATGATTCCTTTCTATGTTTTTTTACAAATTTTTGCCTTCAGAGAGACTTGCCTCTCCCGTGTTAGTATGCCCAGAAAATAGAGTGGCATCAATTTCAGGACCTGCAGTTAGAATTCCTGACTTCTCAGTCAGAAGCTGTGAATTCATCTGTTATTTAGTGATAAACAGGTCATTTAGCCTTGTGGCTTCTGCTCAGAACCTGACCATGAGCTAACTGAAGTCAAGGGGGGTTTCTCCTATGGTTTGAATTGGACTTTGAATTGGACAGCTACTTACAGACACTCTGAAAAGATCAGTGCCCTGTGGAAGTATGAAGTCTTCTGTATTAGCTTTTATAACGCACTCTTTTCTTCAAATAAAAATAACTTTACAGCTTAGGGTGCACAGGGATCATTCCACTGCCAAAAGCTGGGTTTCTTACACCATGAATGGTGTAAGACAATCCAGAGCAAGAAAATGTGCAAGAAGCTCTGATTTAGCAGAATACTTATGCCTGTGCTGGTTTGTGTTCCTTTCCAAGTAGGCACCTTGAAAGTGCGCTTAGGCAAAGCCTACGCAGCAGGAATTAAATTCAGATACTAACTTGACTTCAATTTAAATGCTTCTGCCACATTGACTGCTGTAGCACTTAGGTATGGACTTAAAATTAACTCTATGCTTATGCAATGTCCTGAATAAAAACACTTTCCTGTGCGGAGACCTCTGTCCTTATTATGATCAAGTGCTCAGCTCTTGTCAGGCAATATTCCCCACCAGAAAACAATGGGGACCTTTACCTTGTGAACGGCAGAAGCAGGCAGCAGCCAGGGCCAGCTAACTATTTCTCAGCTGGATGCATTCTTCGATTTTGCAGTGAGAGCAGATGTAAAGAAACATGTGAGCTGCTGGATCAGGAAAAACTAAGCTCAAACATGAGGGAAAGTGGTAAGGGTTTACTTTGTCCTTTCCTGTACTTTCGGCTGCCATAAATGCAAAGGGCTTCCTATGTGGTGCTGTGGGGTGAGAGCCAGAATTTTCAGAACTTTGGCTCAGCTCCTGCTAGCATTCATGCTCTGCTTATCTTGCTTCCGGTGCAAACCATTTCCAGAGATAGTGTTATTAAGAATGTTGATGATTGTGATGGAAGCTGAGGAAGAAGAGTTAGCAGAAAATCAAAAGCCTGAGTTCAGAGGCTGACAAGAACTGGCCGTGACCAATCTCTCTCCAGGCATCAGCAGCAAGATTAGAGTGTGCATTTGTGCAGAACTGGGGCAGCTGAGCACTACCACACTAGCAGCTACTGACAGAAATAGGGTAGTGAAACAGGCTGTGTTTTCTAGCACTTTCTGTCTAAGGAGATTCTTCTAAAATCAGAGCAATGCCGTCCATCCCAGGTATCTGTATGAGACTCATCAGTCTTCTCCACTCAGAAGCACGCAGAAGCGCAGGACTGCAGTACTGAGATTGCAGTGGGACTGCAGCGTGCCCACACCAGACCAAAGCTGTAGAATGCAGCTCAAGAATAAATGCTTGACCACTGCAAAATGAGACTAAGTTCAGAGCTGGATTTCTGAATTACTTTGTTATATATGTGCCCTGATTCAGCAAGACACAGAAGTGTATCTCCAAGCCTGACTTTAGCATGACAACTTGTGTTCAAAACTCTTGGCTGAGTCAGGGCCAGTATCAGGAGCTATAACATAACACCGTGCACCTCAGTTTCGCAGCCTAGGATTTCAGATGGACTAGACCTTACCCATCCTGCCTCCCCAGAATGTTCCAGAGCACTGAAGCAGGACCATGAAGCATTAAAATGATCAATCATATATATAAACGACTAATAGTGACTGCTAGCACCTGTTACAGGAAAAGTTTAGTAGAAGTGTCAGCACAAACAGCTCAAAGGCTATTTGAAACCAAAGGGATCAGCCTTCTGGGCGTATGGTTTTAAATTGCCTCTATTTGTCTGAAATGGTCTATGCTATGAGACTATATTCCAACTATCATGATTACATGTTCAGGAATATCATACGTTATAGCCACAGAACCAAAAAGGAGAGCATTTCTACCATGGCATGCTTTCAAAATGAGAGACTTAAGTCAAATGTTAAGGTAAAAATTACGCCCATTGGATTTTATAAAGACTTTTACTGTATTTGAGTAGACTGCAGAATATGTGGTTCACTATTTTTTGTAACATCATCACCATCAGATTTATCTGAATGTACATTTGTGCCTGGTGAGCAGTTTGGGCAACAACTATCTGCTGCGTGAGAAGCTAAGTATACGCATGAAGCCCTTGGCCTTTACGCTGGCAGAGACAAATGCTTCCATTTAAAGAAGTTTTGCATAGTCGTGCACAGAAAGTTTTAGGCTGTCTTATTACTTCTTGCACTCATGCTACTGTATGCTGTTAGCTGGTTAATTCATGGATGCACTAAATAGCTTCAATACGGTATGACTACCATAATCCACAGTCTGAACTGTATGCAGAGTTCAACCAGGGATTTGGATAGCACATGGCCTTAAAAGTGACTTTCAAAAGAAAAAAAAGCTATAAATATTTGTTTGCTGAGAACTAAAGTGCACAGAAACAGCCTAAAGATATTTTAAGCATCTCTTCTTACTCCTCTCTCACATGACAAATTCCTGTTCAATAAAAATTGTTTACTTTTTATAAATATACCCCCAAGTGGAGACTCCTGCTACAAAAGGCTAGTGATGGTCCACATCCTAATGGGAAGGGAGTATCATTCTGTGAACGTGAACAGTACCTTACTGGCATCTCTTCATGCTACCACAGTCAAGGCAACACAAAATTTGTGACTCCTAAGGACTTACATATCAAGGCACAAATCTACCTAATGTCGAGAATTTGGTCTACAAGTCATTACAGAATAAAGGGCTGGTTCTTTTCTTCGCCTTCTACTTAAGAGCTAAGATGGCAGATTCTTCCTGCTGCTTTTGTTTTCATTTTAGTCTGACTTGCCCTCTCCCTCCAGGCTTTGTTTTAAAAAACTGCAGTGGCCCAATGGATGCTCTGTCACAGTTTCTCTGTGCCCTTCAGTATTCTCCTCTTAAACCTGAATCTCAATCCATTGGCTACCTTGAGACCTGACACAGTTTTATGCAGCATGGTACACAGAACCCTTGTTGCCCAGGGACTGTCACGGACTTCAACAGAGCCCTGCATGCAGTTTATGATGCAGCTTTGGGTCTATGGCCACTGGTCTGCCGTACAGAATGAAAGGAAGGAGTTAAGTTTTTTAGCTAGTTCTGAAAAATAGGGTGCCACTGTGAGCCAGAAGTAAAATGAGAATGAATCCAGACTGCAGTTCTTCAGGACATACAGTATTTTCTATAGATCTCCCTTTGCTTCTTCCCTTCAAAATCCCACTCTGTCTTTAACATATATTACAACTATTATATTGTGATACGGAATTCTAATTAAGAATAGCTAAATAACATCATGAAATCCACTAGACCGGAAACTAAGATTCTCCCTTTAAATATGTTTCTCTACCAAACAACTTAGCGCTACAGTAATCATTGTGAACAAAGAAAAAATGCCAGACCCTAATCAGCACACAGCAGGGATGGGTCGTGAACACATTTATCTTTCTTCTCACAAGCCTCCCCTGGATAAAGGAAATGCCCTAATACTCAAGGCATCTTGGACACCAGATGGCTGATTATTAGACATTTTATGAAGAGGAAGGAAGTAAAGAGAAACAGCCTGAATTTTCATGTTACTGCAGGGACACGGGAAAGGAAGGCGGAATGAGGACCTGATCCAAAACTTACTGACTGGGAAGACACTGATTTCAAAGGACTTTGAATCGGAAGGAACAAAAGCTCCGTGTTTGCCTTTCCTTCTGCAGATTAATTCTCAACTCATCAAGAACTAGAATGATTGATAGGTGAATAAAATGTCCTTTCTATTATCATCACTGTAATGACTTAGAACTGAGCCAGTTTTTTTGCAGGGGACAGGTTTGAGTTCTTAAACAGCCATAATAATCTTGCAAGTTTCCTTTAGACTATCTGCAGGCTTTTAAAAAACCTGGTGTCCAAGAGCCTGACTCAGTAGAGCAGGAGCAGGCTGCGAGGCCAGGAGGAACACCAGAACGCACAGGCAGTTGCTTGCAGAATTCCACCTCCTATGAAGGAACTCAACAGGCAACGCCAATCAGATGCATTTGGGCTGATTCTCCACTAACATCATTTGACCCAGTCTATTTTACAGTGTCTCAACTTTTAGAAAGCCGTGAAAGCCAGCTGTTCCGTTTTTATCTACTGTGGGGTAGCTGCAAGGCAGCTGTTCTAAGAGACGTTAGTCTACCTAGGCTCTCCCCAGAGATGATGACTACCTCATGGAGAGTTACAAGACGTGCACAAGAATGCTTAAGGAAAAGAGACTTCACGGGTGTTTCACAAGGGGGAGACGGCAATAGCCACCCCACATCCCACCATGCACAGCAGAGGGACACAACTACACCAGACGTGCAGATGAATCTTGGGAAGAATGCGGATGTTGGATCTAGCGGTCTTTGTGGTCCTGCTCCTCCCATGGAAAGGGATGTGGATTATCCAGCAGGCCCTGCTGATCCCAGGACAGCCTCCTTGCTGGGTATGTGATGAGAGACATAATGAGTTGCTTGAGAAATGTATGTGGCCGTCCCAGTTCTGAGGCACTGCCTGTGCAGATGTGGAAGCAGGGTTGCAGAACTGGAAGTGAGGCCTCCCACAGAACAGTATGAGAACCGGTGTAACATCTCTCTCCACGCAGAAAAGGCTACATCAGGAAAACTTTGGGATGGTTTTTTTCCTTTTGCCAGCAAAACTGGCATTGAGTCAGAGTTTTGCTGACAGAAGTACAGCACACAGGGGTGTGAGGAATTTTTTCTCATTTCGCTAATCAACATAACTACATTGCCAAAACAGAGTGCCGGGTGTGCACAGCAGAATCTGGACTCATGTCCTTTCTGTAGGCCTGTCACATCAAACAAACCCAACAGCACAGGGTATAATGTGAACAGATGATTAACCCGTCCAACCCCTTTCCCTTTATTTAAAACAACAACAAGAAAGGGCTTGGAGGAATGAAGCTAATAGCTATGTGGGGTAACAGCTCTGAAAAATGTAATGATGGACCTCAAGCCTTTTTTCACACAGATGAAAGAGGGGCTGTTGTGATGCAGTTCAGTAACGTGCTAATAACAGTGGTAGCGGCAAAAACAACTAAAACCTTCCGCCGTGTTTCAGACTCGGGGCTGTAATCTCCTTATGCAATACACTTGACAAAGCTCTCTTGTGGAATATGATCCTGTGTTTTCCACCACAGTATATACCCTCTCCGCCACCAGACTGTGGGTTACTGGCTGTTATTTATTTATTATTTTTACTCGTATAACATTTAACCAAATAAACTGATCATTTTGCTGCAGATAAAACAAACATGAGGAAAGCTCTGCTTGCAGGGATGGGTATCCCCGTCTGAGGGGAAGAGCAGCAGCTCACCTGCTGCAGCATTTTGAGAGGTAAAGCTGCCTAATTATTTTTTATTATCCCTGTGTTGTTTTGTTAACCAAATATTTGTGTTTTTGCCTCACACACATCTAATGCCAATATACAAATTGCACAAGGGGATTATGCCAGCATGAGTCAATCTTGGGTGTGTTTATCCTCGGAGAGACATAAGCCTCTGTTTCTAGAGGCGGGTGTTTCTTATCCTTGTTAGACCTATGAATATCTTTCGCCAACAGAATTTGTCACTTTTCACTGTTGGCATGTCTGCTGCTAGAACAAATCCCGCAGGCTGGCAGGCCTCCAAGTGGGGTGGGGGCTAAGTCCTCTGTGACTATCATTATTTAGTATTTACATTACAGCAGCGCTTAGAGGCTTCTAGCTGAGATTCAGGCGTTGCCGTGCAAGCAGAGAGTAAACGACACTTCCTGCCCCAAACAGCTTATAGTCTAAACAGAAGAGACTGGCAATAAATAGCAGAGAAAAGGCAGCAGTATTGCAACACAGCTAATGCTAAAGTAAGCCTGCAGAACCCATGAGATTTTTCTAAAAATAAATGTCAAGTTTTTTACTTGTTTTATAAGCCATTAAAATTTGTGTATTCAAGCTTTCTTAAAGCTAGAAAGTTTTTGGTTGCTGGAACAACTGCAATTCTTGCTTACTCACATGACTCCAAAAGGTGAGGTCTTATAAGGGAACTCATCACTCCAATGATCCTCCTTCCAGTTCCATGTCAAAGTTCCTTTCTGTTGACCTGTCTACAGAAAACACTGAGTGTGGCTACACAGCTAGCTTCTTGTGTCCTCCATTTGTGAGCAAAAGAAAATGATTTTTGAGAATAACAGTAATATTTAGTTTCCACATCTCTTCCTCCGTTATTCTCAGCATACAGTTCAGCTTCCTGTATCTATCCATGTCTCACTGGTATATACTACTGTCAAACGTGTGGATTTGCTCTTTGTCGCTTTCGACCTTGCCATTTTAACTGCCAAGAGAGTGCTAATAAATTCCTGGGTTTTCTGATAACAGGTGATACAAAAGAAGGAAAAAATAAGCAGACAGAAAGGAGTGGGTGTTTTGCCTGCCCAAGGTGGCCTCTACTGGTATTTGTGCATGAGGCTCACCAAACGGGCAGCTGAGCAGGAAAAGATCTGTGGAAGAAGTGGACTTATGCTAATAAAATTTTTAATGGTGCAGGCCAAATCTTAAACCAGTATAAACCGGTTTGGCTCAGCTGCAGGCAACAAAGATATTTAAACTGAGGAAAATGGTGAGGATTTGTCCCATGACCACCATCTCACCATCTTCACTTTCTCTATATATCCTAAAGAGAATATCCAGCAGCATGTCTAAAAATAGGACTTAAGTTTCTCAACTTCACAGAGGACAAGCATGCCAGAACTACTGTGTATTATTGTGCTGTGCTGCAATGAGAATGGAATACTCTTACCGTCTGTGTAGGAGGAAGCCTTTTGAGGGGAAAATCATGGATAATAAAGGCCTCTTTTATCTGAAACACCTAACATTTCAGCTCATCAAATCCCAACACTGCATTTTCTTAAAAGGGGATTCTATTACGTGTTAAACACATCAAAGAGTAATTCAGTCTCATCATCTAAATTCAGTGTTGTGATAGCTGAACGAAATCGGGGCAAGCTAGCTAAAAAGGTAATAGAAGCTTTTCATGAAAGCAGCATGTGAAATGCATGCGTGGCTTGCTTTCTTNAAAAAAAAAAAAAGAAAAAGCTCTTTGCCATTCTCCAGTGAGCTTATGTAACTGAGCTGAAGACCCTTCGTATCATCTATAGGGCAGGACTTCCTAAAGGTGATTAGCAAGATTAGGACTTTATTGTGGTAGTTAGCAAAGGAAAATTCTTGTCCCAGAGAACTTGGTCTGTGAGGGCAACAGATATGGGGGGCAGTGGGGAAGAGAAATCCTTTCAGTTCTTAGGTCAGTGTCTTAACAAAGGACTTGACAGTTTTCTCTGATCCAGTTTACGTATTCCGTTTATTATTCTTGTTTACAAAACTATTGTTTCTTTTCGAGATGCAAAAAAAGGCCACTGTACACTTCACAGGAATGAAGTACACACTATGTTTGTGGTTCCCCTGATTCAAGAAAAAAAGTGGTTATTTTCCTCTACAGAATGCAGTTCTTATCTCTACCTCACACATGCTGTACAGACAAGAAAAAGTCCTAGAAGTTCATCAATAAATGTATAATATATGGCATGAAAAATACTACTTCCCTGAATCTCTGGGCAAAACAGCTTATTCAGTGTGCTCAGATGGTCTTTCTGGCACTGCTCAACCACTGTATTTCTCTTTTCAAAACCTCTGACAAAATGAGGTCTTTTTATCTCCCTTTTCTTATAGACAGAGTACTATGATTCCAGACAACTTTAAGTATCAAGATTACACACAAAGTCTGTGGTGAAACAACAACCTGCATTTAGTTGCCAATCAACATGCTTTCCTCCCATTTCTTTCTGTATCTTTGTTTTCAAGGCAAAGACCATGAAAAAATCACAACAGATCAACATGGTAGAATTTTAAATTGCCTGTACAAGATGCAAGATGCTGGGAAATACTGCTCACTAGGCACAAATGCTGATGAAGTTGGAATCATTTTTCTCCCCCCATTCTGATCTGCATTCTCCAATACATATTCTCAATACAGACATCTTATGAAACACAGTATGTTTAAGGAATTAAAGACAGACCCTAACATAGATGTGTGTGACAGGTGAATAGCATGAATCTCTGTCCCATCATAAGAACAGCACAGGGAGATGCTCTGTCACGGCTGGTTTTGTGGGTCTGGAAAACCCTGCTGGCCTCATCCATGAAATCAAAGAAATTACACTCCCTCCCCACCCTCATGTTCACAAATGTCTGCTCTAGTATCTCAGCACCACATCTGCTCAGTGGTCACCCTGGATGACGCAGGCTGCAACTCTGTGGGACACCCGAGGTTGCAGCCCTGGGCTCACAGAGCTCCGGGTTCATCTTGGCATGAGACAATGGTTCCCCCGTGGTTCAGCGTGTGCAGCTCTGCCTCCTCCTCAGCCTTGCTACTGGAGTCAGAGCAGCGAGCTAGAACGAGAGCAGCTCACTGGCGTGTCATCTGCTTTCAGAGAAGAGCACTCGGTGATTACCCGTTTCTCCTGTGAATGCGACAGCCTCACGAACACGCGAGCCAGCCAGCACTGCTGCGCAGGGCCGTGAATGCGTGGCGCGTATGGAGTGTTTAGTCAGCACATTTTTTCATGCAGGCCCGGAGGGCAGTCTTGTACGCTGGGACTGGAATGCTGCCCACTTATGGTAGCCAGTTAATGAGGCCGGCACTCCCAATGCGGTACACAAACACTTGCAGAGAATGCCAAGGATCTTGTGATGCACAGCCCACAATTTTCCTAGTTTGCTTTCTTATGCAATCCACTCGGTTTCTTGACTATTAGCAAAGGGATGTTCCCGGGTGGGTATACAGAGACTATCTATAAGAGTAATATCCCTGTTAACAATACTTCCCAGTTCCATGGTCACCTGTATTCGAGGTGTCAGCCTGTCAGAGTTCTACAAACTAAAATTTCCAATGCTATCCAGCGCAGAACAGGGATAAAGGCTTTTTCACGAGGTCAGAAATACGGAGGTGATAAGAAAAGTAAGTTACTTTCCCAAAAACACAGGACTCATCAGATGGCAAACTAATTAAATCCTAATCCAGCGAAGTCCTTAGTGCGTATGAAATTTTCAGCATGTGAATAATGACAATGAAATCAAATACTTAACCTGACCCACATTCTTAAGAAAATTACTAAACAGCATATGCCACACTACTTGATGCATATGGACTCAAACTAATGTGGATACCAGTATCCACCTAACCATGAGAAAAACAGCTCAGTGTCAGCTGATTTGCCCTGCTCTACTGCCTCATGTCCTATATTCATATTGTTTCCCCTTTTATTTTGCATAAATGCTCTTCTGTATTGCCACAGGTGGCTCAGATGTCATTTTTGCTGGTGTCAATCTAGCCCAAATTAAGGAGGCTACCTTCTTCTGTCAGCAAGATGCAACCAAATTGCCTTTCTGGATCCCTCAGGTCAGATGAACAGTCCTAATTCTTCTAATAATTGGGAGACGTGCAGTTCCTGCACTGACGTCTCAGCTCTGCGCGAGTCCGTCATTTGGTTGCAGGATCCGCACCAGTAATGCAGCTGCCTGTGCCATTTTTCCATTTCTATTGTGAAAGCTGAAACCACAGTAGTTCCACAAGGCCATAATAAAGTTCCCTCTTACTCATGACACAAATGAACCCACACGACTATTGCACTCAGATGTTTATATTCACTAAAAGATGTTTACAATAATGCCCACTTCGTGTACTAGACCTGCACTAAGTAAATGTTTATGTCAAATAAAGCATGTACCTGATCGATTCACAGAACATTTGGGAAAGGTTATTTTAGGAAAACTCTCTACGGCCTTAGTAAGTGACTTGTTTACAGGTAGCACTTGGTTTGTGCTGGTGCAATGGCTTGGCCGGCACCAGTGTCCGTGATCTGCACAACTGCTCACGCCGCGCTGGTGCCAAGGCTCTGGCGGTGCCACGGCTGCAGACCGCCCCGTCCAGAAACGCACAAGGGGCTTCTGTGGGATGGCGCTGAAAACACACAATGCCATTTTGATGCCGTTTTTAACCTCCAGATCTTCAGGACCTCGTGGCGTTTAATGTCCGCCTGCACAGGCGGGCTCACCTGGCCGCATCGCGCACAGCACTCCTCTCGGCGCCGAGAGGTGCGAGGGGCTCGGCCGGACCCCTCTGGACAGCGAGCGGCTGCACCCACCAGCCGGGCCCTCGCACCTCCGGCTGGGCTGGCCAGGCCGGGGCCGCCCCGACCCTTGTCCCTTGGGTGGGCCGGCGCCGGGGGCTGCTCTAGGGCGAGCTACGAGTCCCGACATACCTGCGGGAGGGCTGAGGCGGGCCGAGAGGGCGGCGAGAGGCTGCGGCGGGCGGAGGAAGGGGCTGAGGCGGCGGGAGGGAGGGCTCAGGCGGGCGCTGAGGGGCGGAGGGAGGCGCGGAGGGGCTGAGGCGGGCGGAGGGAGGCGCTGAGGCGGCGGGAGGGATGCTGAGGCGGGTGCTGAGGGGCGGAGGGAGGCGCGGAGGGGCTGAGGCGGGCGCGGAGGCGGAGCAGCCACCGCCTGCGCGGGTCGGCCGCGCCCGCGCTGCCTGTCCGCCGTGCGCGTTAACGCGCGGTAATTGCCCGCGGAGGAGAGGCGGGGCGGGGCGGGGCGAGGCGGGGCGAACCGCCGCCGCCGCCCGCCCTCCC
>VZSF01005935.1:151191-223954 GCA_013398295.1 Chionis minor | reverse complement strand
GGGCAGGGCCGGGGGTGGCGCGGGGCGGCGCGGGCTGTCAGGGGCAGCGGGGAGCGGCAGCCGCGGGTCGCTGTGCGGCCCCGCCGCCCTCCCGCCCGCCCTGGGGCCTGCAGCCGGAGGTGGGGGCGATGTGAGGTGGGGACCGGAGGTGACTTGAGGGTCCCCGGCAGAAGGTGGGCCGCCACATCGCGTGTCCTGGGAAGCTGGCTGGACTCGCGCTTTCCCTCGGGTTGCTGGCGGTTGCGCCTGATGGTTCCTGCCCTCTGCTCCAGGCCTGTCTCCATCCCTGGCTCGGTTTCACTGATCTGATCTGATCCTCCTTCTCACTCCGTTAGTGTGGCTGACAAACAGCATCACGGGCTGGGCTGGAGAGGTGTTTTGCTGTTGGGAACGATTGTATGAAACTCTCCAAGTACAAAACATGTGCTGTTGTGCTTTCGAAGAAGGGCTGAATCTGTATGTGAACCTGCATAGGTGTTTAGAATGGGAATGTAGATTTATTTTTGCTTAGTTTGATCGATCTTTAGATACTTAAATAACATTTTGGTTTTCTTTGTGTGCAGGTAGTGTTGCTCTAAGCAAAGTAAACAGCCCCCCCCCACCCCCACAGAATTTTCGTGTAAAGGATAACTAATAATGGTCCTTTTCCCTAGTCTGACACTGGAGGCTGCAGAGTTAGAGCACTGGGCTTTTAGAAAGAAAGATCATTACAACAGTGTAACTGTATCAAACATATATGCTGCAAAACCCATCACATGAGAAATGAAGGTTAGGAAAAAAATTGTGAAACAATAGGTGGTAGGTAGCTTTTGGCACAACCTCTTGGAAACCTATCATTCTTCCTTTTCTCTTCCTCTGACTTTTTTTTTGTGGTTTTTTTCTGTTTTGTTTTATGGGATGTTTTGTTTTTTTTCAAATTTGTAGCATTCTTTTTCCTTCTGCCACTTCCAAATAGCACTCAAACGGCTATTCTTTATAAAGCGGTATTTGTATATGCTTTTGGCAACCCTACCTACGGCATTTTTATTGCTCAAATAATGTCAATTAGCATCATTTTGGAAAGTAATCATCGGTATTTTGGTGGTGGACCTGTTCTAAAGTGAAACCTTTATTCACAAGGGATAAAGGCCTGCTGTCATCTTCAGGTTCTTCTTAAGCAACAAAAGCTGTTTCTAGCGATAGTTGTCGAGCCTGTGTGTACATTCCTCTTACATGTTTATCTGCGTAAGCAAATGGGTGCCACATTCACTAGTGATTGTAAAATTTATGATCAGAAAAAATCTTAGCTGAAGAAATTCTTTGATGCATGGTCCAATATATGATTTCTCTGGGAATTCAAACACATATCGGATCTCCACCAATGTGTGAAGCTATGGGCATGGATATAGACTTGGTGCCCTTTGCTCTGTTCAGTTGCCTGTACCAAAATACTTGTTGTCAAGCGTAGCCCGAATCTTGTGCTTTAACTCTGTGCCAGTCTGCGGTGGGTTAATCAGAGAACCAGACTGTAGGAGAGAAGGGTCTGTGTTTACTTCCCTAAGTAGTAATTTCCCATGGTGTACCAGAGGGTGGTGGGCTGCGGTGTTGTCCCTGGTACCAGGTGGCCTGCCTGTGCCATTCCGTGGTGTAATTATTGCGCCTTGGTTAATGTGTCAGAAATGCATGTGGGGTCGTGTGCGTTTGCATATCAGGTCGCATCAGTAGAGACAGGTGCTCCGGTACTGCAGAGCGCCGCCGTTCCTGATGGTTTGACTCTGGCGTGCAGCTCTGTGCAGGCTGGAGGCAACTCCCCAAGAGTCGGTAGTTTAGCCAGCAGCGAGGAGCGCGGGGATCTCAGTGGTTCTCTGGGTGGCCTTGACGAGTCACTGAATGGCTCTGTGGATTGTGATTAGTGGCTCCCAGTGCTATGGGCCTGCAAGCCTCATCTTTGGATTTGAATCTACGCGTGTCTTCTGTTCTTGTGCAGAAACTTTTTTTGTAGAAAAATAATTATGAAAAATTAGCTGCATGAGTATAACTGGTAAACTGTGTAGCAGAGCCACAAGGAAATGATAAAACATGAGACAGATAAAACTAGCAAACTGGAAGCAGGCAGTGCTAGGTGGGAAGGGAGGGGACTTGACTCTGGAAGTTGAAGAAGTAGCTCCTGAGGCCAAATGCAAGGCTGCATGTGTGTGATTTGAAGACAGTGCAGTATACTAGGTCAAAAATCAGTTTATGGATTTCACTTTTTTTTTTATTCAAAGGGATAAAAAGGCAGGGAAGCTTCCATAATATGATTTTTGTATAGCTCGTACACCTCTGAAAGTTCTGTAGTGTCTAGTTTTGGTGTGGAAACAGTGAAGAGGTGAAGGGCTATCTTCTTGAACGCTGTCTTCTGTATCGGTGAAGAGCAGGCATTCAGACGGCCCAGGCACGGGGGTGAGTGCTGGCAGGTGGATGTGGCTGGCTGAGCTCTCGCCCAGTGCGGGTCAGGCAGCACTGCCTGCTCATTGCCGTTTCTAATCCCAAGGTGAGCACAGCTCTGAAGTAAAGTTCTGAAAGTAGTTGTAATGCAAATGGCATCAACAGCCTAAAACACTAGTGCAAATTCATCTAAATGCTTGAGTTATTTTTTACACTAGACATACTAGCTTAGTCCTTTTGGCACTGCTTCCCTCTGTGCCTGTTCCCAGCTTAGATAGCTGTCATGTATACCACATGATTCATAATGTGTGTGTGTTTCAAAGTCAAGAACATCAACCTAAATAAAGGTATTTGAGTGCATGCTTGCGTCCCTCCCAATTTACCGAGATGCTTTAAGTCCTTCCTCATTCCTCTTGTGTATAAGGTCTTCTTAAAATAAAGCCTACGGTAGATAAGGATTTCAAACTGGGACCTTGACAGGTAAAGATAAGCACTCGTGGTATCTCAAATGAGTGCAGGGAGAACTTTCTGTCATACAGAAAGAAGGGGGGAGGGGGAAGAAAGGGCTATGGGAATTGCTTGCAAGTAATGTGTTGAGTGTAGATGTGTTACATGAGCTGACCCTGTTTCACATGTAGGAAGGCCGTTTCTTAGAAGGGCTGGGAGTTTCCCTGTAGTGGAAAGTAGATTGTGTTAGTTTGGTTATTAGCAAAGTAGGTTTTCTGATGCCACAAAGTCTTGTATTTTTTAAAAATTTTTCTATGTTCTGCCAAATAAGTCCTTGGGTGTTTTTCTTTTTAACCAACGCTTTGGTATATGGTTTGCTTTCAGTTCTGTCCTAGCAGGTTTACTCACTTCTCGAGTAGAAAACTGAAATGGAAAAAACCTGTAATTTTAACCCATACCTAAGAGAGCAAAAAATGTCTTGCCATGTGGTGAGCACCCAGTGTTGCTCCAAGCATCCTTGGAAAAGAGCAACTTTAACGCTAATCCCTTGCATGACCCTTAAATTGGTTTTGAAAAGTTAAAAGCATGTTATTTTTAGCTGTATTTCTTTGTAAAAGTGGTATCTTTCTGGCTTAATTTCTCTGGCTAGGAATCTGGAAATGGGGCTAGATGTGACATCTGTAGCGAAGCACGTGAAACTTCTAACACTGCAGCTCAAGCCAGTGAGTTGGAGGTAAGGAGGAGAATACAGTCCTGGGTGCTGGCTGCAGGGAAGGCTCCTGTGGTTTCTCAATCTCTTCTGCTGGAAACAGCATAGCTGGTTTGGTAAACTGGGACACCTTCTCCCCTTTTAACTGCAGCGAAGATGAGGCAGGTCCAGGCTGCACTAAGACCTAGAGTGTATTTAGATGGCAGATGTATTTTCTTTATACCTTGGGTCTTGCATCATAAGAGCTAACTACAGTGTTTCTGGCATGGAAGCTGCCTCCAAACTGGTTATGGTGAGAGTGTCAGGGTGGGACGGTTAGCACGCGTTGCGAAGATCTGCCTGCCTGCTCTTTAAGAAAAACTGTTCTCGCTGCTTTTTGGCTGGACTGTGTCTCTGATAGAGACAATCTTGTCCCCATGTGCAAAGATCACTTTGAGCTTTTCCTCGGGAATATCTTCCGTTCAGCACCTCCAGAAAATATAACACCAGATCAGAAAGCCTGACTCCAGCTGTGCTGTGTCACAAATAAGTCTACTACTCCACCAATCAGTCTTGCATATTGGCTGAGTGATACCTGTGGATTAAATGTGTTTGAACTTGCTTTGGCATTATCTCAATTCATTTGGCAATTTGTCTAGTAAAGGCTTATCTCTTACCAAGCAATCTCTAAGCAGAAACAAATGCTTTGAAAATGGAGGGAGGCATGAGAGGGGAGGAAGACGAATTGTAATCGTCCAAACTTGCAGACTGGAAGTTAGGCGTGTGGTATGCATAAGGAAGACTATGTGTTTGTAAATTGGAAGTAGTGGGAGTAGTGAATTTTTCAGGCCAAACTGCAACCTGTAGCCACATGTTTATTAGCCTTGTTCAGCTGAAAAGACTTCCTTTTCCAGCAGGTCTTATGTAAGAGAAGAAGAAAGTCTCTTATTTCATCTTAACTTTTTGCATGTGTGCAACACATTTGTTTCTCTTGAAGGTGTCTGCTTTTTTTGTAGGACTCTCTTTTTTCTGAAACTTGTATGCTTGTTTGTATAAGATAGGCTTCAACAGAGATTCTGTTTGACTTGGAAGGAGGGAGAACCATGTATTACTATCAAGTCTGTAGACATCATCTTTTCTTTGTGACTATGTGTGTCTGTATATGATCAGAATTTGCACATCATAATGGAATTTAGCTCATCTCCTACCATTGATATCGTATAAATGTTGATGCAAAAAGTCATCAGCAGTGTTTTAACTTACTTGGCATTTCCAGGACAAGCTCTGAGGAGTAGGCTGTCACCAAGATGAAGATATGACAAGGGCTTCTCTTCACTTTTCTGTCAAGATCTCCATGTACTTTTCACCTTGGGTTGGAGTCTACAATGCACTGGTTGGGAAGCAAGAAAGGAAGTATCAGACTACGGCTTTGTGCTACCTATATCTCTCTAAGACAGCTTGTGTGGTCACCGAACTATGTTAAAACAGAATTATTCCTGCTCATCTTCGTGCAGAGCCAGCTTGTAGACCCTTTCCAACAACTGAACTCCAGTAAAGAAGTTCAGCAGAGCCTGGAGTTGGGACCTCTGTATGGACGTGCCTACACACACTAACAGGAGCCCACAGTCTCTCATGTCAGACAAGCCTCAGTCTCTACATACAATTAGTGATGTTAATTGCATGTTCAGATCCGGTCAGTGAAGTAGCCCGACGTGAACCTCAACTGCTCTAGCTCATGTTATGGATGTAACCAACCTTGCAGGTACCAGCTGAGCAGAACTTGGTCTGCTGCTCAAGTTCAAATGCTAGCAATTAACTTCATTTTATACAAAGAAAACCCCCCATTAGTGTTACAGCTGCATACTAGAGACAAATTTACAGCTATGAGTCAGCATGGTGGTACACGAATTTATCACCTGTTTTTGTTAATAAATAGGAAGACTTAACAAAAGAAGTCATGTGACACCAAATTATTTAGGGAACAGTTAAGCTTAAAATGCTATTTCCAGCATAGACTATGTAATCTTTCAGATGCTTGAGGGATAAACCCTCACCTGTCCTTTAAGGCTAAAATTTTTATCCTTATTTTCAGCCCATGGGGAGATTTTTTTAATTTTATTTTTTACTAAAATGAAAATTGTAATGAAAGCAACCCTGGCTATCTTTCCCTGTTTTGGGGGTTGGAGAATGTATTGGCTAGATGAGTGCTGTGGTGAAAGGCACAGAATGATGTGTAGATGACACCACCCAGATGTACTGACTCAGACGCCTCTTAGAGCCTTCCCTCCCTGCTCATTTCTCACTCCCGTGGAGTAATCCCACACAGCCGACGCTACCAGCAGCATAGTGTTGCCACAGCTAGCGAATTGGGGGAACGGAGGCTCTTTGAGTCTGGAAACACACCTGTTCCAAAATAAATGGGTGGTTCTTCCAAGACCTAATTTGTGAGCAGTTGTGCATAGAGGTGTTGTGGGCACTCCTGCTTCTTGGTGGGAGTCTAAGGCTAGTCAGAGACGAGCTCGACAGGGTTAGGGAACAGTTTGGTAATCTGGCTTGCCTTTGACTGCAGCTGTTTCTTGTTGGCATGGTGAGGGCAGGCGGTGGGTTGTAGTCCCTGCAGCCAGAATCTAGGACAGGATCAGTCCCAAGTTAAACTAGAGAAACTCTGCCTTGCTGGTAAGGTGAGAGGACGAGTGAGAACCACCAGAGCATACAGGTGGCCAGATAAGTATTTTGCCTGGAGCCAGAGCTGCGCAGACCTCCTGTGCCACCTACAGCTCTGAGAGGCACATCTGAGCCCCGCTGTGCTCCCACCGTACACGCTCCAAGAACATGCAGTCATCACTGGTGCTGCTGTAGTGTTTGCTTGAACCTGGGCTAGTTGACAGTCGCTGGTTCTGTGTCTGAGCTCACTGTTGACATTGTAAACCTGCTTTTTTGCATTGAGCTTTTTAAACTGAAGCCTGGAGCGTTCCTGAAGTAGAAACTGAAGCCTTAGCTTACGCCCTCATCTCTCTGGGCACGTGTGTGTTGCAGCCCAGTCTGATAATAAATGTCTTGTATTCGTTTTTCTCTGAGTGCAGAACATGTATCTGAGCTATTGGGGCTGTAGGTAGATGGAGGATGCAGACCTCACTGGAGGTGTGCACCTGAGCTCAGGACTGTTCAACTGGCAACGTGACCCGAACAGTGATGCTCTAAATTGCTGTTGAAATCAATGTGATTATGCAAGTACACAGGAGATGAGGACCTGACTAGTGTTTCTGCTTCCCAAAAGGGAGTGGTGTGGTTTGGTTTTGTTTGTGTGATGGTTTTTTTTTTTTTATTTGGTTGGGGTTGTTTGGTGTTCTGTTTGGTTTTTTTTTGTTGTGTGGGGTTTTTTTGTTTGGTTGTTTTTTTTTTTAAGTGGCAGGGGGAAGAGATACTAGATGGAAATAGCTTGCATTTGGCTGCAGAAGTGTACGAGTTTAGCCTAGCAGAGGGATTGTGATGTTCGGCATAGTGGGCAAAGCACATGATAGCAGAAAGATATTAGTGTTAGTGTGGAAAAAAATAAAACGGATCTCAAAGCCAGAATGTTTACTTGCTTTGGCTCTGTTTAAGCCTTTTCAGGTGTTACTCAGTATATACTTCAAAATACGTAAAATTACTTGTTTCCTACAAAGTGAAGTCACAATGGCAGGTAAAAGCTGCCAGCTTTTCAATAGAACTCTCCCCACCTAAATATAGGCTGTGAATTTTGTAGCTTCACTAGCAACACTTTTGGTCAGCCAAAAGTGATTTGGGGAAGGAGGTGTAACAGATGGTGCACACAGAACGTGTGCTTAGATGGCTGTGACTCAAATACACTTTCCATGTTTAATGAATGGGGGGCAGAGATAGCTTCCTGTTGTGGGGGTTTTTTAGCAGTGATTTTCCTGAAAGGGGAAAACAAGGAGTTTCATGTGTTTCTTCTCTTATCCTTGAGGAGGTGGTTGGAGGGACAGTGTTGCGGGCTGGGGCTGAACCTCATTGCAGGCTCACAAGTCCTTGTCGTTACCTTGGGGGTTTTTTTGTTTTTTTCTTTTCTTTTTTTTTTTCCTGGGAGTGTGTTGTCTTCTGAACCCTCCCCTTAGCCAGAGATAAAGGATGCCCTGGCTCACCATGGTGCAAAACAATCCACTGACCAGGACATCCCAGTTTTAAATTTCAGTAGGGAGAATCGTCATGCTGTACATTTTTAAAAGATTAATTCCAAGTCTGCTGAGACTCACCACTGTGGCTATGCTGTTTGTATGTGTGCAGGGAAACACTAGCTTGCCCTGAGTTAGGGCAGTGACTGTCCAGAAAGTAGTTGAACGGTAGTTATTCTTACAATGTCAGTATAAATAGAATTACAACTATCCTCTGCAGAACCTCCCTGGATATTTGCTGGTATAACCCAGAGAACAGTTGCAATTAAGCTGCTTCATGCCCATTAGCCATTCCCCATCTGCTTTCAGGGTTCTGCAGGCAGAACTGGACCCGCTGCCTCCATCTTGCTTTTGAAACTTTTAAATTTGGATTTAAAGTTGAAATATAGCTGTCTTTTCTCTCAGGAATGTGTTCTAATGTGAACAGAGGCCAGGTCTCTCTCATTCCTTTTCTGCCTAGAAAGAAAATCTGATTTGTACCGTGTGCATCTTGGGGAGGTAGAGAAGAATCACAGGATGCTTAATGAGTAGAATAAGGAATCATGCTTTGATCAGGGGCTACAGAGTGCCTCCGATATGATGATTGTTAGTTATCCCGAATGGAAGAGGTCTAACAGCAGAAGCTGGGAGATCCACTTCAGAGCAATGATTAATGTGATGCTGGGAAATCCTGCTGGGATGCAGCAGATCCAGGCTCTGGTCTGGTCTGATCTTACGCTGCCAAAACAGGTTTCAGAATGCAGCCAGGAGCCTTGGGTCTGGGTCCCTGAAAATCTTCAGGAGCCTTTTGCAAGTAAGTTTAGCAGTGCAGGCAAGCATTTTCCTGCCCAGTTCTACTCTCCTTACGTGCTTCTAAAACATGAGTTTGTTGATTTATCAAAGAACCTTCACTTCTGTTTGAAGCAATCTAAATTTAGAAAGGAAGTCTTGAGCTTCTCATTGCTGCTGTGTGTGTGGGCTATTGTTGAGGCTTGCAGATTCCAGTGTGAGGTTTTATTTTTAGTTACTAATGATGCTGAGTAAACTGGAAAGAAGAAATAATTAATATGTTTTACAGATTGAGAACTTCAACAAGGCATCACCAGTAAATAGGGGAGGGAAATGGATCTGTCAGTAAGTACAGTTGCTGGAAGATGTGTGTCAGTGCCTCTTCAGCTGACGTATAGTGCTGTAGGAGAACCTCTCCACACATGGTTCCCCACCCATCCTTAAAGCATGGAGAATTTTCTAGCGACAGTTTTCATCTTCCAGAGCAGTGTTTTGTCCTTTTACCTTTAGAGTAAGCTAGAGGACTAAATCCTGCTTTAGGATGCAGTTGCACAGCTCCACTGAAATAAGCAGAAGTAGTAGGGTTTTGTTGCTTAAAGCTTCCTGACTTTTTTAAACATCTCCCTCTTAAAAACTGTTCTTCATTTGCCAAGCAAAACGTTTCAGTTTACAGGCCTTTTGACTTTCTGACCAAAACTGAAACTTTCCACAGAGTAAAACATTTCTTATGAAGACTTTTAACTTTAACTCTCCCACAATTTCTATAGAGACAGTTCCGAGTGCTTCAGACCAGCACCAGCCAGTAGTATCAGTTTGTCACAGTGCAGGTGCAGATCAGATGCAGGTTCCCCCCCCTGCCCCGGCCTCATTTTAGTGAATTCTGGGAACTATGCCCTTGTCTACTCTCCTTTGTTGTAAGGAAACCACCGACTAAAATACACAAGTATTGTTATCAGGAGACTGATCCATTTGGGGAGATTTGCACAGGCCTTCAACCTGCTCCCTTTGGAAAAAGAAAGGTTTCTTTTTTTTTCTTTTTCTTTGAAACACAAGGGTGTCCGTACGCTCTCTAGAAGAGGAAGGAGGTCATAGTGTTGAAGTGAGCCAAGGTGAGCGCAGACACCAAAGACTTAGCATTTGCTCACACAACTAAGCTGGGAGAAACCCCAGAGTAGATATCAAAGGGCTTGTCAACCCCATTTGTATTAAGCCAGGATATTATGTGTGTTAAAACTTAATTGGTCTTGCTTTGTGGGTCAGGCATAATATTTGCAGAACCACTGGCTGACTCTTTCCAGTTGTCTTAACACAAAATGCGTCTGGTTCTTAGTGTTTACCCGGCAGGGCTCCACTGTGTACCTTCAGCCTAGGGAATCCCACCTGTGCCTGCAGCGGGTGCATCATCCCCCTTGGCTGTCGCTACCCTGCAGTGTCTCTCCAGCCGCTCCGCTTTCTGCCGTGTCACAAGGCTTTGTCCTCTGGCTTAAGCTCTGTGGACAGCCTCTCCCAGGCCCCACAGCAATAGCCTGACTCAGCAATTTTGCACAGCTCTGGCTTGGTCTGTCCTGCAGCTGTAAAACCAAGGTGTGGGGGGGAAGGGGAAACACATGAGGAAAAGGCATGGTCTGATCCCTGCCCCTCCCCATCACTCCTCATGGATCCCCTACGTAAGTAGGCTGGCTCAGCCCTTTCTGTCTTCCTGTAGTCCTGACAAGAGCAGCCTGGTGTGAGGTCTCTTCCATACCAGGCATGGCCCTTTTATACTGCAAAGAATAGAGTCTCCGCATTCAAACTGTATTTTGCAGGGTGGGTTAGCAGCATGGTCTTTGTCAGCTTTCCTGACAAAGCCTCTGGTGTGGGAACAGTATCAGCAAGTACTGCAAGTCTCCGCATTGCTAGAATTCTTGAGAGTTCTTCGAAATGCTGAGTCTTCAGCCCCTTAATGCAAGGAGCTGTGGCTCTGGAATTTAACTGGCCTCAAACTTCGGGGCAGAGGACATGGGGACAATTGGAGAGCCATCCTGATGGGTGAGGGATTTTGAAGTTTATCAGTAAGAAAGCCTCATTTCTTTGGGAAAAAATATTTTGAGAGGCTTTTTCTCTAAGAAGTCCTGGTATCACCTCTTTTTGCAGTATAGGCATATTAAGTAGTCCAAAGTGCCTTCTCTTCTCGGGAGGGTGTAGTGTGGTTTCCATGCTGCTGTGTAGATGGTTGCCAAGGATAAGACTTTCTGAAGTGCATGACCTTCCTGTCCGTAAATGATAGGCGTTCTGGGAAAGGTACTCTACAAGTTAACCTGCACAGCAGCAGTTGTGAGAACCACCAAGGAGAGGGTCGAGTTTTGCAGTGTTTATTTTTGAAGTGTGAGATGGTCTAACGATTTCCCCCTTAACAAAAACAACCGTGCACCCGGTCCCAATGTAACTGCCTGCGAACAGATTGCCACTTCTGTGGGATCAGTGTGGATAACAGGACATAGCTCTGCTTTGATCTCATGTAGCTGCACTGGAATCATATTTAATTACTCCAAAAGCCTGTGTCTGAGCAACTGATTCTCTTACCCCAACTGGGATAGACAAGCTCAGAGACTAAGCTGAACCTTCATTTCTGCAACTAGTGGAAGAGTTACTGTTGTCTCTTCCTCCGAGGTTGCAAAACAATGGGGAGATCTTTCACAGCTTAAAGTTTAAGGCTGAATGAGAGATGGGCAGAAAGAGGCAGATTGATCCAGTCGTTAGCATCCCCACTCAGGAGGGATAGTTCAGTTCTCATGAGCTTTCCAAGTCACTTGGGCAATTGCTGGGGTACAGGAAGATTATTTTTTTTCTTTTTTCTTTTTAAATGAGAACAATGGCACTTAATACTCAGAGCACCCCTTGCTCACCCATCATGCTGGTGATGCAGCACACACTTTCACTCAAGAGGGTTCAAATCCTTTTTATCTACGGATTTCTTGTAGATTTATGTGAAATAGGGCCTATTTGCTTTAGGTAAGGTCTCATCCCAAAGCAGCAAGCACTTCCTGTTTGGTCTCTGATAATTCGGGGATCACAGTGCCCCTGCCATTGCAGTTACATGTGCAGCAGCTAACTCCCAAGTGAATGAATGGAAAAATATTTTTCCTTAATGACTGTTGTCCACTTGAAGCACTGTCTTCCAAATCTATCTAGAAATAGTGTGGTTGGGTGCCTGCCAAATCTTGGTGTTTTTTTTTTAATATCTTCTAATGGTGCTTTCATTTCCATTGTTGTTTATGCCTTTGCTGTTGGGGAATGGGGAAGGTAATTAGCAGTATATCTTCAAAATAAACCTGTTTCCAGGTGCTGGCAGTCTGGGCTATAAATATGCATTTGTGGCTGAGGGCTGGCATGAACTCTGTATGAGGAAGGGATAATTTATTTTGGGTATTGCACCCTTTAATGTGGGCTTATATGGGCAAGAACTATTCTTCTGGGTGTCTGCATTGTTAACTTTTTTTAAAGTACTGAGGATTATATTGGAGCAGTTTCCACTGAACTTTCTGCACTCAGGACAATCCCTATGTTTACCAAACTTTGTTCTGCTACTCAAAAAAATCAGCCCAGTTTTACTGTGCCCAGTGACAGGGACCCAGCCTGGAGGTGTGTATCAACTTAGCCCAGCCAGAAATAAGCATGACTTCTAGGCTAGGGTATTTGTCTCTTGTGAAACGCCACAGCGTGTCTGCTGCTGCCTGGCTGTCCAAGTTTGACCTATTTGTAGAATAAGATGTAGGTCCCTGCATTGTGATGTACAGTAATGCAGCCTGCAACAGTCTGTAACACACTGCAGTCTGTACTAAGATTCTAACATCGCTCTTCTTCAAGGGCAGCTGAGAGACCGAAGCAGTGAAACTCATTGAGACGTGAGAAGGAGAGGCACATCTTCAAGAGATGAGCCTTGATTCTACCCTGGGCTGCCATTCAGCTGATGGAAAAGAAATGCCTTATTTTTGGGGTCTATGTTACTGGCAACAGTAGTTTTAAAGCAGCATGCACGTGCTTCATGCCCTTCTTATGAATTGCACCTCATTCTACAGAGTACGGAAGTCTGTATTTACTTCAGTAATTTCTTAGTTTCCAATCAAAACCTTGCACTGGGGGATACGGATTTGAACTTTGGGGCTACTGTAGATTTATAATTAACTCCCTGCTGTTAAGTTTATGTACGTCTGCTTTTACGTAGGAGGTAAGAAACAACTCTTTTCTTCCTCAAAGGCTGAAAGGCGTGGAGAACATCTGCTGTCAGCTGTGTTCATTTATCTTAAAGCACATGTGATTTTCAGCAAGGTGTTTATTATGTGCCTGTAATGTATTTTCCAACTATTCTTTAATCCACAGGGCATATCTTTCACAGTACAGCAGACATCACAGCTTTAAAACTGATGGCCTTGCGAAGTTTTATACTATTGGCCACCAAGTACCGTACTCATTAATGGCTTGATTGCTACCAACAGTCTTCTATACAGCCTTTAGAAAAGACTGCCGTTTCTATGACTTGTGCAGCTCTTTATTTTACCTGTTGTCTGCTGCTCATCCCTAAAAGATGCAGCAGACACTTTCTAACCTGGTTGCCTAAGGGACTAGGTGTTTAGTGTACAGGTGCCCAAATGCCACTCATGAGGACAGCCAGTACTCTTGCTGTCACTTCAGATGCCCAAAGGCAGAGTGCAGGAATGCCCTCCAGAACAGCCAGCATCAGACAGGTGGAGATCACCGCAACTCAGTACAGATAAAGGTACCTTTTTCTAAATTGTTTTCTCATGTTCTGATGAGCTTCTGCTTGCCACCTGCCCTTTACACAGTTGTCATATCATTATCTGTTCTTTCAGAGACAATTTAATTAGATCTCCTTTCAGTAGGTTTTAATCAAGTGTTATGGGGTCGCTGGTAAATTATTTACAGCCGTATCGCTTGATGAAACACTCGGTCTGCTAAAGGCATCATGTAAGTGACATATCTGTAGCAAAGAGTACAGCTGGCTTTAACGTAGGACCCCGCTTGTATTCCTTGGGGTTATCCAGTTGACATTAGACAAATGTTGGGTTATATGAGCCCACGTTCCTTTACAATGGTAGAAACTGAACATGACTGTGCTGGTAACAGAGGAGTTGAAGCAGTTTAAAACTAGGGTAAGAGCTGAATTTAGCTCTAGTCTCTGCTGGCTCAGTGCTTTTGCAAGTGCCTTTCAAGGTTGAATACCTTAAACTGTGGCCTTGACCCTCACTTGAAGCTCCAGCTATTTAAACAGAAGTGCTGTTGTACCATCTTCAGACTTGATCTGATGTAAAGTGTTTGTTGAATGGGCAGTGTAGTAAAAAACCCAACACTTAAATAGCAAAGGATAATAAACTGAGAAAGTGGATGTTTTTAGAACAGAGAAGGAATTTTTTCTCTGCGTTATTTCACCTGTCCCTTAAGGTGGTGAAAATTTAACATCTCTAAGATACTGTGTCATCTTTCATCTTGTTGGATTCTTGTTGGATGCTTGTTTCAGCAACACTACTTTTTTTCCAGTTCAACTCACATTCTTTGTGAGAAAGCCCCAGCATGGGAGGATACCAGCCTGCCTCCACCCAAGTATACCTGGAAGTTTACGGCAACAACCGTCTTCCATTCGTTGTTTACATAGCCTCTGAAATAAAATGCAGTTTGAACATACATAATCAGTGTTACAGAACTGTCACCCATGGAAACCTTATTCCAGGTATTTATTATGCTTATTTGGTATTTACAATGAGCATAAGCTTGGGTGTGTTTTTAGCGCTTAGTGTGCAGGTTGTCGATGAAATTTAGGCTCCATTCATTATTGGAAAATTGCTGAGTACTTTTGAAGAAGAGTTTGTCTTTCTGATTTCTGTCAAACTCCTTTCAGTGTTCTATTTAAAGAGATAGTTTTGCAGGTTCTTGATGTTATCTTGCTTCCCTTAATGGATTCATAGTGCTGAGGTAGAGAAGTACAGCTCCGTTGAAGCTTTGTGATCTGACCCAGAACAGAGGACAGTAATAGGCCTTCATTTTGAAGGACAAATTTCAACTGAGTTTATGGAGAAAGGATATTTGATACACAGTGGAAGGCTGTATCTGACATCAGGCCAATGACTTTGCCCTGATACTATTTCTCCCATGCACATGGTAAAGAAACAATTGCTGGCTTGATTTACCCTGTGCATCTGATCTGTAAAAGTTGATGCAGAAATTGTCCAGACTTTGTAGTTGCACAACCAAATACAAAATTTGATGTAGCTATCTTGCACAATATTTAAAACTGGGATTAAAGGGGAGTATAATGATTGTCAGCTGGTTTCCAGCTATTCTGCCACTGCTGATCTCCAACCTATCGGAGACTTCAGTCATTTATACAAAAAGTGTCCTGCACTTAAAGGGCTGATGCTTCCAGATCAAAAGTTGCAGCTTACTACTTCTCCACGCCACTGCACAAGGACAAAGAACTGTTACCAAGATTACAAGACCATGTGACAAAGACTTCTAACTTACTTTTCTCTCATTACATATGGGGCCAATACCACAGTAAATTGGCATAATACCTTGACAATGATAGCATAGCATCAGAGCTATTTCACCTTTCAAAGCCTATGTCTTGGTCTTAACCTTCCTTTGTTGTCTTTTTCTTTGCTCCTGTCTTTGTATACCAGCTTTGCTGCTCCAGCTCTTTCAGACCCTTCATAGCATCCAGAACCAACTTTTATTTGTGTTTCTTCCTTTTGAGCCATATATGTGGCAAGAAATTTCTTGCATGATGCTCTCGACCGTGCCCCCATAACCTGCCACTACTGCTAGCCATAACCTAAGTAATATTCACTGTTTGTATAAAGATTTCATTTGTTCACACCTAGCTTTAAAGACTCTGCCACTGGAATCATTACAGGAATGCTTTAAAGCCCAATCACTCTCAAGGTCTTTCTCTGTATTTTTAAGAGCTTGAACTTTTTTCTGAGGCTGATAATGAACTACTAATATAGTTAGGAATCAAGAATAGCCTGTAGGACAGTGACTCTACCATTACCCAAGCCATGCATTTTTTCAGTGGGTAAGTGCAGATGTTTGACTTTAGGAAACTGTGTTCAGGGAGGTCCTGGAAACCCCCCAAGAGACCAATAGACAATTTAGCAGGTCATTGTATCTCGTTGGAGATCATAATTTGTCATGAGCCTTTTGTGAAGGAAAAGACTAATTTACAATCTTATTGTGTAGATATACTGGATGTGTCAGCATGTTTTGAAAGGCTCCTCAGAATGAACAATTGGGGTGAGAAGTTGTCTACTCTACAGCTCCCCCCACCCACACCCCACACCCCCCCCTCCCCGCAGTAAAAGGGAGGACTGCCTGCACTCAACCCATGCTCTTTCATGCGTCCTCAACCTCCAGAAAGACCAAAGCCAAGAAGGGAGTTTTTTAATGTTCATAAGTGAAAGCCGGGTGCGTTACAGTCTCAGCTGGAAGGAACTGAAAGCAGTCCATTTAGTCATGAGAGTGTTTTTACTAGCCGCAGTTTTTCTAACCTCTCTTGGCAAGTAGCTAGGGCAGACGCACTTCAGATAAAGCGCTTGCAGTCCTGATGTTACGTAGTATTTGGGAGACAGGACAATGTGGAAGTCGGGACAAGAAGAGACTTAGTGCAATAAAAGTGCAGGTGTAATGGAATGGCTATTACAGATGGCATGGTTACGAGACAAAGGGAGCCTTAGCATTGCTTATCTGGATTAGATATCTGTAGCAAACTCCCAACGGGTTATCTGGTAGTTTCAAGGTTCAAGCTCAAGTGAAGTTGACTTTATAGCCTGGTCCCTTCCTTTCAGCTGCTGTGTAACTCCAAAGTGTTTTTCCTCTCTCCCATTGCTGTGTTTGTTGGTTTTGTGTATGTCATCACTGGTCTGGAGCTTTGTCTAGCTGCTAGAAGAGTAATTGCCTTTGCAGCAGAAGGCAGGTTGCTCCCTGTGGCTGGAAGTGTTCCCCTCCCCCAGACTTGGCTATTATTTATGCAACATGATCTAACCCAGAGTGGCTGGGAGCCGATGGTCCAGAGTTCATTTCCAGTTATTATTGTAGTACAGAGTCAGTCTGGTTAGAGGTACTCATTTCCAGCACAGAGCATAAACCTTTTAAAACATAAACAAACTCTAGGTCAGTTTTACTTAGCTTCATACACAAGTGTTTCGGCTAAACAGGAAGAGCAAGCTAGAGTTGAAGCACTGCAAGAAGCTGGTTCAACAGTCATCCAGACTAAACTAAGTAAGGTCCCTTCCAGTAGAAGAGATATAAAAGGTGTGAGCTTCCCTTTTTAGTCTCTAGAGATGTATTGAGTACAGTTCTTAGCTTTGCCTGTGTGTGTTTGAACAACTGAGCTAGGGCATAGCTGAATAAAACGTACGCAGCGTTACCTTGCGTAGGTTGGGGGTCACACTTCAGTGGCCCTAGCAGATGTGGCTATTCTGACTTTAATGGCCTGAGCAATTACACCTGCTGTCACAACCCTGTTACGGTATGTGGGCATAGCTGCTCTGGAGTTCAGTCATCCTAGCTGCCACTAACTGAGCTAGGAATCTTAACTGCGATGGTTTTGGTTTTTTTCTTATTACCTAGGATACTACTAGAAATCCTTCGTAGACAAGATCACCCAAGGCCCTGGCTTTGAAGGCAGGCTTGTGCAGAAGTTGTTGGCATGGCCTCCTAGACTGGAGATTAAAGAGGCTGAACTAGGTCAATCACTACCCTCAAAGTGTGAACTTCTATAAACACCGTCTTTGGTGTTTGTACAGTCTCAACGACAGTAATCCGATTGCAACTATAGCCAACAGCGGGAGCGCTGAGTTAGTAAGTCTTTGGCTACTAGCAGTAAAGCCTCCCTCAACTGTACTTTGCTGCATGCTAATACAGTAGTTCTTCAGATTTGAGGCTGAAAAGGCACTTTGTGCGGCTCAGCATCTGTACTTAGAGATGAGACTACTTTTATGGTAATGCATTCTCATTGCCTTGTTCCAGCTAGTAATCTGTACGCTGCTCTGGGCAACAGGCAGCTCGTGGAAACAAACCAGTGTCATAGGCTGTTAAATTCAAAGGCAAGGTTTAGTAGGGCAGCGCCTGAGTGGGGAAGGGTTGCCTCTGAGCTGGACAAACAGGTCACACAGGTTTCCAGACACAAGGTCCCATGCAAGCAGAGCACCAAGGCTGCAGGAACTGGATGCTCTCAGGTAGGAGCTGCACCAATACTTTGTAAAATCAAAATTTAGCAGACTTGAGGCTCCATCAGGTACTAGATTGCTTAAGCTTTGCTTAGCAAGAGTCCATCAGAATAGTCACTAAGTTAAGTTCTTTACAATTAATTAAATTCCTCCTACAAAGCACCACTGATGTCATTAAATTCACAGTTTCTAATCCAAGATTAACAGCTTCACTTTGGTCCTTGCTATAGTCTTTCCTTTAGAGAGACACCAGCTTGGATATCATGATCCAACCATTTCTGCCCTATTTAGGGAACGGAAGTCACATCCTGCTTTGTCTCTGTAGAGGCAACTCCTACTCTTCCTGTTGCCTCACTCTTTCTGTTGGTGTCCCTGCAGAATAGCAGGGGGAGTAGGAAGGAAGGAGAACTAGTCCAGTACAAAACCATTCAACACACAGTCAAAGAAACCGAGCAATTTTATAGCAGAGTGAAACAGTACAGCTTATGCACATAGCTCACCTCAGTAGCTTCAAAACAAAATCAGGAAAAAGGCAATAAATGAAGACTTTCTGCAACACCATTCTTCTTCTTCGTAGCATTTCCCCTCATGTCATGTTAAACCCAAACTTCTTCAGTTAGTCCTTCATTCTCTTTACGGCAACACTGACTTACTCAGTGCGATGGTTTCTGGGGTTTCAGAGAGGATTCTCTACCTGTAATCCAGCACAGGAGAGTCCCTGCTGTGTTTTTGAGTGAGTGGCTACCCAGAATGCTGTTGTCCCTTCTTCCGAATTGCATAGAAATAAACTTCTCGGACTGTGTTAAATCTCACCAATCTTTACCCTTCTGCAACCAGTAAAGTGAACACACTAGGAGTGTAAGTCCTACACTAGAAGCATTTTGGAGAGGAAGTGATTCTTCAGCTGAGGACACCTCAGGCAGCATTGGAATTTAGGTGTTCGTTGTACTGTAGCCTGATTGTGAGATGTGCTTACTCCCCACGTTGCGTGAGAGTTGGTTTGAGGGTACTTGCCTGATGGGAGGCATGTCTTGGACCTTATGGGCCAGGCCCTCTGTTCCCTCACATTGGCTTCCCACTTGTAAGTCAACTAGACTTCACAGCAGCCTGCCTGAGACTGGGCCGTTTCTGATTTTGAGACAGCAGAACGGCTGCCCTGAGCACCCACGGGACTGCAGAAGGAGGGAATTGGAAGGATCAGCTCTGTGGGTTCACATGTGTCTTTTCTGAGAAGGAAAGAGCTGACCAGGGCAGCAGACTCGGTGCGATTGCCACTTGCTAATGACATACCCAGCCCTAGAGGAAAGATAAAGAAAACTCATACAATCCATTGACTCAATTTTATTTCTGAATTGTTTTAGGACTTTTTCTAGAACTGAGCCGTGGGTGACCTGCTTTCTACTCAGCAGCTGAATCTCGGTTATGCTTGCACAGATTTTTTCATTCCTGTATTTCGTGCCTCAGTGCATTGTACATAGCGCTCTGGAAGCATTCTCTAAAACTGATGAGCAAACTGAAAGTCTCCCATCCCCGCTGCATGGCAGAACGTACCAAAGTTTTTCTTTATTCCTCTTAAAATCTGAAATAAGGAAGCTTGTTTTATAGGCTCAAAGCATTTGTTCTTTTTGGCAATCCCAAAAATGCAATCTCATAGCAGCTTGTTAAAATAAAGCTGTTTTGCTGTTTTAAAAGACACTTTCAGAGAATGTGGCAAGTTGCCACATTCCAGTTAAGCAATTTCCTATAGTTGACGTATTTTATTTAATTTTTTTAAAAACCGGGTAGTTTTCCCAGCCATCTCCCTCCTCTATTTTCACTGCAAGAAGAAAAAGAAAAAAAAAAAAAAAAAAAAACCCCCAAAAACTCCGAAAAAAAAAAGCCCTCAAAACTCCTCAGCACAGAAGCCCCCACCTCTGCATTAATGCTTACACATTTGAAGTGAGTGTTCTTTGGGAAAGCATGGAAGGCCAATATCTTACCAGTGGCATGCTTGTGTGGTTTGATTCATTGTGTAGTGTAAAGATCCTCTCCTCATATAAACATCTGATGTCTTAGAAACAAATGTTAATGTGGAGTGGAATATTTGATATTACATATATTATAAATAAAGAAATACTTTCTTTTAACAGTTTCTTGTTTCTGAATGGGTTACATATTTAGCATCCATTTATAGTGCGGAGCCCAAGGGTTTTATAGCTGCATACCTCTGAGTTGCTCTGGAGCAGTGTGTTACAGGTGCATTACGTGCCAGTATAAAACAGCGCATGATGGATGAGGGAGGCACATAGCAGTAGAGAATCTGCTCCCAGGAGCTGAAGTCTGTCCAGCTGTGTGACGCTAAATTATTCTTACTTATAACCGGTGTCAATACAAACATCTTTACATAAAGAAATAAAAACTTTTATATGAATAGTTTTTTGTCTTTTCGCCTCTTTTGTATGGCTCCTCATCTGTTCTCCTCCAAGGATATTTGGATGCATTCAAAGAATCCACTGGTTCTTGCTGCGAAGTTTCAGTGGAAGTAGTGCTGCTAGCAATAGCTTGGAGCAAACTCCATTTGTCTCATCAAGAGAACAGAACATGGAGCCTCAGCACTGCTGGCTGTAACATACCCAGCAAATTTAAATTTTTAAGAACTGTGGCTTTGTTTTTTGGAAGTAGTATTTTCCTTCATGGGGGTAGATCTGCTTTTTTTTTTTGTTTTTTTTTGTTTTTTTTACTGCAGCAGACCTCAAAAGCAACTCCGTAATGGAATGAACATTCTAAGTGGGGGAATGAACAGGCAGTTGTTCAAGCGCATGAAGCAGCACTGCGGGATCTGCTGCTGGGGTACGCTAAAGTAGCGAGGCTCACCCGGAAGGCCATGCGCAAGGGGGTAGCAGTAACCGTCTTGCTGAGTTCAGTGGGTGGATGCGTGTCCTGCAAAAACAGGTTTTGACAGAGGCATTTAAAAACTGAGTAACTGATTTAAGGACTTCTGCTGAGTAATCGAAAAGAAAGAAAAGCAGGCAAGTCCTCAAGGTAGTGAGTAATGCTATAGCATCCTATTTTTGGGTGACTCTGCACAATCCTCTCTGCCTTTCTCTTATCAATTGAAGAAAATGATTGGCAGTGACAGTGTTGTAGAGCCAAGATTCAACATGCAGGGGTTTTTGCAGGCAGGCTATGGCAGTGGAGTCCAGAATGTAGAGCACTAGGCTGAAGACCAGCTTGGGCAACTGGACTGCCTGTATTGAGCTACCAAATGCCAAGCACAAGGCTGTAATGTCAACTGTACCGTTAGGGTAACAGACAACACAAACGGGACCTAGTCCGGCTTTCTGGGAAATCAGTTTCGGATAACTTCAGTATTCTTTGAATCAGTTCACAGCTGGAAAGCTAATAATAGGCTGCTGCTCATTATTAGCACTTCCAAGATTATACTATGAACAATCTAGTTGAATTTATGAAGTCCCTTTACCAAAACACAGAAGAGAAATAAGACTATGAAGAAAGGATGGAGGTAGAAAGTTTTTTTGTTTTAAGATGTTTGAATTCAGAAGCTGGATACTAAGGAAAGACCGCTGTGCTTAGGGAATCCTGCTATTTTGTTTACTCATCGCGTGATGGCTGAGCAGATGTAAGTTTTGTATCTGGAGATCCTCAGAACAGCTGGGCTTCAGAAGGAGAGCTGGTTTGCTCTATTTTCAAACTACCCTCTGAACCAAACATTAGGAAAGCTGTATGTGGGCCCTGACTCTGTGCCTCTGAGATAGGCTAGAAGCGATCTGCGGCATTACTGGATCCATCAAACATTCGTCGGCCTTCACTGTATTTCTGGCATTGTTACTCTGAAGGAGTGCTGTAGGAAGAATTACTCCCAGCAGCGTTTTAGGTCGCACCTGGCAGGAGGTGTAGTAGAGTACCAGTGGCGTTTAGAGTCTGCCATTGTACAGGTGTGGTGTTTCAGTTTTCAAAAGCATCCCAGGGAAGTTAGTGTTTTCAGTAAGGCCTAACTTATTCATGTCCCTTTTGGGAAGATCAAGATGAATACTGTAAATGAAAGGAGTCTGAAAAACCCCCGAGTGATCTTTGTGTAACGATGAAGGGTTGGTTGGCTGCAGTAAAAAAAATTCTCAGCGCTTAAGGAATGAATTTGTATCCAGCACTCAGAATTGTCAGTTTGCAGGCAGAAAAATACAACATAAGAATCCCGTTGTCTTTCCCCTGCTCCTTAGGAGGGGAGTATTTCCATTACAAAATAGCATAAAGGCTTGTTACAATGGCTTTTTATTTTCTCATTAGCGGTCATGGTTTTTTCCCATTACTGGTTGCTGTCACTCAGCGGAGTCCCTCCTCTGATGCAGCCATCTGAACAAGAGCTTGAGCACAAATCCTGAACTTACTCTCCAGTGGATAATCAGAGGAGACGCATTAAGACAAAAGGGGTGTAGCTAAGCACGTGTAATGTGAAAGAGGTGATGACAAAGTATTTTGAAGAATCTATCCTAAGGAGACTGTATAGCGTGAGAAGTGAAAGACGAAAAAAACTGCAGAGCTCAGCAGATGAGTGCGTTGAAGGAGAGCAAGTGTATAACTCACTTTGCAGAGATGTTACTCCAGGCTGATGCTCTGGGCTTGTTTTCTGAATCTTGGAAGGATCAGGAGGTCTGGGTAGAAGTGACGGCAAATATGAGAACTTTTGTGCTCCAAAGGCCTTTTTCCAGTCCTCAACTGAAGCGCAAAGTCAGGCTTGGATTTTTCACAAATTCTACATAAAGTAGTTTTTGGACACACATGCAAAATTGTTAAATTCTGATCCTGAACTGGAACATTGTCTTTCCTTATACATTTAATGCAGAAGTGAAGTCTTTTTAAATGCATTTTTTAATTAGAAAAATATGCTTCAAGAATTCTGATTTGTTTCCATAGAACACTTTGAAAATGAGAAATTTACCTAAATCACTTTTCATGGAAAAGTCTTGGTTTTAACAAACTGTTTGTGAAAATATGCTTCTCAACCAAAAAACCCCACCACCTTTTCTGACCAGGCACAGAGACAAATGTGCTGTGCGAAGTTTCTGTGGAAAGTTACAAAAGTAATGGATATTGTATCTGGCTTAAAGATGCTAAACTTGGAACTGGTTGTCTTTGTATGTGTGTGTGATTATTTTTCAAGTGTTGATTAAAATCTTTCCAGGCTGTTGTACAATGCCAAATAGCTGTTGCAATACTGGCTGTTGTATGGCGAATCGTTGCTTATCGGTCTCCTGTGTATTTTTCCTCATACAACTGTTACTAGGTCAGCAACTATATTTTCCTTCACTTTCTAAGTGAGCTCAACACGGTTTACATGAAAGTCTCAGAGCTGCAGAGAAAAAAAATGTTCTTTTGTGGGGCGGGAATCTCGATTCAGGTGTCTCCACTCTAAATACTGTATTTGTACTTAAAATAATGGTTGAAGCCCCATGTGGTTGCTGTAGGCAAATGTTAACCAGTGAGACAGAGCCCCAAAGAGATTTTTTGGAAAAACAAAATGTGAGCAGTGAGCCATGCAGCTTTCTCACGCAGTGTCTGTGAAAAGAGAAATGTGACCCCAATCCTTGCCAAAATAGCTCCATTCTTTCTAGCGGAAAGCTAATAATTTGCAGCATTTCACAGAATAAGGTTTGTTAGCGAAGATTTCCCAGGGTGCAGAGACATAATGTCTTCAGCTCTGAGACCTGCAACCTGCTCCTACATAGACTTAAACTTCTGTATAAACTCTTCCCCAAAGTCCGGCCCAGCAGCACTTTGGGGAGGTGTGTGTCAGAGGGAGGAGGGGAAGGTGGAACTCTTGAAGTGCTCAAATAACTGAGTAAAACGAGCAGAGGATTTGATTTTGTTGTGTTTGTTTCCTTCCCTTGGTCTGCTAGTAAGTTCAAGTGCTGCAGAGAACAAGCCGCTAACTTGTCTCATTCCCCAGCCAGTACCTGAGGGAATGGAAGAGGCAGGAGGTTTGTGAATGTATTTAGAAATATTAATTATATTATTATAGAAATGTGTAAGATGAAAGGGAGATGGTTGGGAAGGCAAGGAGAAAAGAAGTGTGAAGAACTCTGGGAATAGGGACAGCATCCTGGGCAGTAAACTGCATCATTAAAGGAGCTCAGTTCCTTCGGAGCGAGCACTGGGGACGTTGGGCTAGCCGTGCGAGGTGTCGCCCCCTGATCCCCCACGGTCCCTGATGAGAGCTGTGGGTGCTCAGTACCTGGCAGGATGAGGCTTGCGATGAAGAGGAAAGGGAAGTGCAAGAATATGTCGGGGACCTAGAATTAGTCATGCCCTTCCTGACCTTGCTGAAGGAAATGTCTGGCTTTATATTTTTTTGCTGTAAACTCTACTTTATTTGTGCTGCAAGTTTACACTTGCACAGGTGGTTGGTTCCTTTATTCCCCCCTCCCCTGCCATACAATCAAATATTCTTGAGAGCTCTTTTATAGACATGTGAGAGTGATTAGTGCCATCATGAAGATGATGGAGCATATTATCTTTAAAGGCGTTTTAAGTTTTGAATTTTACAGAGACCTCCATGGGTTGTATAATGCAACCCCTGTCCCCAAACCATGACCTAGTGTTCCCTCTCCAGATTATGAACCTTTTGTAATCTTTCTCCCTGTCACTGCTTCTGGCTGCAGTCATTGTAAAACTGGCAGGGGATTTGGGGTAGTTGTTTTCTTTATGGGAGGAGAGATATCATGGATTTGCCAAGACACTGAACAATTATAGGGAGAAGCATAGTATTAGTATTATCTTTGGGCTGCATTCACCTCTGTATAACTTTACAGGCCACAGCAGACAGTTGGACAAGTAATTGTTTACCTGCAGTACTTGAAGAAGCCTGTGTTGTATTAGGATCTGAGCACCTCATAAACTCCTGCCTTTTCCCCAGCTCGGTGGAGTAGGGTAGCACCGTGTATGCTCTAACAAACCAGGAACTGAGCTTTGAGGACTGTCAGATGCGGAACCATCAAAGTATGTAAGCTCCTAACTCGCTATTGAACTCTGCAGGGAATCTGGCCTGCAGTGGCTTGCTTAGGAGTGTGCAAGAAATAGGAAGCAGAGGAAGGATCTGAGCCTAGGTTTCCGCAACTGCCAAGAAAGATTTTTGCTTGGGGCAGGGTGATGGAAGTCTTTGATTTCTTGAGGGTCTCCAGGTTTCTTTCAGTGCTGTTCTGATGTGGGTCAGTGTCTCGGCCAATGTAGGGATCTCAGGAGATCCTTTTTGCTGTCTTGCCAAAGGCATGAGTAGCTCCGCCCAGTCCATTTCTGACAGATGCATGTTAACTTATTGTTAAAGACCTTGGTTAAGGGCCAAGACTCTGTGAATGAGGCTTTGTGAAGGCTTAGCTGTTGAAGACCAGGTTCTGGACTGATGGGGATACTCTTCCAGATGGTCACCCAGTTTGTCTGAGTTGGTTGAGATATGGCTGGATGTGACCAGGTACGGCATCTGGGGACCCTGTGGAAGGAATCAAATGCGTGAGAGCGGGAGGTGTGCTGTGCTTGGACAGAAGTATTCTTCATAGTAGGGTACATCCATCAGCTCGCTAAATGGCGTACGCACTAATTTTGTGAGTGGATGGAAAACCTTAACAGGTCTGTAGGCCAGTTTGGGGTAATGATGTCCTTCAGTATACGCTTTGAGCAGGAGGAAGTATTAGTAGTCTTCCTGTGCTCCATATGGAAGTACAGTTAAGCCTAATGAAGCATGGCTGAGCTAAAGAGCTGGATGGGTGCTGGAGAGAAGTGTGAGCTGAGAGGAGGTTGAGCTGCAGATCTGATGTGGCAGCAGCAGGGTTGTGCCCAACAAACGCTAAGTACAGTTCTTAGTCTTGCAGAGCACTCTCAATCGTTCTGTTGCAGTTGCATGTCCTCAGGTTAAAAAGGAAGGGGGAGGGCTTTCATTTTTAGTGTGTAGCGGGTGTGAAATCTTTGATATTTAAGCAGAGGACTGTTCCTGCAGCTGCATTAGGCTTGGATGCCTCCCTAGGATGAAATCTTTGAAGAGAATCATGTTATCAGGCACAGGGAAGCACTTGATTGTGCAGTTTCATACTCCCACTCCCACTCTTAGCTGGGGAGGCCTCAGCTGAGTGTTCGCAGCTCTCAGTCACTGAGATTGTGAAAAAGAAAGGAGGGGAGAGAAAAGGGGGTGGTGTGTGGCCTCCAAGTGACCCAGAAATGATGCTGTCTGCATCATCTGACAAAGCAGAAATAACATACTGTAGTGTTTGGGCAGTGGCTACTGTGTCAGCCTCAGGCATGACTGAAGATTCAAAGGAAAATCCATCCATCTGGTGTTCCATCTCTCCTTATCCCTCTACCTCTCAGTGCTTTTATTTACTGATTTCTTTTAAGGCGCTTTTCCCCCTCCTCCCCCAGAGCATGCCTTGTGTGTACACTTTTCTGCGGGCTTGTGCTGGCTCCTGTTTTGCAGGGTTTGTTTAGCAATGCATTGAGAAACGATTTCCTTTTCTTTTATAAGCAAAACCAAAAGTCCTTAAGTCAGCCCAGACACCCAGGTTCTGCAGAAACAGCAGGGTGTCCGTTGTTGCTGTGTGGAAGCTGCTGCAAGTAAGGCTGGCATCGAAGCTCCCTGCAGAGACCCTCAGCTGCTGTCAGCTAGCACAGCTCCCTGCCCGTGCCCTGGTGCAGTCTGCAGTGGTACCCCGGAGCGGAGCTGTCACTCAGGGTGGCTGTTCCCATCCCTGTCATCGTTGTGATTTCCTCTGCTTTTTAGAAGCTCCATCGCAGTCAGTGCTGCCATGATCTAGTGGTTAGATCAGAGGACTGAAAGTTAGGTCTTTCACGACCTGTTTTAGAACTGCTCCTTGACATTGTGCAGATTATTTTTAATCCTTCTTCCTCTTTCTTGTTTCTAATAAGGTGCTACCACATGGGGTCTCGTGAGTATGTTAATATTCACAAGTTGGTTTTGGCATTCAAAGCAGTGGCACTGCTCTGCGAGCTGGCTTTTTCAAAGGGAACTGTGGTCCAGCATAGCAGTAACCTGCATACCTGGTGCTTTTTTTGCACTTGTATAGTCAGTGGAGAGGTGGACAGGAAACAGACCCAAGGAAGTGAGCACTCTGGCTACCCTTTTAGCAGGGCCAGAACTAGAAGCCTCACATCTTGGACAAGAGTCTGCTCATTCTGACACGCTTCCTTGCTGAATGAGCCAGCCGAGTTCAAGTAAGTGAATGTGAATTCCACAGACTGCAGGTCAGTGGCTGACATGTACGTGAGTCCTTTTTTCAGATACCATCTCAAATAAACAAATGAATCTGCCACCAGATATTTCTTTGTAATGTTTTATCTGCTAGCTTGACCTTACTCATATATAGCTGGTGAAGATAATGTCAAAGTATCATCCCTTAGTAGATTCAGTTCTGTTGTTTTTGAGGGCAAAGCCATATGGACGAGAAATTGAGTGACCTCGTTTTTTAGGATACAAATAATTCCTTGAAATGTTTCTCAGGTCTTGTCTCCTTAGTTTGGGTTGTGCATTTTGCTCCTGTGCAGCTCTTGTGCTTGCCTTGAAAATAACTGAATTCCATGCTGGATTCAAGGTAGCTTTGAAGTTAGGGAGATTATCCGAAGACTCTAGCTGAATCCTGCATCAGCTGAGTGTTCCTGATGAAAACACAGGCGGGAAGGATGGTTTCCCATGTGGTCCAATGAAAAGTTCTATGAACAGATTTGGATGAGTTTTCGCTGCAAAATGAGTATGTCATGTTAAAAGGGTACAGACCCACTCCATTTCCTGAGACAGATTTGGTTTTAAACCAGTCAAACCCAGGCATTGTCTTAGTTCTCCCTGTACTGAAAAGGGAACAGTCCACGTTGCTTTAAGGCATCTTTATACCTATACATGCAACAAGCCAGTCTTCTGAATGCAGGGGGGACAGGAGGATTTCTGAGACTTCAGTTGCTGCTTGGCAATGCTCTGATCAGATGATGATAACAGTTCAGATAGCCGGGGGCCATTCACACGAGTCAGCTGCTTAAAGCAAGTTCACAGAAGGAACAGCTCAGGCTTGAGTTGTGGCGTACAGGATTTGCAAGGACAGTTGAGTTGTTGTTAGTTGAAGGGTATTGCAGACCGTTTGTTTGAATCAGAACTGTTTAGGATGGCTGGCTGAACAGCAGGGCTCGCAGGCACGCATGGAGTGGCTTGCCTGTGTCTGCAGATCCCTGGCAGCGCTGAAACTAGCAGCTCTGTCTTGTGATCCTCCATCCGTCTGCTCCTGGCTCCACGCACAGCCTGTGGGACAGACTAGGAACATGTCAGCACTATTTCTGCATAATGATTCTTTGGCCTTATTCTCGTCTCCTCTTATCGGGTACTTCGTCTCGGTGTCTTTCATTGCATCTCCTCTGGCCCCAGATAACTGTTTGGGCTCAACAACACTCCGATGAGAAACGGTGATTGCCTTCGTTACTGCACACCAGGGAAGGTTCTGCTCCGGACACACTTAGCATTGCTGCATTTCAGTCCTAACTGCAGAAATCGACCAGCATTGCTGCTACTTTAGTGTTTGCTACTTTCCACCAATTCAGTATTCCCTCCCTGTTGGTGACTTTACAGTTACCCTCATTGCTGGGCCGCAGGAGGAGCGCGCGGCCACGCGTGCCTGGCACCGGCCAGGTCAGCAGATGTGTTTCCTTGTGCCGGCCGCCTGCGCAGGGGCCTTCTGAGCCCGTGTTCAGGTTATAGGTTCTTCCCCAGCTCTCAGCTTTCATACCTCAAAGCCAGCAGCCTTGCATACAGAATAGCTTGCACTATAAAAATTAAGTACTACTTTTTTCCTTTGCATAGATCAACTCAGTTGCACCTTTTTTCTTTTTTAACTCGGATGACTTTGAAAAAAGTGTCCTGAAGTACACTCACATTGCTGCTGGTCTCTGAATGGTTGTTCAGATCTTATCGGTTTCTCACATGACTGCCGAGCATGACTTCAGAGGCAAAGTTGGCAAGTCAGATTCTGACCTTTTTATGTTCTCTTCAGTGCTCAGGTTGCTCAAGAATTTTGGTCTGACTTAGGGTTTGCCCATATAATGGCACCGGGGAAAATAGATAAGTCAGCTAAAGGTGTGAAGTGAATCCACTTTCACTGAATGCCTCGGAGTGACTCATCTTACTTTCCCCAGTGTCCCGTGCAAAGAAACTCTGAGATCAGAAGTTTTGTCTTCTGTTTCAGGAGACAGAAGTGCAGAACCTCCCTCAGTGCGTGAGACAGAGATCCGGCTAGTGCGGTGTCCTGCTGCAGCAGCAGCTGCTCTCTGATGCGGCGGAGAGCGCACCCTTGCCTGCTGGGTCCTGTTCTTGGCAGGAGGTTAATAGAGGAGTTCCTTCCTGATTAATTCCTGTCTGAAGGAAGATAGATTATTTGCATTTCTCTTAGCCACATGTAAGAGCTGGGGCATACATTGATCTGATCCTTTTTTAACTTCAGCCACTGGCTTGTTAAATTGCGAGGCAGTAAGAGGTTGCAGGCTTGGAAGTATTGGTGTAAGCTTGTATTTATCATCTTTTCAAGTGCTGCCAGACTCCTTGAGATTTCATTTCTTGGGACAAGAGAAATATGATTTGTTTTTGAACACGTGCTTGATTTGTTGATTAAATAATGACAGTAGTTTGGTTTGGGGATTACAAAAACCCCTCTTCTAAACGATGCGTGTGTTTCAAGTCATCAGGAAAAGTTGTAGGCATCAGTGAGCAGAGCGTTATAAGTTTTGTGAAAATGTGAAAGCATGACATTTAGTTGTGAAATGTATGACTGACTCAAACTTGGTCTCAAACTGTTGACATTCTGAAGGAATCTTGGCTGGCACTTTGGTATTGCAGTCCCTCTGGCTGTCCCCAAGTTGTTTAATGCATAGTTTCCATTCTGGGCCTCAATCTCCCTTTGTTGTGAATTGAAAATAATTATTCTTCTGCATTTATAGGGAACTCCAAGATACATGGGTTAAAAGTATGAGAATCTGCTAGGGAGGACTTAAGAAAAATGCAAACTCTTCTAGCCTCTGCCTCTTTCTCCCTGTTTATTTGGATCAATTGTGCTGAATTCAGACTGCTTGGGTTTTGGCCAAGTGCAAAAGCTGCAATAGGTGTCATGTGCTTGCCTCTCGATCACTTCTGGAATAAGGTGCCACTTTTCTGAACGTGAATAAGACATAACTGACAAGAAGCTGACAGTTGACCCCCAAATGGGTGAAACTTAATTTCTCTGCTTAAGGACTGCGACTAGTAACATTGTCTGACAAATGAAGTTAGAATATGATTTCTGATCAATTAACCAGAGGTCAGAAATATTTGGGCTGCAGTTTGAATATTGAATTCTTCCAACTCATGCTTATAATATCTCCTTGCTTGCCAAGGACTCCTGAATTTTGCACCCTGATGTCGGTGAACTAGTTTTACAGATGCCATTGCATTCTTGTGCCGTGTCTGCAGAAGCGTGACCAAAGAACTTGCACGTGTTTGGGTTTTGTTCATAGCTGTTTAAACTCCCAACTGTTGGCTTGAAGTCATGGATATAGGCAAACTTGTATCTCAAGAGACCTGCTGTTTATGTAAATAAAAAAGTACAAGCTCGGCAGTTTTTTTTCTTAAACATCTTGGGCCATCAGCTACACCAGAGAGAGAGAAGGGGGGCCCTAATGGAGTACACCCTGTAAACAGCGATTTACTCCAGCTGCTCCATATCCTCTCTCTTTCTTGTTCTTTCCCGTCTCTGCGGGTTTAAGGCAGTTGGAGTATCGCTGCTTCTGTTGTGGGGTTTGCCGGTTGTGATGGCTGGGATGTGCCGTTTGGCAAGCAGGCAGTGAACAGCTTACTATTGGCTTTATCTCTCGCTGTAGTTTGTGGTTGGAGACCTGCATGTTGCTTGTGGGTTTTTATGTGCGTCACTGAACCCAGAAGTTTTATTATATTCTGAGAAAAGGGTTTTGCAACAGCTCAGCTATTAAAGCCAAACCATGTAGTTTAGTTAGGAGACTGAGCAGGAAATAACAAGATGAAATTCATCCTAGGGGAGAAGCGTGGTGCACGTAGGGTGGGAAGAAAATGCAAATACACTATTTATAGGACTAGGGGAAAAAAAAAAATTTGGACTTGAAGAGTAAATGCGAAGGAGTTATCATGGGAAAACCAGACTTGGCGATCTAAGATACTCAGATCCGTGCTGTCAGACTACTTTTCCATTTTTGAGAATTATATTTTTGTTACATCCCCTGAAGAAGAAACGATTGACATTGAAATCTGTGCTGCATAAAGTACCTTTCAGCAGTATCCTTTTAGGAGTTTATGTTACGGATGAGACTTGTGAAGTGAAAATATCTGAACCTGTATTTTTTTAAGCAGTATGAAAATAGTTGAAGACAGCACCTGCTCCAGGGAGCTTATGCAGTACAAGCAGGCCGAACCACATGCAGGATGGAAGAGGAGCTAGGTTATTTAATTTGCTCACGGGCAGACAGCAGGGCAGTGGCAGAGCTAGGAGTGGAGTCCAGCTCCCTGGAGCCAAGGTCCATTCTCTTACTCATTAAATGTGATGCTTCTGGTGTTACACTGAAATTGGTGAGAACTTCTGTGGGGAATACAAGAATAGTGACTGTACCTCAAGAGTATTCTTCCTCAAAGCAGCATGCTGTCCTTGTCATACTGCAGATTGTAATAAGATAATGTGGGGCCATACATTTTTTTCTTTATAGTTTATTTTACTTCGCTTGTGATATTTAGTTTATAAATTGATGCTAAGTCCATCTTGCCTTTCACTGTGGCTTTTGCAACGGAGTCCCACATCTTTTCTTGCCACTGTCAGTGCTTGCAATTCCCTGCATTAATATGGGGTCATGTGCTACTTTAAGGGCATTTGCATATAATTAGTGTTACTTTTAACTAAGTGTGCAGCTCTAGCTTTAGAGAGTATGCTGATATTTTATCCTTCTTTCAGGAAAATAAATCTTGCCTGATGGGAGGTTCTACACCAAAATAACAGATTACAATCAGACTGAGGAGCAGAGCTGCTACTTCTACACATAGGCCTGTCACAGCTGGCTGTACCAGTTTCAAAATCACTTTGCAAACAATTTTGCTTCTTTCCCTAAGTGGTCAGCAACCTTGAGGTATGCCCAGGAATGGGGAAGGGGTGAGGTAACCCAGGGGAAGAAGCAGTAACATACCACAGTACACCGGGAATTCTACATACCGCGGCTTACAAATGCGCAGCTTGCTTGTTTGCCTTTGGCTGGATTTTGTGGTTGCAGTTTGTATATCAAAGTGCATATTGTCATTGAACCTTGCTTGGAATGGCCTCCAGAAAAGACAAGGCTTGGGTGATTTCTGTCTTCCTTCCCCTTTCTATGACATATCTATGGCACAGCTGGGAAGCTATTTTTGATTTACGTAGGCTGACTTCTGGCATATTGGGAGCTATTGAGTAGTCCTCAAACTTCCTGCAGCCTCTTCTTTCTGCCTCTTATTAGGGGTCGTTCCCGCCCTATTCATACCGGCTCTTCATTGCTCTTATGGCGTCCATTCCCACTCTGTGTTCTTGGTTAACCTCACTTCTAGCCCATGGATTGCCCAGATCTCCTTTTCTTTGAAAAGAAGGACAAATGCGCTCCCCTCACCCTGTCAGGGCTTTGACTATCCCGTTCTTATCTTAACCTGCAGCAAAGTCAGCTCTTTCTCATTCTCATCTCTTCCTCCCTAATGTCTTTTGAGGGAAGAAGCCAGGATATAAACATGATACATCGGGAGGCAATAAGAACCAGATATTTTGAGTGGAATGAAACCCTAATGACGAGAATGGGGGTCTTTGCTGTTAAAAAAGGAGTTTTAGTTAAGATAGGCAAAAGTCACAGTCAGGATCCATGATAGCATTCAATCTAAACTGTGGAACAATTGCTTTAACCGTAGGAGACAGTATTTCCAGCTCCTCCCCCTAATACGGGAGTTGCCCCCAGGTGGGCACAGACTTTTGTGTAATGGCTAGGTGGATCTGGAGGGCTGCACTGCATCTAATAAGGGCCAGCCGGCTGTACTGTATCACAATGTACAGGCTATAAAGCCAAGCCATAAGGTGGGGCAAAAGTACAATGAGAAGCAGAAAAAATTTAAACCAAGCACTTGGCAGGAAAATACTTGGAGCAGCATCTCCAAGCTCATTTCTGACCTGCCTGTGAAAGGGCGAGCCCACAAGATGGGCTGTTAATGTGAAAGTGTTGTGAATGTGAAGTGCTGAAAATGCACATGGCAGCGAGAAAGCAGAAGGTCATCGCTAAGCCAGCCGACGGCATCGTATGTGCCCCTTGCCTGCGCTGACTTAATTCGGAAGGAGCAGAGCATGCATCCTTCATCTTAATTTAGGTGTGTGTACAACTGAAGGTGCAACTGTGTAGGAGAGTACAGCTGGCAGCAAGTTTAAGAGTACGGGTACAGGCAGAACAAGCTGCAGCAGTGTTTAAAAGTCACATAGTTCCACTAGCATATGGTGCTATGCTGAGGGAGCGAGCTGACTTGTCTCTAATTGGCGCAGAGTACAGGCTTGGGGACGTGGCTGTCGGTGGTGTGAGCCCATTGCCAGTGCCTTTGGAACCCAGCTGGCTTCGGCAGAATCGTGGCTGCCTGCGGGGGCCTGCCCCGCACTGCTCTGCAGCATGGGGTCTGACTAGAGAGAGCAGACAAAGGGTGGAAAAAAGGAACTGCTGTCATCCCCTTTTTCTGAAAAGAGGTACTGAGACTGAGAACGATTGAGTGGGATTTCCAAGGTAATTTCTTTTAGGTCTTATGCTCCAAAGCCACGTTAGGAAGTTACAGTTAAAAGGTTCCTCTGGTTTCAGCTGGGTGGCCAGAGTGTAAAGGCAAAGGGGTGGCTGAGTCTTCTAGGACATGGCAGTCCTTGTATTGCACAACTGCCTCTCCTGAGAGTGGCACTGCTTTGCATTTCTGTATTCATTGCATGAAGAGTTTGAATCACTGTTGTTTGTATTAACCCACTTTTTGATAAATCTCAAACTTCATGACACTGCTGTCTGAATACAGAAGCATGTGGGCAGAGACAAACCTTATTGTTACACCTGAGAGCTGAGGTGTCGGTTTGCTCATAAAACAAAACCTTCAGCTAACTTTGCAGGAAAGCACAAGCCAGAAATGCCTTATCAACAGCTGCTGGCTTCCGTCATTACACAGAACTGGTGGTTCTGCTGCTGGAAGGCAACTGACCTCCAAGAGACATCCAGTGGAGCGTTTTGGCTGGGGGCTGCTGGAGCCCCTTGGCTTCCACTGACTTCAGCTGCAGCTCCAGTGCAAGTGATCCGTACGCCTCTTCTGTTCCCACCTAAACAGCTTAGTTGTTGCTATAGAAGTTGCAGCCACAACATCCAGCTGGATGTGCTGGACTCCACCACTGAGGTGGGGTAACTTCAGTCCAACGTTGCTGCAACCTGTTGCCACCCCAAGGGTGGCTTTCAGGGCTTTTCCTACTTTTGTCTACCAGTCTTTGGCCATATGCAAAAACTGTGGCCCATGGTGGCTTGAGTCGCAAGAAGTTGTGACTGTAGCTAGAAACATGGTCTCATCAGCCACTTTAAAGAGTAGCATTAGCATGTAATAACTTAGCAGAGTGTAGTTCCCTGTGCAAGTCCAGGTCCTGCTGCTCGGTGCCTGTTTATTGCTGCCTGTGTTTCTGTGCATGTTCTGTTATTGTCCCCTGCAGAGCCTTGCTTATTTAACAGGGTTGTGTGTAAGAGCACATGGATCAACCTCGTGATTATACATTTGCAGGACTGAGTTACACTAAACAAGATGGAGAGAGAAAGAATCTCCCTCTTTCAATAAAGCAAGTCATTCCCATATACTGCAAAGGAAGAATTCACATTTGTTCTAGACAGTTACTACGAAGTAGTATCTCTCCAAAACTGATGAGCAGGCCAAAAGCATTATGCTTCATATTGGGGTCATTCAGTTGAGATCAAATGCGGTATCTCTTTTCACCATAATATCTGACATCGCCTTTATCTGCATAAGGAGGAGATGAGCTAGTTCTCTTTCCCATGTGTAACTGAGATTGTGCATACAAGTGATGTATAGCATCACTCGGATAAATAAACCAAAAATATTTTAAGCAGAAACTTAAGAGGAGAGGTATTATAGTGGTCAAAGAACCCGTGTTTGTTTTTTCCTTTTCATTTGTAGTCTGATCTTGTCCCAAATGCTAAAATTTGTTGACTAAGAACATGTTTTAGTTTATAAATCATGGGTCAGCTAACTTGCTTTGAGGCTTTGTTTTGTCAGGAAGGTTTTGAAGCTTAAGTCCGCCCCATGAGAATGTGTGACATAGTGAGAAATCTTTTGAGAATATTTTCTTTTGCGTAAGCAAACATAAGGCACAAATAACATTCCTTCTTGCCATTTTATTTTTCTGTGTCTGAAGTGAAGGTTTCTGTGTAGTGCATTTGGCATGAGATGGTCAGGTGATAAAAGCTTTGGAACAAAACTTTAGAATAGATGATGTACAACAATCATCTAATCCAACTGCCTGAATTTTTGTTCTTTTAAGATCATTGTTTTGAATGTTGATTTTGTAATAGAAATGCCCATCAGATAACAGGCCTCAGAGTTTTGGGTACTTTGGCTCTTTCTGCCTTACTGATCTTCTAGCCCAAATGAAGGGCAGATGTAAGAGAATGTAACACATACGGAGGGCAGTGGATGAGCGGGCAGATAGTCCTGCCGGTCAGACTAGTAATACCCACAGCAGCCAGACTGAGGTTGCACGTACATGTGCAGTGCCTTTAAACTGAATGTAATTAATTGTTTCGAATGGTTTGGATGCCCTTTGTATTTTGGCGTGACACCCAGACTCTGCGCAAAACTTCTGTTGATAGGGGTTTAGAGAAGAGTCCTGCAGGGATGGGTCCTGCAAGGTCCTGCCTTCTCCTGAAATGTTGAAGAGTAAAGATGCTTGGTGTGAGGGAAATGCTTCCTTGTATGAATTTCCTTGAGTGCTTGTAAGAGCATGTCATTTTTATATCATGAAAGAGCCCCACTCACAAACCAGCATCCCCTTTGGCTAGGGACTGTACAGACATTGCCCAGGAAGATGACAAGGTATCCCGAGGAACTTAACTGTTTACTTTCTGGATCCCAACAGGTGAAACTGATTGACTACATCCACAGACAACGGCAGTGTAAGCTGAGTGTGCCCCTGAATGACAGGACAGCAGAGCTCAACAGCTACCCGAGGTTCCATGACTGGTTAGACATTGTCAACGTGAGGAAAGAAGTTGTACAGGTAAGAGGAAGACAGCCCTCAGCACAGAACCTTCCTGCCCTTTCCAGACGTTCCCAGCTGCCTGCTGAGTTTAAGTTAGTTTCCTGACATTACTTTCAGGCAAGATGGGAGTGTGTGGGTACACTAGAGGGACCTTTGGTGGAAAGGGTGCCTAATCTCTCCCAGAAGCAGTGATCACGCAGTGGGAGTGCTGAAATACTCTCCTCCCTTTGTCCCCCTCCCGGAGTTAGTAGGGATCTTCTTGTAATAGCATTTGAAGCAACGCTTCACGCCTATTGCTCGGTATGAGACAGGGGTCCTCCATTAGCAAGACCTCCTCTTCTTCCACTTGCTAAGTCTGAGAATGATGCCATAACTTAATCACTTAGGAACTTAGATAATAGTAATACTTTACCATACTATATTCTGTGTCCAGTACTAGCCAAAACAAGACCAAGAGTTACAATTTTGTGCACTGACATATCCCACAAATGGACAAAAATATTGAGTTGCTATAGCCTGTTTATTTCTAAAAGCATACATAAATTAGAGGACATCCCAAAATAGCCAATAGCACTGTGTCCCTCTAAACTTAGACTAGCAAAGGGGTCAGGGCTTGCAAGCTTGTCCCAGACTGATGGTTTTGAAACACAGCACTCGGACTACAAAATCAAGTTGGCTTGAACCCAGTAACAGGCAGGTGGATTTTCATATGAATTTTGACTGGGTGGAAGTCTTTGCTCAGAAATTAGAGGGTTTTTTCATTTTATACACACACACATACCCCCCCGCCCCTCACACACCCATGAGTAAAGTCCCTGGTTCAAACTGATACCAAGGAGCATTGCATCAGTGTAAAAGAATGGAATTAATAACTCTGCTGTGGTGGTCAGCGTCAGCTGTCCATGCTCGCAGACCATGGCTCCTTCTGATCTTTACAGTTTTAATTCTTAACGTGCAAATCACCAGAATCCCCTTTACTGCACAGAATAATCCGACACTTCTGCTGGAATCAGAAATGACAAGATAAACCAAGGCCCCCAACTCCTGTCTCTGACACTTTTTTCCTCTGATCCTTACACAAGCAAAAATTTTCTTTGACTTCAGCAGGAATCTCAGGGAAAAAATCAGCACATTTTCATGGGAGTTATTCCAGCTTGGTCCTAATGTAACTGAGCAGACTGGTGAAATAGGATGAGTTCAGGACCGAGTTGTTGCTTTTATTTACTACTATTTATTTTGAATGTGATGCTGGGTATTGCCTTCCAGCCCAGCAAGGTTTTGGTAGCAAAGCTAAAGGTGGAGAAATGACAGCGAGAGAACAGAAAAGCAGGCTGTTGCTCTGGCCAAACTGCCAGGCTCCCAACTATTGTTGGTTTCTAAGGTTACTGGAATTGCCTGAGCCTAAAAAAATGTCTTTGTAGCTCTTTTTTAATTCCTTTGTGATGCCTGCAGAACTGGGGGAAGGGAGGGGGTGGGGGGAGGTGGACAGTTCAAGTCTGCCACATCCTGCTAATTCAGGGAGCAAACAGGGTTGAGATTGCCCTTCCGTATGTGTGGTCACCAAAAAGGGTGAACAAATTCAGTTTCAGTCTAAGGCAGGAAGAGAACATTTTCCAGCTGTTTATTATTTTTATTCGTGCTCTTTTGCTACCCCCTCCCAAGCAATGACCAGTGTAAGGAACTATGTTCCTTCTGTTCTCTGGCACTGAAATATAAGATGTGTACAAAGCATTTAAATTCCTCCGTGGTTCCAAATGTATGGTTATTTTTTAAAAGTTCTGCATCCATTTCATGCAGCTGCAGACAGCTTCTGTAGCATTTATTTTAGCTGGACAGGAGAACTGCAACACCTATTGGGTCATTAAAGTAACTTTTGAGTAGGCTTGCTGGAACAGGCCGTAGTCTGGGGGAAATGGAAATAGCTGGGCTAATAAACCAGTTGCTCTGTTCTTGCAATGATTTTTTTGGCCCCGTTATTTCACTGCTTAGAGGACAGCAGTGCAGCCACTGGTGGTGTTTGTGGCATGGACATCAGCCGGCAGCGCAGGGCAGAGGCTTGTCTGTGATGAGCTGTCTTTCAGAAATGTTACAGGGGTCATGGGATCGTTCCTGCTGTTGCTTAGATTTCATACAGCATGTGAACTACATTTCAGTTGACTGCTTGCAAAATGGAAATCACCGACAGAAGGAGCTTTAATAGGTTAGTTATTAAGAAATATGTAATGGTTTCTTATAGCTTTATGCACACTGCGTGTGACGTGACTGAGGAGGGACGAGGTGGTTAGGGAGCCTTTAAAGAGATGGCTGAGTAGGTCAGACAGTGAAAATGGGGACACTTGAGCCCCATAGCTGGTTCTGCAGCTGGTGTACGAGACACACTGGGGAATGACTTCCCATCTCTAAGATACTGTTAGCTCATCTGTACAACTGAAATAGTCATACTGCCTTTCCTGCCTCATGCTTCCAAACAGTGCTGCAGAGAGAAGGAAAACCCCACAGATGTTGTGACAGTGTATTCCTGGTAGGCACATAGCCCTCTCTTCTGGAGACTTTTAGCCCGAGTTAGTTGGAGAAGTCGCCAAGTACCTGTAGGGTGTCGGAGAACAGCTGCAACGGCCCTTCCCTGGCCAACTCTGGCAAACTGGGGGTACAGTGCAGGAGGTGCCTGTAGGTGCAGTGCTCTCCTGTGGCCCACTGCCTGGCAGGGACAAATCGGGACGATGGCCCGAGTTCACGTTGTTTTGCTTTTTTAAATGGTTCTGATTCCCTTTGCATTTCTAGTGTTGCTGGAGGGAGTATTTCAAGATTGTGCTAATCTGTGACATAACACCTTTGAAAAACAGCCTCCTTGCAAGCGGGTTTTTAGCTCAGCGGTTAGAGAAACAATGGTCTTTTTCTCTCTCTCTCTCCCCCTCCCCTCTCTCCCCACTAGTCCTCTCCCAAATAAAGCTGCCATGCAGGGAAGCACAGAAGCTCCCAGGCTCTCCTGTCAGAAATAGAGCACCGGCTCTAATTTAGAATATCTGCTGACTCCTCTAGTCCGGAGTGAAGAGTATTTTTGCTCAGTGACTTGGTCTAGACATTGTGAAGCTTGAAAGCTCTTGCTGTTATAATTGTCGTCGTGTTGTCAGGCTCCTTTCTTTCTTTGAAAACGTGTATTTAAAACAAGAATAATGACTGCTTGTAAAATCCTTTAGTTCTGGAAGAGATTATAGTAGTAACAATGCACTGTTTATGGCGTTGGGCAACAGCTAGAACTCCTGTGAACATGGATAGCAGTCAGCCGGTCACGCTGCGCGGAGTGAAAGGGCTGTTCTCTGCGGACCTAGCAGACTTGGAGGTAGGTGGTGAATACAAGCTTCAAGTTTGTGATCCTGTTTGCTCTCTGGGAACACACAATTCTGAGGGGTAAGGAAACTTTGAAACTTAGAAACTTTGAACCCCCACCCCAACTTGTGCTATTTCTGTTGCTTTGTTATTGTTCCTCTAATCAGTTGCCAGACAGATTTTTATCATAGAAAGTGGTGGCTAGTGTGGAGCAGGCTCTGCTTTGGAGCCGGGCTAGTATTGTTCTGTAACTTTCTTTTAAAGTATTTTTCTAGGAAATGTTGGAGTCCTTGTTTTTGTCTAGGAGTCCTAGAGATCGATTAGCACTGTGTACATGTAGTTTAATACGGAAAATGATGTGTAAATGGTTAAATATGGTAGATTGAAACTGGGAAGAGAGATACTTAAACTGAGAACTAGAAAAAACAGGACAAGGAACCATGCAGGCAGGAGCTATATTTAAGCTACGTAGGGGTCTCCAGTGGGTAAAAGTTGCTCTGAAAATGGGCCTAGAAAAATACACAGATCTGGATTGCCTTGCTCCCCTTTAACATTGGAGCCAAGAATTGACAGGGGAGTGGGAGTGAAGGAGGATGTGAACAGAATGTTGTCCCTTCTCTTAGGCTGATGGAAGAAGTCTCTTGCAGAGCTGCTTGCTCGGTTCTGGGCTTAGGACATGGCTACCAAAAAAAAGAGATTAAAAAATCTCTATTGGCTTATTTTCTTTAGCACAGGAAAAAATCCTCTCTGTCTTTACTGTTGGTCTTCCCAGAAACGTCACCATTATATTTGTTCCCACATACAACTTGTCACCATCTTAAAAGCTAACTTAAGAACATAGTCATCTCTTTATCATCTTCTGAAACATGTCTCAGCCAGCCCTGCTCACCATGAAGCAGGGGTTCCAGTCAATCAAGTTTGGAAAGCTGTTTTTAGAGTAGATAACTGTCGTGCCCAGGGAGGGGCAAATCCTGCCCTAGTGATCGCTGGCTGTAAGCAGGACTTTGCCACCAGGGAGACTATGTGGGAGCAGGCGAAACAGTACTGCAGTTGGGTCTGGGTTATGACTGCTCCACTTGCGGAATGTATTTGACTCCCAATGTACATATTTTTTCGTAGTAACTCCTGTTGCTTGTGAACTTGTCTCTTTCCCCATTTAGCATTCATGCCAGAGACCTAATGTCTTGTAAGTAGTCAGGAGTGGTTCCTCAGTAAGTCAGGGGCAGCACTCAGCACACTAGGGAGCAGAGCAGGAAAGGCTCATGCCTTGAGTAGGAATTGTCTTTTTCCAGCAGGAAGAGTCTCCTGCTGTCCCTGTATGAGTCTGTAGAGGATGAGGCATTGCCATAGGGTTAATCCATGTGTGTGGACCGCAATCTAACTTGCAGTAGATCGCGCTGATCAGTTGTTGGAGGAAAAGCGTGGGGTTTATGTCTGTGCATCCTTGCTGTGGTTGGGGGAATAGACAAAGTGGATCTAAGCCTATCAGGTTTCCACAGCTGTATCCCCTCATCTTTTTGTCAGCATATCTGCATGAACAGACTGTGAGGACTTTGGCCGTTTGCTGGGGTTTTCCATGGGTCTGGCAGCAGAAGCTCTGACTGGACAGCTAGATAGCAGAGATCCTGAATGTGCCAATTGTGTGTATGCAAATTAACTCTGTCCTGCAGGCTTCCGGGATCTAAAACTCCATCCCGTGTTCTAGCTGAAGGCCCCTCCCCAGTGTAAACAGCTTTTGGAAAATATTCCCTACTATTGCCAGGGTTCTCTTCCCCTGCCAGGGGGTGCAGGTGTCCCTTGCAGCCTTGTTCGCCGTGAGCAGTTCCTGGCATGGGGTCAGCTCGAGGCTCGCGCTACCCTTCAGGGTCTGCAATGAAACACTGCGACTGCTGCCTCTGGCTTCCCAGGGAAAAGCAGGGACAGCTGTTACCCTGGCCACAAAGAGCAAACTGAATGGGAATGCCCCGAGACTGTCAGCTCCTCTCCGCTCCGCCTGTTGCATGAGAGGTGAAAGAGTGAAGAGGGAGGTGTTCTGTGAAACCATAGCCTGTGTATACTCCCAGCTGAATACAAGTGAGAAATTTCATGTGAGAGGCTCTCCAGAATGCCCATAAAATCTCCAGATGTTTAATAATATGGCATTTTTTCAGTACCTTCTTCACTGGACACCAGAAAACCAGAGCAAAATAACAACTAGCAGGCACAAGATGTTCTTAAGAGCATCCTTACATGCTTTGCTTAGGGCTATCAGTGGGAATTTAAGCACCTTATATAATGGGCTTTCTCTTCTAGCATCTGCTGCCTTATGGGAGGGTGATTGGTGAGGGAATGTATTGATTTAAGAGGAGGCATTTGGGGCCTTGACAACTGTCCAGCTTTGTAGGAAAAGCCTAGTAGACCTAGGTTGAGGAGCAGGTCAGACTGATTTTGCAGTGCTAGCAGCAGCATTAGCTCCATAGGCTTATCTGCAGCGAGGAATCTTTACCAAAAATAACCCATCCTACTGTGTTAGAAACCAGCATTTTTGCCATGTTTCAGGGATTTAAGTTGGACACCAGACAAGATTAAAGACTTTCTTACACTACTGTGAACACTTCACCCTGACTAATTGAGACTAACCTTTGGGTGACTTCTTGGATACACTGTGGTTTACTTTTTTCTTTTTTAAACGTGAGTACCATGAAGTGCATAGTCTGTGTGTCTGGTAAGCAGGAGGGCTTTGTAGAAAAGTCCTGTTACATCTTGTAGAGAGAAGTAATTTCCTGGTTTGGGCTTTTTAAGCATCACTTCTGCTGAGCTATGTGTGTGGTGAGTAAGGCTTTAGATTTTGCTGGCAGTTTCGAGGTGCTGAAAGATGGAAAGCAGGTTCTGTCTCCTCCTGCTTGCTCTTTTTTTTTTTTTTTACCTGACCTTATTATTAGAGTAGTATCTGAATATCTTGCAGTTTCCCCTGTCAGTCTGTAGTCAAGACAAGGTGTGCCCAGGGGGATGGTACTTAGCTTGGCCCTGATGTGAGCCTTTAAGCTGCATTTTGTTAAAGCTGTATTTTTTTAGAAGCCACAGCACCCACGAGGAAGCAGGTAAAGAGGGGCCTGTTGGACCTACATTTCTCATTGTCAGTGCTGAAGATTTGGAATAAGCTCTTTGCAAGGGCCCAGAATTGCACTTGCACGGAGTGGGTGGGAGCCCACCACATGCTCTGCTGAGATGGACAATGTCAGGGCGCTTTGCAGGGGACGTTCTTCCCCCCAGCTCAACAGCTGAGCCAGAGCATCTGCAGCAACTGAACCTGTTTTAAGAGCCGTCTTGAACTTGTGACCTTCATCATTATCACATTGGCTGGGGGGCTAACACAGAGCTAAATCATATCAGGCCAATCTCACAGGGATCAGGCTGACCAGTTTTATATTAAGCCACCACATATGTGCAGCACATGAGTGGCTGTTTAAAGAAAGCCTCTTACTTCCCCTCCCTCCCCCCCCTTTTAAGGCTTATTTCTTTTGTCGCGTGTCATGGGGGCTGGCAGCAGGTTCAGAAAGTCTGAGCTCTCCCAGCCCAAGGTCATTGGGATTGTTTAAATATAATCTCCTTTTCTGTACTTATACTTTCCTACAACTTGCTATTCTGTCTTTCTAAAATTAAACTATTGAGCAAAAGCGTAGATTGGACTCTACGTGCAGAGCCAGGAAGGGCGCACGCTAGCAGCAGGCTGGGCCCTCTGTCACGGCGTGCGTCTGCCTGAGGTCGTGGCAGGGATACAGAGCAGAGCTCAGGGTGAGGAGCTGGGGGTGCCCTTTGCTGCTCAGCTGTGCCCTGGGTGAACCATTACAGCTTTTCATGGCAGGCCACACGTTGAGGTGTAGAGCACAGACATGCTTGAGGAAGTGAAACCAGTCAGCTTAGGGGTGATCAAGCCCTCCATGGTGTTTGTGTCCTACAAATGAAGGAAACAGAGGAAAAAACCACCCTAACGCTTCTAAAAAGCTCAATAGTTTGGAATGTTTTGTAATTTTTAAAAAAATATTTTCAAGGTCTTCCTCTGCAACCAGGAAGGCTTGAAAATTAAAAGTGAAAGCTGTCGATTCCTGGTTACAGGGGTTTGATCTTTAAAAATGAAAAGCTCTAAATACTATCAGACTTGCAAGAACAGGCAATCCTGGAGTTGAACCACCAAGCTGCTCTGGGACAAGGATGACAGCGAAGGTCTCCGTGCCAAGAAACGTTTGGTTGTGCTCCCCTCTGGGCGTGAGAGAAGGGCCTGTGAGGCTCGGAACCGCTGCGCAGGACCCAGGCCCACGCAGGGAATATTGCAACACCCCCTCCCTGCTGACCTCAGGTGTCTGTACTGGTTGTGAGCACAACAATTTTGTGCTTGTGAGTTGTGCCTTGGGAGCAGTGAGTGTGTGTGCTGTAACAACCAGGAGCCGAGCCCAGATGCCATTCCACGTACCTCTTACAGCAGGGAATGGGAATTCCTCAGTTAAGCATTGTCTATACTAGCACAACCAGGAGAGCTAATTTGGGGAAAGTTAAAACAGTCAGTTCCACCTTATTGATACAAATTGAATCACACACTCAGTATATACTTGGGTTTTTTCAGTCCAAGGGCCTAATAGCTCATTTCTTACTCCGCTGAGGACTAACTCTACAAAGCTCTTCTCACAGGTGTGGTGGCATCTGCCCTAGGTAACTGCTGAGCATTGTAAAAGACAGAAGAGAACCTGACTGCATCCTGGCTACTTGGGTGGACACAGGCTTGCAGACCAGACTGATTTCCTCCTTTTTTTCTAGCCTCTGTGGTTTTTTAAATTATTAGATTGGGATTTGCCTTACTGACTTCCCTGTCATCTCTAACCTGGACGGGGAGAATGTTTTTTAGTACCTGATGCCACACTTGGTTTTCTGAGGCATTGGGGCTCGCTAGCGTTTCTGCCCAGCCTTGCTACGCCCTGTGCCAGTCACCACCCTGAGTGTTCACACTGCAGGTCAGTGATGCTTGTCCGCTCTGCGTCCTGCCACAGAGCGAGCATTGGAGAAACCAGACCCCAGCGGTGCTGGGACCAGTCCCGTTCCAGCTGGCCCTGCATTTCAGCTGCTTGCGCTGGCCATTTAAAACCTGGACTGTGGAACTGGCTGTGGTGGAAAAGCTTTGTTTTCCCCAGGAAGTCTTAGTCTCTTCCACTTTACTGATTGACTTACTAATAGCTCTAATAAGTTACTGGTTACATTTGTGCTGTGTGAAGGATAGGGAAGTGAAGTGATACTGGGTAACGTGACTTGGTAGCTTACACTGGGATCTGGAATGACGCTGCTGTTTAAAACAGTGGCTGCATAATCTGGGTTGTTTTCTTAGTGGGGAGCGGTGGGGGTGAGGAAATGTTTCAAGATAATTCAAGAATGACAGCGCTGTAATCCCGCTTACTCTAAAACCGGGTAAGAGCCCATCCCATGAAATGGGATAAATGTTTTTGTAAGAGACACTGGCTTGCCCTTGTGCTCAGTGGGGAAACATGACTGTCCCTGCTCCAGAGCACAGGAGCACCTGTGGTGGCGTAGAAAACTTTCTCCCGTGCTACACTAGAACTTGGTCCATGGCCGTCTGCCCTCAGTCACTATCCCTTTTAGAGCTGCCTGTGTCGCTGCGAGGCTGTCGCGTCCTGCATCGCAGAACCACCCTTGTGATACCGCTCAACAAAGATGCTTCTGTGAACTGCCTGTCTGAGTGCAAGGGAGAGGAATTCAGGGGGTGCTGGGGAAATAACTAACTATAAGAAAGACTTGGTTTAATTCCATTATCAACTCAGTTCGGCTGGGAATCTCTGTGAGCAAACCTGCACTGGATTCATGCTGGAATATTTGAGTTGTGGAAACCCATTCCAATTTTAGTTCAGATGATCCAAATCCCTGGGGTATTTTTGTCCTTCGGAGTGCAATATCGGGTCAGGAATCCCAGGAGAGCAGAGTTTGCACTGCATTTTTGCTGGAGTCTTTGTGCTTTCTGGAAGTCATTCAAGAACAGGCTTCTGGGGCAGTCTTACTCCTGCATTTGGTGGTGCAGTTGTGCAGAAAAATGAGTAATAGAACACAGTGTCAGGTGGGATATCTGTACTTTTGTTATTCTGCTAATATTAATTATAGACGAACAAGAAAATTTACCCAAACCTCATTGAACTCTGGCTCTATTATGAACCTGCTTTGTGCTTATTGCTTATTTAAATTCATGGCCTCCCCTTGAGTGAGCTGTGGTTTTGTGTTTCATCTGGTTCAGGGCATGTGACAGAAGATGCAGGATGCGTTTCTTAGACTTCTGTCCTTTCTTAATTCGTTCTTTTTATTTGCTGCCTGCAACAGTTACTAAAAATGGAAACGATGTGCTTACTCTTGGTGTTACCACTGTCAAAGTTCCAAAGGTTGGGGCTGTTTCTAGCACTGTCACAATTAAAATCGAAAGTCATGCGTCAGATCTCACAGGCATGAGTCTGGATTAAGAAAGATGTAATTGTTAAAGGACATTCAACAGCATTCAAATTTGATTTATAGTTGAAGGCGGAGTTTGAGAATCTAGAGGATTTTAACCTCTTTCTTTCTCCAACCTGTGAGGCACGCTTTTGAGTTCCCCCTTCAAATAAAAGTTGATACTCTTTTATATAGCTTGATTCCAGGATTTGAAATTTTAGGAAAGAGGCCAAATTGTGAAATTTGTGACCTCATTGTGAGAGTAGGCAGCAGTGAGTTTGTTTAGGCAAAACTTTCAGGGAAATTCCTGGGTATCTGGGCTAAATATCCTGGTTTTGTTTATTAACCACAATTGCTGCAGACTTACACTGGAAACATTTGAATGGGGGAGGAGAGAGGCGACAGAGCTCAATTCTGTGTCAGGAAATACCAGATCATTTCATGCTTTCCATTCTTTTGTAACTTTTGTGTCTACCTGATCTAAACCTTATCACTCTGGGGGCTTTGGTGTATTACCACGTAGGGAATTCTGCACATATATCTTTTCAAACAAGATATGGGTAAGGCTGGTTTTCTAATGGAGGAAAAATTGCTTGAGGAGGAGGTTGCTATCTCTTTGTCAAAACATTTATTTTTGTTTAACAAAAGAAGTAATTTTCCACACTGTTCTTACTTTTCACTTCCCTACTCAAAAGCCAAACATCTTTATCTGACATTTTTTTCAGGAATTAGGCCTGTTTTGTTTCTGACCGCTATTTTTAATGAAAAAGCTAAGCTTTCATTAGTAACTTTTCAAAAATAGTGAGTGAAAACTTTCCACAAGGGGAGAAGAATATTTCAATCGCCTGTAATCCTAACTTAAATACCAGAGAACAGCCATAACATCCTCATGATACAGAGCACACTCGAGCATACACCTGGTCTCTCATGATGTAGGGAGGAGGTTGGGCACTGGTGAGATCTGCCACGTGTTTTACTGACTCAGTGCTCCTTAGGAGAGATGCTCTACAAAAATGAGTAAATCGTGAGTCAGACCAGGCAGTGACACAGTGGCACTATTTAAAGTACATCAGAATAACAAGTAACAGTCTTATTTATATATGTATATTAAAAAAAACGGTCGTCTTGTTTTTCTGCAGAGAATACCAGAGGAGCTAACCTTAGATGCCTTACTAGAAATGAATGAGTCAAAGGTGAAAGAAACAATGAAGAGATGTGGTGCCAGAGATGAGGAGTGCTCCAGGCTCAATGGGGCACTGAGCTGCTTACGGAAGGTGACTGAATCAGGTACAGACTGCCTTGTTGTTCCATGGAATTAGTTTCTTGGCAATCAGTCCCCCATCCTGCATCCTTTTATGTGAGACAGTCTGCAAAAACCTCTGGAGAATGTCTTTGGGTATGTTCTGTAACCAGTATCAGCTTATGGCTCTTGGATGTACATGAAGTCGCAGTGATCAAACGCATCTAGAGCTGTGCATTGAAGTTGGTTTTGACAGCATATCAAGTAAATAAGTAGATGGAAGTAAAAGCATGTAGAAATATGCTGTCCTGCTCAATAGACTATATACTTATTCTGTCTCTGTTCAGGGTTGTGTCTAATGCGCCAATTAATCCTCTATGATTCAGTACACATATCCTTGACATAACGAATACCGGATTCCTTGTAGGTAATCCCCTCCTCAAATATTGCTAGCTCAGAGAAAAGATGTCATTCTGTTTGGCATGACTTTGCTCTGAAGCCTGAGCATTGTTCAGCTCAGTGCTTTGGAAGAGAAAAACATTGCTCTGACAAGCTGCGTAGCTTGTAGTGTGCCAATGGATTCATTTCTCTTTAAAACCACTTCCCTCCTGCTATCTTTCTTTGACTGCTAGAATTGATAGAATCATTAGCCAAATTGCAATAGCACATTCAAGAGCTAGATGGAACCCTGATTTACCTTGAAATTATGGAAAAGTATTGTGTAATTAGAAATGCATGTTCTCAGCACGCAAATGGATCTGACCAAGTTATTTAAGATGAGTCGAACTAAAGATTCCCAGAGTGCTGTTTCACTGTCTTTCCCTGTCACCTTCTCCAGGCTGCTTTCAAAGGCATTGTAAAATCTGTTTGTAGGAGGGTGTTTCTCACAGCGTACTGGTACTAACACGCATCAGATCTTTCTTTGTAGCAATTATCAATCTGTCACTGAAAGGTGATGTTTCCTGTTGGTATTATGACAGTTCGTACCATTCGCAAATCATGAACAGTAGTTAATGGAAAAGTCAGCAAACAGCTCAGGTTCATATTTCCTTTTTTCTAATCTTTCTTGTCCTGGGCTATCAGATATTTCCCATCCATACTGTGTCAAAACCAGCCATTGTTCAGAAGTCAAGGCATTCGCTTACTATAAAGAGACAACATTTTTGAAAATACAGGTGTATCATCTCTTTTCAGGCACAGACTGGTCAATAGGTCATCAGGATCTGAAGCTTTGACTTTTCACCTTAATTCAAGTCATTAAGGACATACTTAAAATTGAGACAAAGCATTATCCTGGTGAATTAAGCCTCTGACATTATCCCAATAATCTGTTCCTTCTTGCTTTGCTGCCTGCAGGCCTTTGCACCTTTTTTCCCCGCATTTATACCCAGAACTGGTCTACAAGCTATACTGGATCATTCTGAACTACAGTGCTAGGCATTGTAGAAGGCAGTGCTGGGCTCCACCAGCGATCAGCAGGATGTGGTGGTTCCCTTTTGTCTGGCTGTCTGTCCTAGTGCAGCTCTGTCTGACACAGTCTGAACAAACACGGCAGCTCTGTGGTGAGCTGTGCCTGTGATTGAACAGCAGTGCCCCAGTATTGCAGGTGTCAGGTGAGCTCTAGGTCCTGGTTACATGCCAGAGAGAGAGGAAAGTGGTCAAATGAGTATTGGGAGCTCCTAGATACCCCTTATTTCCAACCCAATGGCCTTTCTCAATTTAGGTGGTATTCAGCAGTTCTGTTGGCTAACAGGAAATAGTTTTCTGTTTTTACCAAAGACCAGTCTAAAAGCAGACGGGGTGCCAGGTTGGATGTACAGATTTGTCTAAACAGATTGGCGCTAAATCCACATCAGCTTGCAGTGGGATGTGGGTGCCTGTTTTATGTAGGTATGTATATCCCACATTGTTCAATAGGGCCCCAATCTGTTAAAACTCAGCCCAGCTTAGAACATAGGACCTGATTTTAGCTTTTGATATACATAGCTACAAATAGGAGAGAAGTGCAGTTACTGCCATTCTCGGTTTAAAGGTAACTTTAGCCGATGTCTTGGGTGTCAGAGGAGGAGAAACTGGGCTTGCACTTCAGCTAGGTGCAAAGCAGGGGAAAAAAACCCACTTCATAGTCTAAAGCAGCATGATGTAATATATGTATATATACATGTGGCTTTTCCTTTTAATCAATTGCTAACATTGCTGGGGTTGGTGAACAGGTGGGGAGTTAAAAGATGATGTGGTGATGAATCTTTCTGAGGCACGCCGAGAGAACAGCTCGACAAACACGACCGAATCCCCCTGCTCCTCTGTGCCCACATGGACTCCCTCTGCACTGCACCTTCCCAAGGGCAGCAGTCAGCAGACGCGTTCTGTGTCAGTATCTACAATCCCATCTTCAGATTCTCTTGCCTCCAGCCATGGACTTTCTATCTATGCAGAAAACCTCCTGGACCCTTTTGCATTCCCCGCACACAGTGGAAGGTTAACGCCAAGGACTCCTCACAGCATCACCATCACTCCACCGACCACTCCTCAAGCCAGGAGACGGCATAAGTTGAAGCCACCACGGACTCCTCCTCCCCCTTGCCGGAAGGTTTTTCAGCTGCTACCTAACTTTCCAACCCTCACAAGGAGCAAGTCCCATGAATCACAGTTGGGAAACAGGATAGATGAAGTTACTCCAGTAAAGTAAGCATGACACTTCCTCCTTCTCCCCGGACACTGGTGGGCATTCAGTGCTCCCGTTCTGACTCTGTGGAAGACCCGGCGTCCAGTTGCCTCGTCATGTTTTCACTGTAGTCTGAGAATCTGTATCAGTGGGATTTCATAAGATAACCACAAAACCTGCTTGTTAATAGCATACTTGATTTGAATTTATTTGAAACTGCACCTGCTGGGGAGGTTGGGCTGGTGGCTGCTGCTGCTGCTAAAGGGCCCAACTATTGTTTCTCAAGCATCTAGCAGCCAATTCCACACAGTAGATTTCTCTTTGGTCCTTAAATGTATTCTGGTATTCTTTTATGGTTTTATCTTAAGATTTATTTTAGCTGCTAGTGTGAGCTTTAAAACACCTTTATTACGAAATAGACAGCTATAGCTCCATAACAAGTCAAAAGGCCTGAGGCTTTTTTCAGACAGATCCAGGCTTTGACAGAAGTTTTTTTTCTGCAGGTAGGATGGAAAGCATTAGTCTAACGTTTAATGAATAGCTGAAACTGGGAAAAAAATGTGCCTTGCAAAGACTCTGGCTATCCCTAAACATGGCAGAGACTTAGGTCAGCATCCAAATTCTGTAGCAGCCACTGGATGATTACAACTTACCCTAACTCTTTGACCACCTGAAAGAGTCCAGAGAATGTGTTCTACTCACCTTTTTGCCAAAATTACATTTTTATAGAAGGGAAACTAGCCCAGCTCAGGATGGAGCTGAGAATTTGGGTGTGGGCGTTAACAACAAAGGGCTGTGCTTTTGGTGCTGCAGTACTGTATTGCCTGCTGATTGACATGAAAGGGTTCACTATAAACGCGTAGCCTTGTAAGCACTACAGTATTGCTCCACACTGTGAGTGCATATGTAGTATATACTAAAACCTGCAAATTGCTAAACCTCTAAATGCAGCAAGTAAGCATCTGTGGCCAGCGCACAGCTTTGTTTTGAAATTGAGTGGTAAGAACCTGGTTCTGCTGTGATTCAGGTCCTGTCGATTACGCCTGATAGGAAGTGCAAAGTGTAGCACTTCTGTGATTCAGGCGCTTCATGGAGCCTGCCAGCTGACCGAGTTGTGCAGCCTCATTGGCACTCCTCGTCTGCAAGCCAAGGTTCAGGTGTGGTCTTGTACACTTCACTCACAGGTTGGAGCTGGAGCTCTACCCAGCAAAGACTACCATTGGTAGAGAGGAAAATATTGGCTATGCAGTGACTTCAGGAGTCTCTGCAAAACCAGAGGTGTTTGTAAACCCGACATCAAACGTTGCAGGAAAGGGTTTCTGCTTTATTAAAATGCGTATCCTGTCACATGAATATGAGTGTCTAAAAATTTTTTTTTTTTTTCTCTCTAGGTTTGGTAAGAGAATTTTACAGGGCTGTCTTCGTTTCATTGCTGAGAGAGAACGTGTCCTTGTCAGCTATCTGTTGATCTTCCCTGTGCAACCTCTGGAGATCCTCACTAGGGCCTTCTATCCCAGAGTTTCTGTTAACTTTAACAGGAGCTTAGCCTACTGGAGAACTGCAGGATGTTTACATGGTCTTTTTTGCACCTGGTATTTCTTCAAAAGACAAAAACAAGGAAGATGAATACGGATGTTTGAAGGATTAGAGCAAGGGGTTTGGGGTTATTTGTCTGTGTCTTCAGACAGGTGTTACTGGTGCCTCTTGGTACTGGAAATAACTTCATAGCTAACCATTTAGTATCTTTGGATATTCATTGTCCAGTGTCTCTGTAACGAAATTAGGCAGTGGTATGCAACCTTCTGAGAAACACTTCAGTGTGTGCTTAGATGTGGAATGCTTACTTTGATGATGATGAGTCTATTCAGGTGTTTAAGAGCTTACAGGACTAGGACTTGTGTTTTCATCCAGTAACGTCTCAATGCCATTTAGTGTTTTAGCTATCATAGAATCATTTGGGTTGGAAGGAACCTTTAAAGGCCATCTAGTCCAACCCCCCTGCCGTAAGCAGGGACATCTTCAACTCCATCAGGTTGCTCAGAGCCCCGGCCAACCTGACCTGGAATGTTTCCAGGAATGGGACATCTGCCACCTCTCTGGGCAACCTGGGCCAGTGTTTCACAACCCGCATTGTAAAAATGTCTTGCTTACATCTAGTCTAAATTTTCCCTCTTTTAGTTTAAAGCCATGACCCCTTGTCCTAGTGCAACAGGCCCTGCTGAAAAGTTTGTCCCCATCTTTCCCGTAGGCCCCCACAGGTCTGAGCCACACCATGCCGCATGGGGCTGTACGCAAACTTGCTGAGGGTACACTTGACTCCACTGTTTATGTCATTGGTGAAGATATTGAACAATACTGGTCCCAGTACGGACCCCTGAGCAACACTGCTCATTACCAATGTCCATCTGGACACTGAGTCGTTGACCACTACTCTCTGGATGTGACCATCCAACCAATCACAGATCCCTTTAAAAGTTCACTGCAATAATGATAAAGAAGAATCTGGTGCCATCTAGGGTCAAAGAAAGAGACTGGCTTTTTGTAGGCATTGACGGTGTCCAGCCTTGAAACTGTTGATGCTTGCAGATGTGATTTTTTCTCCAGATTTGCAATATGGCTATAGATTTAATTCGGGAAATATGCCAGAATCTTTGTATTGGGGAGTTTTTAGGAAGTTATGTGATAACTACTGGGGCGCTGGACTGGCATTTTGAAGCCCAGGTCTCCCTTTCTGCACTTAGCAGCTAGCTAAGTGATCTCACGTAAGTCTTTCTATTCTTCTGGATCACACTGGCCCTGTCTATAAAGTGGAGATAATATTCAATGTAAAAGAATATTCTGAAATCTGCTGACACTGCATGAAAACTGGGTGATGATATTCATGGTAAACCAACTGGGAGTAAAGTCTGACTTTCCACTTTGTTTTAAGGATGGCCTAGATTTAATGAGTGGACTTCCATAATCCCTAAATGTAACCCATAACAATTTAATAAAAAGAAGGAAGAATTATGATTCCACCACCCAATCTTATCTTACATTGCCTTCATATGAAGACATATAAAAGTAGTGTCTGGTAGCTTTACAGCAGAAGGCAAACGAATCTCAGCTGTGCTACTAACAGTGTCAGGGCTACTAGTCATCTGTGACAGTCATTGCTTTGTTTCTGTCTAGACTGGTAAGTGCTGCTTGTGACTAATGCTTCCCTAAAACACCCCTTTGTTCTCCATCAGAACTCTCCCAAGGATCCCCTCAAACGGTACGAAGAGACTTTGGCTTAGCTGTGACACACAGGTAAGCAGCACGTGCTGTGGGAGCCACAAAGGAAACAGGCTGAGGGGTCAGACAGGGCAGCGTCCTGCCTAGAGCCTGTGTAGCAGTGAGGACTCTAAGATAGGCTTGAAGTTGGGTCAGGTGCCTCATTTGCCAAGTTCAGCCTTAATTATGTATTTCAGCTTAATTTCTTTTTAATACACATCACTGATGTGTCAGCACTTGAGATCCTTTTTACAAAGCCAACTGACTCCCGATTCTGTAATGACCAGCATACCGGCAGTAGCAATGTTGTTTATGGGGCGACAGGACCAAGCGTGCCAAATGTGTAACGATGCCTTTTCTTAAACAATTCCACTGCTACAAATGAAAGAGAAGCTGCTCCTTCCTCCCTGCGTGGAAAGAGCATAGATTTCTTTTCTTCCCTTGTAGCTTCCTGTATCCTCCCTTCCCAAATCCAAACCAAAACTGGGCTAGCAAGTTCTAATGCCAAACCAACCTATACGGTCAATTTCCTGGTAAAAGGGGTAACACTCCCACCACCACCCACTCACCATAAATTGGGTCCCAGTTCTACAAAGGTGTTCAGGTGGGTATAACCAGCTCCACGTCACACGTCCTGCTGACCTGAGGAGGGACACCAGTGACATCAGCACATGCTCATGGGCTGGATCTGCACTTGGAGAGTGTGCTGGCTGCTCACTCTCGGCATACTTGCTTGTTTCATGAGGTGAAGCTCAATTCCACTTTAAGGGGTTTTTATGAAAAGAAGTGGTATTCTATCACTTTGATATCTTTGACTGCGTGAGGCTTCAGATCTGTAATTGCTGAGCTGCAGCTTTGAGGACCTTCTAGAGATATGTGTACATGTACGCCCTGTCTCCTTCTCAGAGACACCTCTGAGCACCTCAGCCCTGTTTCAAGAGTGGAGAACTAGCAACAGGCCAGTAGAGTTGGTGCCAGCCTTCTTTCCATTGCTTTTGATCAGAAAAGTGAGAAGTCTTTTCAGCAACACCTTTTAACCCTTTTCACAGAGGGCTAAAGGGATATATAGCCTGTCCGTAACTACCTAGAAATGTTAATTTTCCTTTTGACACCAGTTAATTTTTCCCCTCTTGTCTCCACTCAGGTTCTCTACAAAGTCTTGGCTTTCTCAGATTTGCCAAGTCTGTCAGAAAAGCATGATGTTCGGGGTGAAGTGTAAGTACTGCAGGTGAGCACACAGTGATGATTTTTTTCAGAAGATTCATTTCATTTGATTCATTGAAGTTTGCCAGTGGCAAGTATCTCTTGATGTGATGTGCTCTTAATGGTGGCATCAGTTTTTTCAGTCAGCTTCTGAACTGTCAAAGGGATGCTTTGGCACAACTTGTACTTAGGTTGGCAGCCTGACTCATAGATGAACTGAATTTATTTTCCTGCCACAGGCTTCCTACCTAATCACAGGCAAATCTTGCAGTAGGAGCTGAATACCTAAATAACGGCGAGAATTTTAGGTTTTGCTTCTCTGTCTGGGTTGCTGGTCCAGAGTACTGAGATTTTAGTGCTTCTCTGTTGCAGGATGAGAGTCAGGGAAGGTAACTGTATTAAAAATAATTCAGGTGCTAAGATATGTATATGGTTTTCATTAGGCTAATGACACACATAATAGGTTTTTTCATCTGAATGCATGCTGCTTTGGGGCCTGGAGGATTCCAGAACTCCCTCTGAGATTAACATAAGAATTACAAATTAAGGGTAGGCTTCCTCTTTTTGAGAAAGAACAAGTTGCTATTTAACATGTAATGTTTCTCTTTCAGATTAAAATGTCACAACAAATGTACTAAAGAGGCACCTGCTTGTAGAATATCCTTCCTTCCCAGTAAGTAATTTTCTGCCAGTTCTTAGCATTTCAATGTAATTGATGGTATCATGAGAATAAAGTCTGATTAAAGCTTTTCTCTCCCTTCCCCAACCTGTTTTTCAGTAACAAAAATAAGAAGAACAGAGTCTGTCCCTTCTGATATCAATAATCCAGTAGACAGACCAACAGAACCACAATTTGGAACTCTTCCCAAAGCACTAACTAAAAAGGTACCTGGTGACTGAAGTGAGTCTTGGGTCTGTATGTCACTGAGGAGTGACAGTAAGGAGAGGTGGCAGCGGTACCCTGCTGGCTGGAGCAAGAATGGCACCTTCAGCTTTTGCTTTGCAAGGAGACTTCGAGAGGTGACATTTTCTCCTTGTGAAACATTGGTTGTGCACAGTTCTAGCTGCCCAGTCACTTAGAAAAATTATGCTATGATCAAGGCTAGGGACAGCTTTTCTTTCTCCGTTCTTCAGTAAACACTGAGGGAAATTCTTTCTTTCTTTTTATCGTTTTCTCATGAGTGACTTTCCTTGCTTTGCAGGAGCATCCACCAGCAATAAATCATCTGGACTCTAGCAGTAATCCTTCTTCTACAACCTCATCCACACCATCTTCTCCAGCACCTTTCCAGTCTTCCAACCCTCCCAGTGCAACGCCTCCCCCAAACCCATCTCCTATGGGCCAGAGGGATGCACGATTTAACTTCCCAGGTAAACTTATCTTTTTCAGGAGACCTCTGCCAAGATCAGAAAGGCCTCTGTGCAAGCAGAGGCTGACCAAGACTTCCTAGATAGTTGCAGGTTTCTGAGTACACGGTTGTGTCTTAAGCAAGGTGTGAAGGTGTATCTTGTTACCTGATAAAAGAAAATGGTCTGTTCTTAAAAATTTTTAAGTGGTATCAACAAGATACCTTTGCAGGAGATAGATTATTGAGGAATGTTGGCATCTTTCTTAAATTATTTGATTTGATCTTTCTGTTTTTTCTTTTTTGAAAAAGACTAAAAAAATTATATTCTTTCCTCTGCCTTTTCTCATCGTATTGTAAAATGCATGCTGCCTCCTGTGTGTGGTCACCAGTGGCTTTAAATCATGAGTAAGTTGATTGCTAGAGCAAAACACAAAAATGAGAACTAGAATGAATTACTTTACCAGTCCCTTCCAAAAGATAAGCAACAGTCAACACTCATTTTTAAACCATTGGCGTACACGTATGATGAAGAAGAATTTACACTACATACTTCACAGATTAAGAACCCAAATGTGGAGTCCTTACCAAAGTCAAAAGAGGCAGGAATCTCTGGCAAGGGCAAAGGTTAACATAGTGAGAATAAATTTAATTCTTTTGATCTGTAAATGAAGTCACAAGTTGCTCGATAGCTGCTACATCTAGCCTTCAACATTGCTGTGTTTCACATCAAGCTTTTGATCCTCCTCAAAAGGAGCAGAAGCAGAGCCAGTTTGGTACAAGAATTCTACTGCAACTACTTTGTATTAAGACACACGGCTCAAATTCACTGAAATTAAAAAAATATGCTTGCAGATGGCTCATGAGCTTCAGCTTCTCTGGGCGCGTCTCTGACAAGCTGAAGACATGAGAGAGCATCGAAGCACAAACCTTTCCGTGGGTCTGCCTTTTAGCATTCCTGGGTTCTCTAAATTTGCTTGTGCCAGTTGAAATCCGAATGTGTTGTTTTCCCACCAGACTGTTTGCTTGTTGGTAACATAGCTTTCATATGATGAGTATCATCTGTCATAGTCTGCCAGAAATGCATGTGCTGGAATTCACCCCCTTAAGCAGGCTGATAATCTACTAATCTGTTGCCCAACAGTGAGTTGGGACTAATTCATTGAATGCATATGGGGCACTTACTGATGATCCTCTAACTTGTTTGTGTTTTTTTTCTCCTGGTAATTTTTTTTGCTGTTCTTTTTTTAAAAATAAAAATAAAAAAAGCTGCCTACTACATTCAGCATAGACAACAATTTATCTTCCCAGGTGAGTTGATTGTTTTAAATCTACTAACCAGCTTCTGCTGCCAAAAAGTAGCTTGTTTGTAAACTTCTGCATGCTGCCCAAGAACAGTAATTCCGCTTAAAAAAAAAGTATCTAAAACTATTCAAACATTCTCTTATCTCAGTATATAATTCAGGCCTATCTCTCCTAATATGACGTAGCGATGTGATTTACGTACTGAGGTGAAACTTTGAATATTCAGTTGTAAAACAGTAGCTTTCTGCTGTGGGATTCTCTGCACAGCCATGTTCTTTCTTTAAAAAGGCTCATTTTTAGGTTTATATACCCAGCTAGTGTAAATGGACACTGGCAGTTCAGGAATGCTGAGCTCACCTTTATGAACTGAGGCTCTTGCTATGGGATTTAACCATGGTGCAACACCATTCCTATGTGGATTTGCGTGTACAAACTTTTTTCAGTCAGCTGTTTGTGAACCCTTAGAAAGAGCTTGTTTGTTTCCAAAGTGAGAATTGATGATGTAGGGTGGGAGGTACAGAGTATTTCTGCTGAATTTTGGAAGGATTTGCAACCCAAGCTAAATTCCCTGTGCACTGATAGCACTGGACAGACTAGGTACATTTGGAATACACGAGCCGTGGTACAAATTCAAACATCCTAGAACTGCGAGGATTTAAGTATTTCTGATTGTCCAAAGCAACTTGAAGGTGTGTGAGCAATTCACAGACAAGGACTGACCTTGAAAGACATTACAGATTGAGTAGGTGAATGGGCTCGGTCAATATACAGGCCCAATATACTAGGAAAGATGAGCACAGTTTTCAGTAAATAGAAGTATAAAATCACATTGTCTGTGGTTGATGATAAAATCATATTGTCTGTGGTCTGTGTGATTAATTGTGGTTACAATTTCTGAATAAGAAGCAAATAATCACTATTGCAATGTTAAAACTTCCAATCTATAAGAGATTGACATGTGAAATATCTCATAAATGTTTCTACTTTCCCAGAAATTCCCAGTCCTGCACAAATAGCACAGCCTCCAGAAACAGCTGCAGACACTAAGTAAGTATAGTTTTCAGTTCTTTTATTTGCACAGTGTTTACCTCATAATCTTGAGATCAGTCTGAAAGCGGTATGTTATCCCCAAAACTGAACTTATCTGAGAACTCGCAGGATGATTTTGTCCAGGAAGGGTGATACTGGTATTCCCAGTTTCATAAAGCTGAATGTGATATTTACTTTAAATGGGACAGTAAGAAGTCCATGCCTTTAATATCTATTTATAGTTATGTGTGCATTCCAAAGATCAGAAAGGTCTGATGAAATAGAAGTTATGGAGTTTTACCATTAAAAAAGCATGGCACACTTAGCTGCAAGCAAAAATCTTTTAAAGGATCTGAATTGTAGGACATGCAAAAGATTTTAGCCTGCATTGCCAGCACTCACAATTACGTCTCCAATGTCGGTGTTTCAGTAGTAGGAATGGGAGTATCCATTACTGGAACACGTTGTAATAATGTGTTCATGCCACTGCCAAATCAATTCCTACCACTTAATCATTGAAAATCACTTCAAAGTCTTTTCCCTCATTTGCTAAAGTAAGGTTAGAAAGTCTTTATCTGTTAAGTGGAGCAGTAATTCTATTTTTCTCTGACCTACTGTAATGCTATCAAGATCTGTTCTCTGTTTCTTTCTTTCTACTCCACTAATGGCATATGTAGCAGCCCACTTTTCTAACTCAGGTGGATATGCAAACATTTTCAATGTAAACCTGTCTTCTCTTGTTAGTGTTCATCAACAGCCAGACACAGATGGAGTTGAATGTGAAGCAGAGGTAGGTTTTCTTTTGTACAATCAGAAATGCCATGTTTAAAGTGCCATGAAAAAGTTGTGTCCCTGGAATTGAGCGTGGACTAGCTGTGCCTTACCTCAGTTCCACTGAACTGTTGGTACTGCAGAGGTCTCAACTGAAAATTCGTGGATTCTGTAGCTAGGCTGAAACAATTAAGTACTTGTAGTAATACTTAACTTTCTAACTGGGCTAAGATGCTATTTTTCAAATTTCTGGCTCACTCAATCTGGTGCAGCCAGAAATTACATTTACATTACAAGAGCTGCAGGCCTGCAGCTGGAGTTATGAGGTCTAAATGTTCTGCAGATCTCAAATCTGCACGTAATGCATGTGTAGGTACTACCAGCGGTGAGATTAGCTCATGGGAGATCCTGCAAATGTAAGCATGGGCTTATGTTTTGCACAGGAAAGCCTTTCCAGACCTGTTCACAAGAGTCTGCCTCAGCACATGTTCAGCTTGTAGTATGAACACTGAAATGGGTTTCTGTAGGGATGAGTAAACCAGTAGAGACAGAATCGATGATTTCAGCAGAAATTACTGGATTTTTGGATCAAGTTAGTTGATTTTTGGAGCACTTCTCTCTAACAGGAGAATTTTAGTAATCTCAAAAAGCCCTGCACCCACATTTATTTGAGGAACAAAGAGGTTCTTGACCCTTCCTTTTAGAACGGTCTCTAGCATTTTACCCCACACTGAAGGCTGAATCCTGAGAGATGTTGAGGGCCTAGATGCTGGTTCTACAAATGTAACTGTATATGGGAGAAAGCCTTTCTTGTCTTCAGCTGCATGCACCGACATAGGGAAGACGTATGCTTTTGTGTAGCCTTCTGAGATGACTTTGTCCGGTGAGGTGTATTTCTAGACCTGTAGTCAAATGCGTACATCTCGCCCCCTGAAGTTCCCTCAAAGCAGCCGTTGCTGCTTTGGGAGGCTGCTTCTGCCCCTCTGATGGGACTCTCAGCATGTTTCCCTTCTCTTTTTGTGAACAGGTGGAAGAACCAGAGACTAATAAATCAGAACCTGAAGACGATGAGGATGAGGTGGAAGATTTGCCAAACAGACGGCCGCACTTGCAAGGGATGATTTATCGCAAACCTAGCCAGACCAGTGTCTACCTGCAAGAATGGGACATTCCCTTTGAACAGATTGAACTGGGGGATCCCATTGGCCAAGGACGATGGGGCAAGGTTTACAAGGGAAAATGGCACGGGGAAGTGGCCATCAGGCTGCTGGAGATAGACGGGAACAATCAGGATCATCTCAAGCTCTTTAAAAAGGAGGTGATGAACTACAGACAGACCCGGCATGAGAACGTGGTACTTTTCATGGGAGCATGCATGAACCCTCCTCATTTAGCAATCATTACCAGGTAAGGGCATAGCGTCCTGCTCTGGCAGCTGCCAACCCCTAACATTCTGTGATTCTGTGATCTTAGTATTATTTTTAATATGTATTTTTTATAGATATATAATAATAAACCTCTTGCTGCATCAGGAGATGACAGAGATGAATGTAGTCTGTGTTGCTCAGAGTTTGGATACCAGAGTTGTCTCCTTTTAAGGAACATATATTTCGGGCATTTTTCTTTTTATTTTTGAGTTTTTAAATAATAAAAATCAAAAAGCAGGAGAAAAAAAAAAAGTGGAACAGGCTGTTCCTCTGCTATCTACTTCCAGACGACTCCAATTCAGCAAAGTGACAATAAACCAACCTGTGAGGCTGATAATGCAACAGTTCTCTCTTCCTTTCTGTTCCTCTTAGGGTCCCTTGCTGATTAGGCAAAAATGTTACTGTTTTTCCCGTCTTCTGTTTTCAGTATTTAGTTGGGATGGGGATCATCTAGGCCCAAAATAACAGCTTTTTGGGATGTTCATATGCAGGCTCAGTTTAAGTAAGGCCAAGGACATGCCATTCTCCTAGTCTGGCAAGGAGGCATGCAGTCATTTCTAGTGACCAGTTCCCAAAGAAGATTCCAGCAGAAGCTGGTGCACAGGTTTTGAAAACTGGCTTTCAGATGTCAGAGCAGTGCAACGACTGGGCCTCTGAATAAATAACCATTTGTTGTGTATCCTTGAGCATGCTTTAACAATAGGTACACGTGTACACCTGCACAGATTTAAATCAAGCAGGTCTTTAAAGTTCTTCAAAATGGCATTTCTCAGCAGTGGAAGAGGGCTGGGATTCTGTCAACCTGATAAGAAAACCAATTGAACATCTAGTATTACCTTCTTATTTCCCTCCAATATTTTAAAGACCTTTTTAAGGATTGTTTTTCCTCTTCCCTGTAGCTTCTGCAAAGGAAGGACGCTTCACTCATTTGTAAGGGACCCCAAGATATCCCTGGATATTAACAAAACCAGGCAAATAGCCCAGGAGATCATTAAGGTAAGGGTACGTTATGCGAACGGAGACATCCGCTCTCTGGGCAGGGCCTCAGCAAGAGCTTAGAGGCTGTACAGCTGGAGCGGGTCTGTAAGTCTCAACAGCCCCAAAGGGTGTTGCAGCAGGATATGCTCAAAGTTGGCTGAAAAGAAGTGCTAATTTAGTGGTCAGTAAGGTGAAGCTAAGGGCCTATAGGGAGAGAAACAGAGCTTTTGCTTGTCCGTGAGGGGCTGGGGATGGAGAATTTAGATAAAGATGAATTTAGATGGACAGGTTTCCTTCCCGGTGTCTTCTCTTTATCAGTAACTGCAGCGAAGTTAATGCATTCTCAAGTAGATGGCATTTTCTCTCTGATTTGCACAGTGTTTTCTGTGCTTGCTTTGAATATTTCTCAACTGAAGAAGCATTTCTAAAGCTGCTGTTTTCTTTTCTGGCAGAAATACCCTGTGAATTTAGTGAGCAAACTTGTGTCAGTTGTTCATTGTTCTTACACATATAGACTTCACAATTCTGAAGCCCAGAGCCACTTAATGCCTCAACTAAGAGTACCCTTCCAGCAGCCCTGCTACGCAGAGGATGAAAAGCAATTCAAAGGCTGAACGCTAAACTGAGATCTGCTCCCTTCCAGAGTTCCCCTGCACCCTTCTTGCAGAAGTCAGACAGCTGCTGGGTCTCCATTTACAATTAAACATTTATGCTGCAGTAATGAGATTAAATGTGTATTAGAAAGCAAAGCATGCCCAGAGTTAGAGGCTGGTAAATAGTAAAAAAAGTTTACATCTCTGCATATATTTCCCAGGGCATGGGGTATCTTCACGCAAAGGGGATTGTACATAAAGACCTGAAATCCAAGAATGTTTTCTATGACAATGGGAAAGTTGTGATCACTGACTTTGGACTATTTGGGATTTCGGGTGTGGTTCAGGAAGGAAGGTAAGTGGAGGTTTCAATGCTTGGTCCACTTCTAGAATGACAAATAATGATCAAATAGGGAAAAATTTTCATGTGTTACACAGTACAAGCGAGGAGTGTTGATTACTTTAGTATATACACTAATTTTTGGAATATGCACTTTTTCTTTGGTTTGGCTTGTTGGTTGGTTGGTTAGTGGGGTTCTTTGTTTTGTTTTGGTTTTGTTGCTTTTTTTTTAACAGTTCTTTTTACAGTTCCCGTAGCATATTGCTAGGCAGTTGTGTATGGAGTAAGACTCAGAGCACAGAACAAAGAAAACTTTAAGCCCAAGCATGAGCTGGAGAGTCAGGCTATCTATCACGTGTATTTTTTAATGCGGCAAGAAAATTAGAAAGCAAACATCAGCGAAAACATTTGAGTAAATAAAGTCAAGGCATTAGGTGAAGCATAGATACAGTCCATATGCTGCTTCTCAGCTGAAGCAGTAGAGTTTCAGTACCCCCTTCTTTCTTTTGGTCTCAGGAGGGAGAATGAATTGAAGCTGCCTCATGACTGGTTATGCTACCTGGCCCCTGAGATTGTTCGTGAGATGGCCCCTGGGAAAGATGAAGACAAGCTGCCTTTCTCCAAAGCTGCAGATATCTATGCCTTTGGGTAAGAGAGGAACACCTAAGAGTACCACTGGAGCTTACTAAATGAGATTTGTGACAGACCTGAGCCTTGTGAGTCAGTGGTTCTCTCCTCAAAGACTCTGGATTCTCGCTAGGATGCATTTTTCTCACCCACTACAAAAGTCACGGGCAGTAGGTGTGTGGGGTGGGTGGGATTTGCTGCACCACCTTATACACCTTCCAGAACTTATGTGAAGAAATTTGAGCAGTGTCAGGGTTTTGTGTCTTTCTCTTAAGAGCAGGCAAAGACTTGATGTGTCTGTTGGTGTTGCAGGACTGTGTGGTATGAGCTCCAAGCACGAGAATGGCCTTTCAAGAACCAGCCTGCAGAGGCTCTCATCTGGCAGATTGGAAGTGGCGAAGGAGTGAAACAAGTCCTTGCAACTGTTAGTTTGGGGAAAGAAGTCAACGTAAGTACCTCAGTTGCAGGAATCCTTCCATATAGCTGTCAGAAAAAAAGGCAGCTGCTTAAAGAGGAGATTTATTTTACTCATAACTCTAAAGATAAAGGGTGGGAGAGAGAACAGACTGGAATGGGACACCAGGTTAGATACTAAGCCTCTGCCCACAACTGTCATCCAGAGGTGGACGTCCACTGGTATGCAGGATACTGTTTGGTTATGAGAATGTCCGAGACCTCTCTTAAACAGTGTCTCTGGCGGGGCTGGCACAAAGCACAGTGCTCCATCACTTGCTTGGTCTGCACAGCTGACCTGTCAACTAAGTGGAGATAATAAGCAACAAATACCCTTTGCAGGAAATTCTGTCGGCGTGCTGGTCGTTTGATCTCAGTGAGAGACCTAGCTTCACTGTCCTCATGGATATGCTTGAAAAACTGCCAAAATTGAATCGTCGGCTATCCCACCCAGGGCATTTCTGGAAGTCTGCTGAGTGAGTATTTGCCGCTGTTAAGAACATTTCTGCCACTCAGAATTTGCTAACTGATCATCTCTGTTCTTTATTTTGCCTTCCTGGGGGCCGTCAAACCCCTGATGGGAGTGTAACAGTGTGCTGTTCTGCTTTTCTAGTTACTAGGAAATGATGCAATTAAGCTTGCATGCTTTAGACACTTAATTTCCTACTTGAACATATTCACGTCCCTCCTTCAGTAGATTATTTACCCAGTTTTATGTTTGCTTTCAGAGGGTATCTACCACCAGTATTGGAAAGGGCCTGCACTGACCCAAAGCAGTTAGAATTTCCACTGTATTGACTGGTACAGACTGAGGAAGGGAAGGACCAAAGAATGTGCCACTATTTCCCATTGAAACTGACTTGTCAAATTTTGAAAGTGTCCTAAGTTTGTAGCCTTCCTCAAGGAGCATGTGGGAAAAAAATCCAACCCCCTCCTCCTCTTCATGGAAGAGTGCCCAGTTTGCACAGGCAGGTACAGGAGTGCAGCGTTAGTCCTGATTCACAACAATTGACTTCTGGGGAAGACCCAAAGTAGGTGGTAATCATGTGTCAAGTGACGTAGAAATCCTGAAGGTGCAGTAAACTGACAGCTAGGAACGAGTGGCAGTGTTTGGACTGAATTTTGAAGTTGGAATTATGACAAGATCTGGATCAAGGAAAGACAAATGAGAAGTCAGCATAAATCCTTGTCAGATCATGATACTTTCAAAGTCAGTTTCCATGTTGCAATTGGGGAAGAAAGGTCTTATAAGATCAAGCATCCATAAACTGTCAAAACTAGAAGAGGTCCCTCAAAAACCTGACTGTTACATCCCATGACATCTGTTATGACAGATCAGACCAGAATATAAAACTCATTCCAGTTCAGACTGGACGATCGTAAAGCCACAAGACCTAGAACTTCCAGCCTCCCTTCTCATGAATAACGCGTCACTGTCAGAGGAGGATGGCTCCCAGTTCCACTCCTATTAAAATGAAGTGGAAGCAAAGCAGATACAAATTCTGGAGCCAAGAGAGTGAAACCCCCAGCCCAGACCAGTTATCTAATCTCCGCTGCCGACCACAGTTACCCCGAGTAGCTCCGAGGACTTCAGTGGCCAGGCTGGGCCTGCCAGCCCGGGCGAAAGACAACCAGCCCGGTTGCAGGAACACGCTTAGGGTTTCTGTTGGGCACCAGGTTACATTTTGGTGACCTCAGTGTTTTTTCTCAAAGTCTGGGGGAGATCAGACATGTTTGCAACCAGTGCCCATTTACCACGTACTTTGCTCAGTCTTTATTTTCATCTACTGAACCTCTGATATTTATTTTTTTCTTTTTTCTCCTTTTTTGATGTTTAATCTACCCTCTTTCTTTCCCATAACCCTTCACGATGTCCCTGCAATACCTTATCATAACTAACCAAACACTTGTTTGCTTCTCTGGTGATTGTCATGGCATTTTGTGCTGTGGTGGGTGTGGTTTGTTTGGGGTTTTGGTTGAAAATTTCACCATTTGTGTCTTGCACAATTTCCCTATCATTTGTACTGTATCCCTGATACTTTACGATGTCTGACATCTTCAAAATGTGGAATGCTTCTCCAAGACTATGGCCTCATCTTTACACAGAAGGCCACTACTATCAGCAAAGCTGGAATGCTTACTGCTAACTCACTGAGAAGCAGAACTCCCTTAAGCCAGGCAGGTGTATGTGCCCATCACAGCACCCATTTTAGAACCACAGAATCATTTAGGTTGGAAGGGACCTTTAAGGTCATCAAGTCCAACTACCAGCCTAACACTGCCCAGCCCACCCAACCCACGTCCCTCAGCCCTGCGTCTGCCCGGCTGGGAAACACCTCCGGGGACGGCGACTCCACCACTGCCCTGGGCAGCCTCTGCCAGCGCTTCCCAACCTTCTCGGTGAAAAAAAAATTCCTAATACGCAATCTAAACTTCCCCTGGCACAACTTGAGACTGTTTCCTCTTGTCCTATCGCTTGTTCCTTGGGAGAAGAGCCCAACCCCCCCTGGCTACACCCTCCTCTCAGGCAGTTGCAGAGAGCGAGAAGGTCTCCCCTCAGCCTCCTCTTCTCCAGGCGGAACAACCCCAGGTCCCTCAGCCACTCCCTGGGCCTCCCCAGTGCTGAGTACAGGGGGACGATCACTCCCCAGTGCTGCTGGCCACGCTATTGCTGATACAGCCAGGTATTAAAAAGGCACAACAAAGGGCTGAGAGCTTGACATTTGGCAATTATTCTTTGCATTAGCAGTTACTGTCTCTGTGCTGTGGCGCATAGTTGGGAGGCAAGTGTCCTTCTGCACCCCAAAAACTCCCTACTCCAGCAGAGCTGTCACAGCTACACTTCAGTCCTTGTGATTTCAGTTGTCTAGATTGTTAAAAATATAAAGAGAAACCAACAAAGTCTGAGCTAAAAAATGGACCTGCATGTAATTGCTGCTGTATATCTGTCCTTCGGTCCTAATTCAAGAGAAACAATTCTTTTGCTCTTCTGGCCTAAAGCATCCCAAACCCTATTTCCAGGCACAGCTTGCATTGGCCAGATCTATACCCAGCTACCCTGAGCACATGCTTTTCCATTATTTGTTCCTTCAAGACATCCAGCTTCACTTGTTACATTTCCTCGTATTTTTTTTAAACTAATCCTCCCTTGGCTCAAAGGAAGATCGTTGTATTTGTCATCTTATGTTCTTAAGACAGCAATCTGTTTGCCAGGACATTTGCGTGATACAGCAGTGTCCTTTGGTAATATTTTTTCCTTTCTACAGAAACACACTGTACTCCAACACCATGGTTCTGTGTGTCAACACTTCCGTGCCCTCATGTCTCTCTACAGTGAGATCCACTTGTGTTGGATCTCCCACTCTGGTGCCTGATGCGGCACCTTTTCACCCCGCCGAGGGCCCAGAGCAGCACGAGAGCCCAGGCTGGCCACGCGTTGCCCTGCAGACAGTCACGCTCTCGCATTGCCCTCTAACATCACATTGGGAATGAACTTGAAGTAATGCTTCCCATTTGGGCAGTCAGTTCACGAGAACGCTCAGTTCCAGAGCAGTTTGCCAAGTGATTATTTTGGATGAGTGTTTCCACAGGGAGTGACTCTTGAACAGCTTCTGGAACTGCAGAACGATGCCTCATGTAGTAGCTACCCTAATTATTTGTCCCTGGGTAGATGGACTGACACCCCTCTCCACCCCCACAAGTGGTTCATACCAATTTGCATACATTATTACCTTTTGTCCGCTCAAAGCATTTAATAGGGGAGAAGTACTTGAAGTGTCAGTATTAATTACCAGCATTGGCAGCTGACTTGGCACTCAGGGGAGGAAAGCGCAGGCAGCTCAGTCGTTGTTCAGCCCCCGCAAACTGCGTGCGATTGAAGCCGCGCTTGGGAGGCTCTGGGTGGCCATGTCAGCCAGAGACCCACTAAAGCCATGGTCACGTCCCCTCTGACAAATCCCTTGAGAAACATTGCACTAACCCCACGCTCTAGTCTGGTGTAAGCTCTATAATAGATAGTTCTCAAGGGCTTGCTTTAAATAACTGAAAACTAACTCTCACGGTGTCTTTTTCCTTTCCCTCCCATATTTCTTTGTAGGTTGTAGCTACTGGTGCAATAACGGGCTCCACCTTGCATGCTTCCATGTGTTGTATCCTAACCAGCAACTTGGACAATCACCTTCCATTTAAAAAAGCAAAAACAAACCACGAAATTAACCCATGGACATAATCAACACTATACCCGAATTCTCCTTTTCTGCCTTTTTCCGCTTGGTGTGGGCTGTTAGCTTGAATAACAACTCCTGTCTGCAAGAAGTTACTGTCTAACAACGCGGCCATCTTTCACTTCGGAAGCATTTCAGCGGGCTGTGACTTCCTCCTGGAAAGGGTCTAGTGCTCCACTCCCTGACCAGCCAGGTGCAGGCAACAGCCAGTGCTGCGTGTCCTGCCCAGCAGGCTGGGGTTTGGCTGAAACTGGTGTGACTTGTGCATGTCCCCCAAGTGTCACGAGGCAGAGGGGTGCAGTTTCCCAGTTGTGGTCTGAGGTTATGCCTGTCACCCTGGTGCTGGGCTGTGGCTTTGTGACTGAAGGTGACAGGGGCATTTCATGGGCACAGCCAATGACCCGACACGCCACTCGCTCCGCAGACCACCACGAGTTACGGGCCAGATTGTGCCGATTGGGACCACAGCCAGCAGCACAGCCAGGGTCAGTTCTGTCAGGGGCTGGATGAAGCTGGTGCAATTCCCGAGTGGAAAGAAGGGTGGTCCTTGCTCTGCTTGGAGCAAGCCCGCAGTCCCTTAGTCTACTGGGGACCAAGCCACAAGTGGTGTGCACAACTGGCCCACGTGGGTCAGCTGGGATCGGTCGCAATGCTGTATAAAAGAGGAGGAAAGCAAGAGCTCCCTTCGGTTCCTTCTCCTCCTCCCCTTGCAAATCTAGTGCTTTAAATTTTATGATTTGCATCTGTTTACATCCCCTGTTCAGCAAAACGTCTGACTGACTTAATGTTAGGGGCTCGGCAGAATTGTAGGTAATCGGGAAATATGTGCCTTTTTAGAAAAGGTCTTTTTTCATTCTTTACCAATTCATGATTTTGAAAAAAATATCTTGTTTCGGAGGGGAGAGGATAGGGACAGAGGAGAACCAGGGAGGTTTCTACTGTCTTCAGCAAGGACGAATCCACTCGTGTACTCGTTCTCTCGGGCAGTCTCCTGCGAGAGCTCGCAGATTCAGGCTGTCTGCTTTGCTGCCACCCGAGTGCACGGGTAGAAAGGCCGTCCGAGGGGAAACCTGCCTAGCTGTGCCGGCAAACAGATGGAGGGCGAAGGAAAAGACATCTTTATGCACTTGCTGCAGTCTGCAAAATGGAGCAAATGGGTTTGGGTTTGTTCTGCAGGGGTTTTTTACCCAACTGATGTACCTTATCAAAACACCCCTTTCTCTTTAAAACAAAATTCTGTAAGTCATTTTTTCCTTCCCTTCTACTTCAAGTGCCTGTTGAAAACAAGCGTCAGGCTTCTACCCACCTTAGATACTACGAAAACCTCCCCTTTCTCCAGCTTGAGGCAAATCAGGTTTGTGCTCTATGTTTCCACCAATGAGGTTAGCATAAGCTCGTGTGTTTGCTGCTTAATTACTTATGCCTCTCTTCTGGGTGACCTGAAGTTGTACGAGATCAGAATCTAACCCATTTTAGTTCCTTTTATAGAACTGTAGCTTTGTAAGAAAAATTTGAAATAAGTAACTCTTTGCCCCTCCCTTCTCCTCTCCCTTCCCCCTCTTTGCAGCATTAACAGTAGCAAAGTTGTCCTGCGTTTTGAAAGATTTGGCTTGGGAATCCTGGAACCGAGTAATCAAAAGATATAGCATGGTGTGTAATTGTCTCGTGATAATGTTGTCTGCCTACTTACACAAAGCCTCACAACTCTTCACTGAATCTTCCCAAGCTATGGAAGTGGTGCAGCCGCAGCCGAGCGCCACACGACCATCAGTTCAGAGTCCTGGGTTGGTTGTAAAGTCTGAATTCCGTCTGAGCACCAGCAGTTATTTAAAGAATGTTTACATGATACTTTTGTGTGAACTATATTTTTTTAAACATAATAAACAGTGAATCAAGTTTAACTACAACCATTCTCAAATAGCACTGAAAAGAAGAATTATTTCTAGTTCTTCCTCGTGTCTGTGGTAAAGAGGACCTGTCTTCTGCCTCCAGAGCGTTTGTTTTCCCTAAGAGAAGCGGAACTGGCTTGTTTCAGAATGGCAGCGCAGCTAGCACAAGGGGTTGGAGTTCCACATTGCATTTTTCCTTCATTAAGGTAAAAATCAATCCATTGCATCGCGATTTGTCCAAACCAACCATTCTGCTCTGAGGTTTGTTTCAGCAGGGTTGGTCCGAGCTCCGGGTAACCCTGGCCAGAGTCGCACTATTACAAATCCGATAGGAGAGTAGCAACTCTGGCGTTTCTGCTCTCGTGCAGGAATGCAGTAGAGCTCCCGTAGGCTGTGGCACAGCTGTGGACCCAAGCGCTTTTCTACACAGAGCCCACACCCAAAGCTCCTTGTTCTCGTACAATCCCGCAGGAGGCTTAGGACTTGCCGGCCTTTAAAAAAAAAAAGCACGACTTGTTACAGCTCTGCGCGCAGGGGCCAAATTCTTCTTTTGAAGTTTTGGGCACACCAAGTTCTAGTGCGCTAAACTGGCAGCATTTCTGGAAGTATAACACTGACCAGCCAGACTCGATCATTTCCTTTGTGGAAGATAATACATTTTCGGGCGCTGCAGGCAACGGCAAGAGAGACAAGACAAGGGAAAAAGCCATCCCTAAGTAATGCATTAAATAAGGTCTTGATGCACAGGCTTGTCAAGAGGTTCAGTCGTTCCCCACACACGCACACACACCCGCGCGGTGCTGCTGGCTCCTATAGCTGGTCACATTTAAGTTTGCAAGCGGTGTGTTTTTAAACAATTAGGACTACAGCAGTTGTTTTGAGGAAAACTAAGACAACAGATGGGAATCTTGCAACCAGGAAAGCTGTATCTTGGTCTAGAGGACCTGACTCAACCCAACACCTCAGACTTGTTTCAAAGGTCAATTTTAAGGCAAAAAAACCCCCAACCCAAAGCACCACACTCTCCACCGTGTAATACGCAGGTCAGAAAGCATACAGCCGACCCCCGCACTGAAGGTGACAGACGCATCAGCCCCGGGTGAACGGAGTGCAAGCAGGTCAGCAAAGGCTCCCGCCCGCCTCCCCCCTCGGCCGGGGCCTACAGCGACCCTACAGTCCTGCTGTGCCCACGGTGCTGCTTGTGCCCACAGCTCGCTGGGGCTCCCGGGAGCCCACCCAGTTTCATTTCTGCAGCAGCGCTGGTCTGTTACACCCCCGACACCTTTCCCTGTCACCACCAGGGTTTGCCGTGAGGCTCGCAGGGAGAGGAGCTGGCGAGCTCTGTGAGGCGGGCAGAGGGGCAGGCGCTCAGTTTGGCTGCGTCCGAGTGCCTGACTTTTGTACAAAATTAAGTGGCAAAAAATTCCCTGAGCTGTGTTGAGCCGAGAGCTTCACTCCTGCTATGCACAAGTCGGTCCTGTTCTCTTACAAATCTTTTGATAGGGCGACTTTTAAATGTGTTCCAGATGTAAAAGCAGAAGCGGGTTGGGTGGCAGCCGCGCGTGGCGCTGCGGTACTGTCTTGGCCCCCTTCCTCTCCCCCACCTTTGTGAAGCAAATGAGCAAAACTTTGCTGCATCTTTAACCTTCACCACTTGGGTCTCTCCAAGACTCGCTACTGTCTGTTCTCTTGCCATAATTTTGTGTGTCAGCACTTTGAAGCAGAAGTCGTTTTCCCTGGTTAAATAACAGCAGCACAACACAAACCTGAAGCGGGGTGAAATGTGCTGCTTTGCCCCAGGACCATTGGGAACCCATCGGCTTCTTGCCTGAGACACCAGTGGCAGCTGCTGCGGGATACAAAGCTGCTGCTGCGGAGCCTGCGGTTCTGAGCAGCCCCTCCGCTCCCGCTGTCCTGGTGGGTGGCAGCAGCTCCTCCCTCTTTATTCCTGTCGTCTGCGTGTGTAAAACGGGCCCCAAGCCTGGGACACACACAGCTTCTCGGTGTGAGAACCAGTGGCCCAGCTTGTGACTAGAGTGTTCCTTTGCCTGTTCTCCAGCGGTAACGCTGCTGTGCAAACGTGCAAGACCTACCCTAGAAAAGCAATATATTCCCATTTTTTTCCCCGTAAGATGATAGGCTAGCAGAAGGACAGCCAGCACCGGATGGCCAGCCAGATTAAAACAAAATAATTAAAAAACCTGTCACCGTTTGTCCTTCCTGTGGGTGCCCCCAGGTGTAATTCCAGCACTGTCTGAAGGTTTTCCAGACACGGAGCCGTGTTGCTTCCCTGCCCGTTTCAGCAGGGCCACTCGCCTGGAGCCTCACGCCCCTCGTGCTGCACTTTAGAGTCTGCTGAGCACTAATGGAGACCCAACGCAGCTGAGCCCTGCCCAGCCGTGCTCCCCTGGGAATACTGCCCGGCCGTGCTCCCCTGGGAATACCGCCCCACCTTTAATCACGACATTTGGGATTCTAGTTCAACCTGACCTGTAAATTGCTCTGGAAAGCAAAGCCCGGCTCCTGGGCCCAGCACCGCGGAGCGGCCGATGACCATCTGCGGGACAATTTCTGTTTCAGTCAGCTGGCGTCAGGCATGCGGCACCCGACCGATCCTGGCGGAGCTGAGCAGCTGCGTGGAGAGCGGAGCTCTCGCCCCTCAACACGCCGCAAGCCACGCCACGGTCGTTGGGCTGCGCTGTGCTGTGGTGACATGTCCCATCTGCCCGGGCGCGGGACATGGGGCATGGCAAGCCCGGAGCGTGGCGCAGTGCGACGGCAAAGCTGACTGTACGGTGCTGCCACAAGAGCCACACGCCAGTAGTGACCATAAATGGAGTCTGTAACACGGTGAAAATGGACACGTTTTCTTTTCAAATGTGATGTAAACTTTGTACAGTAAAAAGTTTTTTTTATATTTTCTATCAACTGAGTGTCTTCCAGAATTGCTATTAAATTAATTAAAAATTGTTAGTATTAACAAGTTTCTGTATTAGTTTACGCAACCAGAAAAAAAACAACAACAGTGCACTCTATGCTGATGACATTCTGGGTATGTAGGAATCTTTTCGGTGAATAAATCTTTGCTCTGGATAAAGCAAGTGCTACAGAATTGTCTTTTGAACATTTTTCCCCATCTGCCTGCAGCCAGGTTAAAACGGGAGCAGATTTCCTGGTGACCCACGAACACGCCGCACTGCGTACAGCTCCCGGTGCCGGCGGGGCCACGGTGTTGGCCATCGATCGCCTGGCGGTTCACGCTGCGGTGGTGCCGGGCGGCTGCGACCCCCCAGCACGGACTTGCAGACGGTGCCGGGTCCGGGGAGTTCATGAGCCAGAGCCAAAGCTCCGGGCCCTCTCGCACCCAGCGGGGCTCACCCTGGAGGACGCGCGTCCCCAGGCCCAGACGGACACATCTCTCAAGTACTGGGAGACGCTCCCCGTGGTTTGACATTGGGGGGTGTCAAAGCCCCCCCCGTGGCACACACAGCCCGCAGAGGCATTTCCCCCCGGCTGGGGGCATCTGGCCGCAGCGCCAAAGCCCCGCTGCGCCCCCGCGCTGGGCGGCCCTGGGGGACACGGGGGCAGCACGGGGGGGGGGGGGGGGAGCTGGAGGGGGCCCGGCCCCC
>VZSF01005935.1:67132-150939 GCA_013398295.1 Chionis minor | reverse complement strand
CGGCGACCGGCCCGTCCCGCTCAGGCTCCTCCCCGGCTCCGCAGCCGCAGCGCCGCCCCCTCCCGGGGCTCCGAACTCCGCTGAGAGGCGGCTCCCGCCCGCCCGCCGCCCCAGGCCGGCCGTCGGGGCCCCCTCACCTGTCCCCGTCCCTGCTCCGCGCCCCCCGGCTGCCGCGGCCGCTGCGCAGGGGTCAGCCCTGCACTTGAACCTGACCCGGCCCCCTCCTGCCCCGCTTCCGGCGGCAGCGGCCCACAGTCCCCGTCCTCGGGGGAAGGGACGTGGCGGTGCCTTAATTAGCCCCGGGGAGGTTCGGCGGCCGCCAGGGCTTTACGCGGAGAGTAAGGGCAGCGTTGTCCCGTCCTGCAGGGAAAGGCCGAGGCAGAATAAAAGCGCAATTTTACATTTCATCTATCTTACCTAGCTCTTTCGGATGCAAACAATAAAAAGCTTAAGATAAGTTGAGCTTTGTCGTCTTTCATAAAGAGTAATGAATTTAGTTCTCAATTAAACTTGAAAGGGAGGAGTGTTTAATTTTAAAGACGACCACCAAAACCATCCTCAAGGGAGAAGGTTGTTCCACCCGCTGTGACCCGGGGCTGCCGGGCCCTGGTGGCACCGTGCGTGGCGGGAGCGCCACAGCCAGGGACTCTCCGGGCGCAGAGCAGCGGCGAGGGGGGACACGGGCAGGGGCAGAGCCCGCCACGGAGCAGCGGCTTCCGGCACAAGTGCACTTCTCGTGGATCCAGGGGCACTCGGACACTGTGGCTCCGTGCGAGTGGCTCCAGCCGATGTGCAGAGACAAGCAGCACCCGGCAGCAGCACCCTGGTGGTCACCAGGTCACCTGTCAGGAAAAGTGTTCTCATTCCCACAAAAATACCTGTGTGACGCCTCCCATGCCGCCTCCCCACCTCCATCCCCATTACAACACGCCCTGGTCTCGCTTCGATATGAGGATTTTGTGTCTCGGGGGGGTTTTGACCCCTTGTCAGTCTGAAGGCAGAAGAGATTGGAGCCCCCCCTGCCCCCAGGGTTTGGGCAGAAAACCACAGCCCACAACACCTCGCCGAACCTCTCGCGAGGGAAGGAGAAGCCCAGTCCCCCAGACCACACACCGCCCTCCTGGGCAGGACTCCACGGTCAGCAAAGCTGTTTCCACGATGGCCCTTTGCGCAGCAGACCCTGGCAATGTCCAGAGGGTCCCCAGGAGCCCCCAGGGGAGAGCTGCACTGGGGGCCTGCTGGGCGCATTGGCCCGAGCGTAACGATGGGCGGATTTACACGACCAACTTCACAGAGATTCGGCAAACGGGAAGATTTACATTTACTCTCTACCTCCCGCTTCCCCTGTTAAATCTTCCATTTCCTCCGACCCAGGAGATGTGCTGCAGCGCTCCCCGCTGCGCTCTCCTGGTTTATGGGTTTGGGTGTACGGTGACGCTCGGCACTGCCAGGTGGCCAGGAGGGGACACCACAGCTGTGGTCTGCAGCAGGTTGACATGCTGCAGGCAGCAGAAGCTGCTCTGACCCAGGCTCTGCTTTAGAGACAGGCTCCATGTGCAGCTCGACGAGCCATTATGTATCACAGACGGCCCTTAACACCGGGAGCCATCTAGGGACTCGGTCACAGCATGTTGTGTCAGAAAAAAAACTTTAATCAAACACCTGTCTGCTGCTGGAAGCCTAAAAACACTTGTTAACCTATGATTTATACAATACAGTGCGCTATTTAGATCGTACTCAGATTTTTAACAGCCTTTTTGCAACATTTCTCTTTCATTGATGAATAGTCCAAGAATTTGTTTCCTCTGTAAGACAACAAAAGCTTTCCCTCACCCCCTTCTTCTTCTCGGAAGCAACGAGGACTCACATCTCAACAGAGACAAATTCAAGCAGAGACCATTTGCAGCTCTGGACAGCTGCATTGTAACACCCAATTGCATTTTAAACCTTAAAACCCCCCTGGTTATTCAACGCTCCTCCCAGCGCACAGGAAACGTCTCAGCGCAGCCACAGAAGCTGTGGCTCTTTCAGAGAAGGCACCAGACAACCCACAATACACACGTCAGGCTACAAACGAACGCGCTGAAGCACCATCTAGGAGAGCCGGACACAACCCCTGCGGTTTCATCCCCTCTCAGAGCTCAGCCTGTTCTTGCCCACACAAGGCAGCAGTTCAAGCCCTCTCCTCACGGCCCAGCCCTGGCTTCCCAGTGGCGTTCCGGGGCCGGCAAGTCTCCCCGACCTGTATTTCAGCATCAAGGAAGAGAATCTCTCTGCCCAGCTATAATATAATGCACCGATTTCAATTAAAAAAGAAAAGAAGCCTTTCACCTACCTGAACTCATTCTGCCTTCCCCGACCCAGAGTCCACCAGCCCTGCAGCTCCCCACCAGGCAGCCGCTGCCCTGCAGGGCTCTGCCCCCGCGCTCAGCTGCCCCCCATCACCCTGCCCCACCTGCTGACGAGCCCCACCTGCGCCTCCCCGCGCCCAGCAGGGCAGGAACCCCGGGCACTGGGCAGCCACTTCAGCTGGAGACACTCACCTGGTGCAAGGCTTGAACTTCCGTTACCTCTCAGCTGTGCAATAATGTACGCGTGTATCCACATACTCCTTGCCTTTTCCTCCAGGAAAGAGCTGAAGTTAATAGATGTTAGGTAAAACCAGGGTAAAAGTATACCCCGACTGTTACTGTGATCAACCAGCATTAGACTGGAGGCAGACTAGATTAGGCTGGAGCATCTTTCTGATGAGGAGAGGCTGAGGGAGTTGGGTCTGTTTAGTGTGGAGAAGAGCAGGCTGAGGGGGGTCTCATCAATGTCTACAAATACTAAAGGGAGGGGGCCGGGAGGGGGCCAGGCTTTTGTCAGTAGCACCCAGTGACAGGACAAGGGGCACGGACAGGACAAGGTATGAACTTGAATATAGGAAGTTCCATCTCAACACGAGGAGGAACTTCTTTCCTTTGAGGGTGGCAGAGCACTGGCACAGGCTGCCCGGAGAGGTGATGGAGTCTCCGGCTCTGGAGACATTCCCAACCTGCCTGGACGCCACCCTGTGGGACCTGCTGTAGGCGGCCCTGCTCTGGCAGGGGGTGGGACCAGATGATCCCCAGAGGTCCCTGCCAACCCCGAACATTCTGGGATTCTGTGATTGCCCAACACATTTCAGGAACACATTCACATGGCCAAGCCCTACCTGTTGACGGGCTACAGGGCAGCAGCCGGTACGGCAAGGCCAGTGACCCCCCCCAGCCACCATGGGACCCATAACTCTCCACGGCAACCGGCAGTTCGGCTCTGGCTGTATCCCAGAGCCCAAGGGAATTTCCCAGCAGCCAGAAGTGGCTCGGGAAGCAGGTGAAGGAAAAGGTCCGCACTGCAGCGCCTTGGCATGCAGCCTGTTTTGAATGCTGAGTTCCATTAGAGCCATGTAAGTTGGGTTTAAGTGTTAATGAAACAAGCCACTAATTGCTTCAGGAAGTGTTGATCTGTAATCCTCAGTCAGGTCCCAAATCAGCGAGGTGCATAATCACCTCAGCAACTTTTAGCCCAGAATAGTTCCTCTGCCTTTAGCAATGAGCACTCAAGTGCTTAAACTAATGCATATGCTTAAATTCTTTACTGACTGGGGGCTGTAATGAACACTTTAATAACCGCAGAACAGGCAATTTGATCATCTTCAGGATTTTAAAAGGTATATTTTGTATCTGGTTTCTTAAATGAAGTTTCAGTTTTTATCTTAGAGTGGAATAATTATCCACTGACCTTAACATCTGCACTTTATCTTCCCCATTTATTTCTGTAGAAAAAGCAATTATACACAGCTTCAGATCAGCGCTGCAATGGAAGTTAACCTACAGTTGGGACCAGTTTAAATAAACTCACTAAGAATTAAAACAGATCTCTGCTTTTCTTAATCCTTTCCTTTAACTGCCATCTCACCTCTCTGCTAGGGGGGAATTTTTCCAATAGTGGAATTAAGATGAAAAGTTCCCCCGATAAAACTTGCATCATCAACTTAGAATATATAAATGGAAACTCAGGCACCTCCCGAGCTGTGACACAAACACTTGTGCCTCTTGCTCTGACCTGCTGGAGGCCCAAGAAGGAAGAGTTGCTCTTCCCTGAGTTCCCTGGCTGGCAGTTTTCAGTTTTCAGTGGTGTCTCACATCTTCAGCACTTGGCGTTACCTAAGGGCACCCCAATCACTCTCAACTTGGTATAAACAGCATCACCTTTTTTTTTTTCCCCCTGAGTTTCTGACCCTCTAAATGAAAGTGCACTACAGTCCTTCAGTACACAAGCAAGTGCTGACGAAGGATTATGGTAATGCTTTCAAGTAAGGGATTACTTTGCAAGGACACCTGAGATACAAAGAAAGCGTCCTGGCAAGGAAATTCACCTGCTCAGTCACGTGCACGGACAACAGGTTGTGCAGTGACACACCTCCCAAAAGGGCACGGAGCACATTAGCATCATGTCCACTAGAAGGACAGAACCTGCTGCTTCTGTTTCCTACTTTTGCTGGACTCATTCGAAGCCTTGGGCTCAGTGAGCCCTCCCCGGCCTTGTTATTGAGAACTTCCTTAATGGAAAGCGCAATTACCTCGTTCCGCTTCCATCCCACCCCAAAAGTCTAAAATGAGGAAACATCAGTTAAAGTATGAAATAACACCCTTCTTGTATTTATAGTAGGTGCCCAGCAGGACTCCATACTTGCCAGGAACCTCCTCTATCTACTCTCTTCATACCTGTTGTCTGATACGCCCTGTTCTCTGCCATCACTCTCCACATTCTTTCATCTATGCTGTATTTTTGATCTTGTGTCTAAGTCTGTCCTGAAGCACACGTGAAACACTCTGTACATACAGGGCACTGTTGACTTTTGAGTCTCAGCTCCTCCTTCACCAGATTCCAGCTCCTGGAGACAAGGGATGACAGGAAAATCTCACCTACTGCTTTTTTAATATGATCATATAGCACTGGTAATTTTAGAGAAGGACCCAATAGTTCTGACATAACTGCAAGGCATAGAAAGAACCGAAGTCATAATATAACTAGGGCAAAAGATACTGCTCTCATTGTTATTTTATATTTTTGCAGTTTGCAAGCCAATCCCACAATCTATGGTGCAAATTCACACTTTCCTGGCAGTAACAAAATGGGTAACTGATCTCAGGCAGACTGCGCAACTCGCTAACTGCTCTCTCCTTCCGGAAGGGGTGTTGGTTGGCGCTAAACCCACTTCACTGGAACCTCAGACCTTACTTACCTACCCCTACTTTTTTAGGCTGAAGCCAATAGCAAAAAGAGTTACATTTAAGCCACACCAACATGTTTGTGTCTATATAAAGGCATCTTTTATTACAAACAAATCATGTAAATCAGAGCATAGAATTCAGATGTACAAAGTGCTTTTGAATTTTCTGAACTTTACTGCCACAGGCTCTGTAACGACAACAATTCAGGTTCAAGTGCCTGAATCACATAAAGCAGAATTCACAACCATGTTGTGAATGTATATAATTTGAAGTATATGCAGGTATTTCCACTTACGAACCATTATATTATCTCGTTTGCAAATATTGCTTCAGATTCAACGAGGTGTCTGACTATACATTTCCAAGTGACACAACCATCCATTTGCTTGCTTTAAAGTGAAGAAAATATGCTCAGTAAAACAATCTGATATAAATAAACTCAAAGACAAACAATACATTTCAAAAAAATACTTCAGTTCTAGCTTAAATAGTAAAAAACTCTAAATTTTCCTTGTATTTACAAAAAATAACAGATTTATACTAGCACAGACAGTATTAAAAATCATTTGCGTCTTCACTATTAAGATTATTAAAAGAAGTCTCAGAATAAATAGCAACAAAAGTGAAATTCCATATTTTTCTTAATTAAGGCTGAGGTTTAAAAGTCAAATCCTACTTTCATATACATGTGTGTGATTTAACTTGTGTAAGAAAGAGGATCTGACACCTTGTTATTTGAAAAAAAAAAAACAAACCCAAAACCCAACAAATGTGCAAGTGTCGCCTAAAACATAAGTTGATTTGTTCTCGGAGTGGTGGGCTGCAAAGCTCTTACACCTCTTTTGACTTCATGTGGGAATACAGCCCCAAATATATCTTCATGGTATCGCTTTTGGCTCTGCAAGAAAAGACAGGAAAATACTGCAAGCTCCTCCTTATGCAACAGTTAAGTAACCAAAAACGTTCCGACACCAAATTCTAAAAAGCCAGCAGACCCGGGCACTGAGCTTTCAGTGATGGCCCCACTCATTTCTTAACTCACTTTCCTCCATTGGTACAATAGTCCCAAGCTCCTGATGTTCCAGACACACCTCAAAGCGAGTGTCCAGGACCCAAAGGGAGTCCTCTTACACCATAACCAAACAGAAACGATGCATTTTAAACCACAGCGGGCGAACTAAGCTGATCACGTAAAGACTTTTTTCCTTGTGCATTCTGCTGAAAAGCTCATGGCAGCCCGCCAGATCTTGAGGATGACTTTGATGACTTTCTAACCCACCCTGGCACACTGTCTGACTGGAGAGAATGCCTTGCACGTCACAGCGTACCTTTAGTTGCAAGAAATACTCCTCTGCCTGCTGCTCGTTGAGGTTCAGTTTTTTTGCAAGTATCCCTTTCAAAGTCTGAGCAACATCCTTGGCCATGCGTACGTCTCCACAGACATATAGATGCCCTTTCTCCTTATGCAAGAGGTTCCACACTTTGGTCTCCAACTTGCTTTTTAGAATGTCTTGAACATAGACCTTAGAAACAGAAAAAAGATCATTAGACAAGGTTTCTTAAATGCTACTTTGACTACTGCCTTTTCCCAATTCAATGTGGGTCGATGTAGTTAGGTTCTAGATGGCCTGTTTATTCCAGCTGCGTGTCGCACCACAGCAGAGGGTCTCCATGCTGTCTTTACAAGCCTCGGATTTGAAGGCTAGACCTGTCTGCTGATTAAACTACAGCAGACTAAGACTCTTCATTCTTAGAACCAGTTACAACTGCCAAGGGCTCCTAACTTGCCAGGAGAGGAGCACAGCTAAAAAGAGCACAGCTTACGCACTATTGTTTTCTCCAATCAACATTTTACCTAAGCAAAATTAATTTCCAGGGTCACCATGTCACTGAAATGGTGACAAATGGCCAGAGCCAACTCATTTCTAACCCCTGGGCTAATCAAATCCTGCAAAATTTCAGGTTTCCGAAAATGTTTCAGCTTCTAGTTTCAAAGGCTGTTTGCACGTAAATCTTGATTATACGTCTGTTGTGCCTCTCGACATGGCCATGAGGGGTTTTTCTTCATACAGCCTGCTCCTACTGAGGTGCACAGTGAGACTCTCCTTTGTTTCGAAGGAGCAGGGCCTTTTGCCACTTGTTCACAACGCACTGAAACAAAACACTACCATTTTTTTAAAGAACTGTGTTAACCAGAGCCCAGATCTTAACTTGAAGGACCATTCTGAAAGGAGCCAACCCTAAAGAACAAAGGAGTCAGCCTTACTTTAGCTTGGCCAGGTTGTCTGGAGTAAGCGGTATAGACTTCTTTCAGGACTCCCTTCCTCTTCATTTCTTCAGTCTCTTTTTTGTAGATATGATCCATGTCTGGCTGCCGGCAGCCAAACAATAATGTCATGTCTCCACCTTTGATCCCTGAAACCAACATTGGAAAGTGTTTTGTCTTTCCCGGTAAGGCCTATTGTCCCTTATGACCGTTCGCATAGAGGGCCCCAATGGCACAGTAATTAGCTGTGTACACCTGTCTGTGCAGCTATTTTCTAGTTGGCTTTTCTCACTAAATGCCTGAGAAGGAGCGTCTGTGCGTGACGGTGATTTTAGGGTCTTAGTGGGACTGAAGCTGCCCAAGCCCTTGGAGAACTACGTGGAATTACCTGTTGGAACAGGTTCCCCAGACGGGCTGATACAGGCAGGCCAAAGTGTTTCCTGTGGCCCCTGTGCGAGCGCCTGGGGAGGTCACTGGGCGTACAGTATTTACAAGGACACACAGGCTGCTCCCTCCCAGTGACCAAATCCCTCAACACCACCAGAATGGGCTCAAGTGGGACGGATTAGCTCTTTCAGTGCAGCGTTCCATCAGTCTTGGGACGACCAATGTCTGCGGGGTTTACTTGGCTAATGTTTCTGGGTGTCTCCATCTGCAGAGGTTTTCTCTGGAGGACCAGGGATGTCTTCTGCCGCTGGACGAGTTATGGCCTCCCCCTTGTGGCAATCCCCATAAGTACCTTTCTTTTCCAAGTCATAGAGACGCTGCAGCCAGAAACTTCTGAAGGGAGCAATCCCCGTCCCTGGGCCGATCAGAATGCAGGGCTTGGTTGGCTCCTCTGGGAGGTGGAATTCATTAGCACTGAAATGCAAAAATATGTTAATTAGAGAATTCATATACGACTGATATCTCAGTGTCTGTTTCCTGAATGATTTTGAGCAGCACAGCCTAAGTTACCAATTTGAAAAGAGGAATGAGGCTTAACTTGGTGACGGTTGCTTCTTGTTTCCTTAGCTTGGCTTGCTCTACAGTGGATGTGCTGACAGTGGGGATGGTGTCACAAGAATAGGGTTCTTTCAGAATTTTCTAATGATTATGATTTTACTCAACATAAGACATGGTAAAGGATCTCATCTCTTGAAGACAGGGAATTCCCTCTCTTCTCAAACTCAGACATTCCAACAGGCACTCACCAGTCACTTGAAAATCATATGCAAACAATGAAAAAAACACTGAAGAAGCTGAACTAAGAACCGCTGGTTTGTTTTTGTTTTGGTGGGTTTTTTTTCTTTTTCCTCTGTCATACACTCACCTGCGTATAAAGCATGGAACCATTTCATTGAGAGCTGCTGTATTCAGCCATGTGCTGCAAACTCCATGGTGCAAAGGCCCTTGTCCATCTAATCAGAGCAAAGGAAAACATCCCTGTCAGTACACGAAAGCGCTCTGTTTCTAAAAAGAGGATGGTTTATACTTAAAATTACGTTTTTAAAGTAAGTGTATACCTAGTAATGATTTATAAAACAAGGATACATTGATGATGAAGCAGGATTTTAGCAAATCCCAACACAGTATGAACATCTGCGCTGCAATATACTATTCCTGCATGTATCACAATACAAACTTTGTTATAGATGTGCTTCATGCCATATGGCAGACATATATTTCTGAACCACAATGTAGCCTGTATCTCATTTAATTAAGAGAGAATTGAAAGCAACAATTCATTACCTCTTGTCCTGTAGTTTACAACTGCAACTGTCAGATGAATCTCTCTGGGTGTCATGTCACAGGAGGAACTGACAGAATAGTACCTGGGTTTCAGAAACGGCAGCTGAGTCAGTAAGAAAGCTGTTGAGACCTCAGCAGAAGGAAACTCCTCCAGGACCTCCAGGATGTTTGGGCTGTTGTAAAACTTCCATTTATTGTATTCTTCTGTGCTCTAAAAGCCAAAGGCCACCATCACAATGTTACCAGGTCATGCTGAGTTCAGGGGAGTAAGGATATTTGAAATGCCACTTATAACTAAGATTCCTGCTTTACAATCAATTAAATATGCAGGCAAATCAACAAAGAATTCTCAAAACTTTGCCTAGACTAATACTGAGGTTTCCTAAGAAATGGTTTAATTTTTGAAAACAGAAGTACAGAATATCTGCTATAATTTTCTCAGATAGCAGGTGTCTCAGTGAGGGTGGAGAAACTGAAGTAGAATTTGTTGCTTAGCCTGCTGCTACACGATATCCACAAAACCGTAAGGCCCCTGACACCGACTGAGCAGCAAGCATTACCATAGCTATGAGTCGTTGGTTAAAGTGACACCCCTCTTACCCTCATGGTACCAAATTCTCTGACAAAAATACCTACCAGCTCCCCTCCGACCTCTCCACCTGCAAACTGTAAGGTCTTTTAATGGTGTTTCATCAGAAACCACCACGAGGCAGGCAAGAGAAAGAGGCAGGCAAAATGACCCACCCAGAACCACACAGGAAATATCAGATCAAGAAATTTCTTGATTCCCATGCGCCAGTTGAGCCACAAGGCCACCCTTTTTCTCACAATGGTTGGTTTTACAAGCACACAGAACGTGTCACAGAGGGATAAAAACCAAACACCAAAATTACAAAAATTTCTTAAGCTTCTGCTACACAGTAGAAGAGCATCAGATGGCCCAGTATACAGCACTTCCAACATAAACCTAGCCCTAACACCCACCTGACATAAAACTTCCAGTCTCTGTTTGTCTTCTTCCGCTGTTACCAGCTGGGAGAGTTTTTTTAGCAGTTGTTGGGAGGGTGGAGTAGTGATATCAAGCAAGTATGTCAAAGCCTCGGGGAGTGTGCAGGCTGGAATCTTTTTGTCACTTGTCCAGTAGCCACCTGGAAATGAGGGAAATAAAAGAACACTTGGCAATTCCCATGGCATTTGACAGCTATAGAGCTTTGCAAAACTCGTGGTCCTTCAAAATACGACTTCAGACTAGGTTGCAGCAGATCTAGACCACAAGGCCTTTCTGAAAAGAGGTTGACATGAGGGGGTTCAAACTTTTTGTAAGGGGAGGATCTGATGCAGAGAATTGCCTGATAACAAAACCCCACTTCCAAATGAAAAGTGTTTCATTTGAGGAAATCGTCTTTCTGTGTATCAGAATCCTGTGAGTTAGCAGATTGTTCCTAATAAGATGGAAAAGATGATCATGATGGTAAATCTAGTTTAGGACTCTGATACGTAGCAAAAATAAGCAAACTCTGTTGATTAATTTAATTGGGATCAATATCCAATTTAGCAACTAAATTACAGTGTCAACCCAGGATAATTCTGTGAACACTGGGGAATTTTACCACGGACTGCCAGAGTATGCAAAATCAGAATCGAGAATCATAAGAATAACTAAAAGCATCAACAAAATCCTATTGAAACTTAAAAAAAGGATTATAGAATAAAATTCAGTTTATAAAAATTCTCAGCAATTTTAAGAGAAATCTGTCAAACACCATCTGTTATTTTGTCTAAGGAGAGCCAACTTACCATCAGTGCAGGTTTCAAGTCTGATTGTCTGATCAGCTGGAGGGGCGTCCTTGACACGTGCAATGAGGCCATGAACTAATTCTGGCTGGTTGCCCGGGAAAATCCCGATGTGTTCTCCAGGCAGGTAGCGCACTTCCTGATTAGTCTCACAGGAAAGCTTAACCAGAATGGTAATACGACTGGATACAGGAAAAAAAAAGACCAGACAGATCTTGGTTACATTGACAGGATTTCCCTTAAATTGGGCAGAAAAGGAATAAATCTTTAGTGACAGTTGGCGAGGGCTTACTTGTGTTCATTACCAAACTATCGGACCAGCTTAGTACTTCACAGAGACTTAAACAAATAATAGCCCAGATATCTGAAGTACTTGTATCAAAACAAATAAGATGCTGAAGTGCTGCCTGGTCTGTCCAGTGTAGAATAAACGTGCCTGTGATCAGCCAGGGAAGGAAGCGCAGCTCTGCCGAGGACTGACCAGCTCACATCTTAAACCAACTGAGAGGGCGGCCCGTAAGACAACTGTGTTTAGAACAGGGATGAAAGAGACCTACCAGAGGATGCTGAAGAGCCATTCCTAGATGCTATTTCTATGAGTTAGCACCACTTCCCCTTTTGTATTTGTGTATTGTCTTGTCTCAGCTTGCTTTGCAGCACGACTGAATGCAGCAGCTTCTTGCACTATACCTCGCCCTTTCTTTTTTTTTTTTTCCTTTTTTTTCCCCTTCATGCTAAGGGGCAATTTTCCCCCTAGAAGAAGTAAACATTTGCTTGGCATGCAGCATACCAAGCAAGGGAGAGGGACTGTGCACCTGACTTTCCACATTTAGTAGGTATCGAAGGGCCGTATCACAAAGTTATTTAGCTCCCTCCACTCCCAGAGGCTCTACTGGGACGTCAGCTCCTACCTAAACCAGAGCAAAGACTGTGCATATTCTTGTGGTCTTGTAATAATGATTTACTTCTACTAATGATGGTACAAAATTCACACATATTTCTTAGTAACTGCAGGGAGATGTTTATAACCAGGCACTTCAGATGTTTAACGTTTTAGTAAAATGTAGTATTGCAATACTCAAAAGAATGAGATATCGTACCTGGATTTTAAACTTTGAAGATTCTGTCTAAATTTCAGCTTCATGGGAATTATCTCCTTGGCGTGAATGTTTGCAAGTGCTGTTGAAAAAAGAGGACATGACTCATGGCAATTTTTTTGATTAAGTTTCTTTAAAATGTCTTCAAATAACATGCAGAAAAGAACTGAACCATGCTCGCCCTAGAATGCGATATACTTGTCGTCAGTTACGTGTCCTATGGGCACACCTTCCCTGACTAAAAGTAGCTCATCTCAGCTTTTGTTCTTCCTGGGCTGTCAAAATGTATGCTAGTTCTGGTGTTCTCATGTTATTGCTCTGGAAAAGATAATCATTTATGCAATGTAAACCAAGGTCCTTTTTCTCTGACTGCTGCACCTTATTACATGAATTCTATCATCTAGCAGGACCAGTACCACTTATAGCAAACCTTTACAGTTCAGATCTGCCTGAAGCAAAATGGACAGAGGAGGCGGAAGGTGGGAGGTAATACCTTTAGCCAGGTGCAGGGTCTGAGAGTCATGCACTATCCTGTAACTCTTAGGATCCCAGCTTTCATCAGAGGTATACATCTCAGGCAACTGAATACTGGTTTTCCCGCGGATGTTAAAAATGTCACAGGCAGCCTAGAAAAAAGAAAAAATAAGGCTATTCATGGTAAAAATACTATTCTTAGCATTGTCATAATCCTAATGGGGAGATATCAATTTCACAGACTGCTATTGTTTATCGATTCTGGCAAGTTCTCACTGATGTTATAGGGGTTCACCGAGTTCAGTAAGGTTCCACTTCTACACCAGCATAGCTAAAAAACCTGATCTACTTCAAAAAATTCTGATGTCTGATGATACCACCCTTGCTCATACTCAGCATCCCACTACCCGAAAGGTTTTATCGAACTTTATGTGAGTATTAAAATAAATAATAGAAAAGGGGCCCAGTTCCCTCTTCAACTTAGGCAAGCAGTAGAAGAGAGGAGAGCTTGAAATTCAGGTATAAATCCACTTGTTTGTTTTCCTTGATTTTTCACCATTTTTCTGTGATGCTAGTGAATACTGAACTAGAATGAATGAACTAAAACACGAGCTAACTCTTTCTGTCGTCACCTTGAATGCACTGACTGCCCATGTGCGAAAGGCTTCTTCTTGCCCATTGAGTTCATCTCCTTCACCTACTGGGATGAGCTGCGAAGCCCCTAGCTGGGCCAGTTTTTGATCAATGGTATGAGCAAAGGCACAGAACTCTGGATACATGCTGGACCCCAAACCAAACACAGCATATCTGCAGAAGGAGATAAAAATAAGATCACTGTGTTATGCTAAATGAAATGCAAAAGGACTCAACCACATGCAAACCAAACAACAAAGTATTTTTACCTAATTTTTTTTCTCAGCAATTTCAGGGTGAGCAAGGAGTTCTTCAAGGTCTGTATAAAAATTTGTAAAATACTTAAGGTTAGAAACATACTCTGATTTAAACCAGAAGTGAGACCCTGACCCAGGTCTTACTCAAGTACATGGGACAAATGAAAGGGTTGTCTCTGGTCTCTGTCTTTTAGGTGAGGCTCATATGTACTTCTGAGGTGAATGTTACCTTTCCATTATTTGGAGAATCTCCATTTCCAAAAGTGCTAGTAACCACCAAAAGAAGTGTTTCTTTTTCCAGGTCAGAGATGTTGTACTCATCCATACACAGAATCTGGAAGGTATAAAGCTCGTGAGAAATTGCTCGTAGATGTAAGAACTAGCGTTAGAGATCTCTGTGATTGTCAGATGACCGTTGACCAAATTTACAAGGCATTATGCTAAATGAACACAAAAATCAAAGTTCTAGTCCAACTTACGTTTACTGAACATTCAAAACACAGAGAATGAAAAATCTTGCAGAAGCTGATAAAAATAGCCAAGCTTCTTTCTCCATTTAGTGTGGATGATTTATACTTTCTTACCTTAGTGTTGAAGGCACAGTTGAACAAGCTGCAGAGATTGCTGGCCAGTGTTTCAGATTTCCCAGTCTCTGTTGCATAGATTACAGTGACCTTGGGCCTGGTCGCCATTGTTTGTCGCATGAGTGAGGATGCAAAGAGCACAGCCCTGGGAAAAAATAGTCACATATAATTTTTAATATAGCTACACAGTAATTCAGATCGATTCACAAACAAGCTAGGAAAGACCCATCTTGATCATGGTTCTTCCTTGACAGATTTTTCAGAAGCAATAGTCCTGAATAAGAATCGTAGATAAGACTACTGAACTGTGGACAGGTAAGTCTATGATTCGAAGTAGTCCCTACTGTAATAATTATTCCCAAGAAGTGGAACAGAAACATCACAAGACTAGAATAGTTGGACAAAAGCATGAAGACTCTTATTTCAACAACTTACTTTGCCAAGATGCTAAACTTTATTTCTTTTTTCTTCGGCCTCCGGGTCTCATCGTGCCAGACGTGTGTTTTCCATGCATCCACCTTTAAAAACAGTAAGTTAAGCCTCAGGTAAGAAATATAAAATAATAAATACACAATTCGTATATCTGAAAGGGCCAGATTAAACAGAGTCTGTATGTGCAATCCACTGTGTACAAATACGGGATCAGTCTCTGTGGCATTAAATTGCATTTTACTTACAGCTTGAGAATTCAACAGAACTAACATAACCTTCCACCGTGTAATACATATTGCCTGCTATTTATGAATCTCTCTAGTGAATGTTCATTAACCAGGGCTTTTCATTTAAACTTCTTTAGGCCCCATATTATCATCTGCACTGCTGAAGTTGTCTCATAGAAGCTTTTTTTTTTTTGGAAAATGTGTACCTGGTAGTAGTAGAAGGGAGTGAGGACATAGTTCAACATCTCCTGGTGGAACACAGGAGTTATGCTCCCTGATATAGGAGGCACAATCCACACCCAGTCGGCTGGGCAGCCTCCTCGCACACGGTACTCATTCTGCATGTATTTCATGAAGGACTCAGCAGCTGAGTGGTGATCCATGATAGTCACATTTTGTTTCTGGAATAATTGCAAAAAGAAAGCCATACATCAAAAAAACCATTCTGCTTTTCTTCCTGATGTAGTTAAAATAATCCTTTTGCTTTGGTTAATATTTCAAGGACTTTATACAGTGTTGGGAAAGAGTCACTACCAGCAACTATTATATACATACAGATCAAGGTGGACCTTTGATTTAGGACTCTTACAACCCTCCCCCCCCCTTAAAATCAGCATTTTACTTCTCCAGCACTGGGAGTGCATGCTGAAAAGCCTCTGATAATTTTTACCTATCTTTCATATTGTTATGATATTTTAAATAAACCATAATTGTAAACAAAAGATATAATCCAAGGACTTTACATAGATTTCAATACTTTGATATATGTGATGAACAATCTTGCCCTTAACTTCCTTTTTTTTTCTCTCCCTTCTGCCTTCACCTGAGATTTTTTTCTGGCAACAACTGGAAATATGGATTCCTCTACTTCCCCAGGTATAAGTCAAGAATAACTTTACTGGAATAACACCAATAACCTCCAGTGAACTGGAGGTCCAAAGGTCCACTGTAGTGCCAGAGGTCCACTGGCACTACATTTGTATAGAGCTGTTGTAAGTGAAATGAAAAAGACAGACACCGTATTCAGTGTCTCTCCAGATACCACACTCCTTGACTTACTTGGAAGCTGTAAAGCACAGCCACATTTATCTCTACAACAGCTCGATCTTTCCATAATGATGAAAGTTTGTTTGTGTCCAGTCCCATTCTTCTTCCTACTTCCTACATGTGAAAAAGAGAGAGAAAAGGGAAAAGCAAATTTACATGTGGGACTTCGACCTCATGATTTCTCCACCTCATTACATTATTATGCAGGAAAAAGTATTGTGGAAGGGGGAAGAGTCAGTCTTAATACTGGTGAAAGTGATGGCCACAGAAACACTTGGGATTAGAGGTAAACTTGAGTTAAGGAGTTCTGGTTCTTGAAGCTATTCCAGTTTGGTAAAGCGGGGAGTGATTCTCTCCTGGACTAAACGGTTTCAAATGTGGCAGCATCTGCTTTAAATTCATCATTATTAATTTCTACTGGTGAGCTGAACAAGACCTGCAGCTAACCACCAGGGCTCCACTGCCTTGTCAACAGCAAACTGAACTGATATAAATATAGCTCTGAGAAATGTACAGTCAGAGGCCAAAAGTCCTGAATCAGCAGGACCCAGGGTAAAATTGGGGAAGAATTCCCTTTGGACAGCATTTTTTTTTCTTTTTTTCAGCTGTAGTTTCACCATTCTATCCAGGTATTTGGAACAGACACTATCAGAACACTGTAAAAACAGTCATATAATCTGGCAGTCCTAATCTCGGCAGAAATTCAAGATGTCCCACAACAGTCAGGATATTGTCTCAGGTTAGCACTGAAGTGTTAGTGTGATATAAATACAACACCCATCCCAGCAAAGCCCAATAGCATCTTTTTAAAAAACGCTCCACCCACCGAGGTCATTCCCCTCTCAGACCACCACACCTCTTCACAAGATTACCTTCAGGATGTTGTATCGCTGCACATCACAGAAGTCTCGCACTCCTATCTCCGTCCCCATGTACCAGCCATTGAAAGGACACCCGGTAAACTCCAGGCCTCCCACCTCAAGAAGCATGTTGGCAACAGCAGGCAGTGCATACCACTTCAGATCTAACTCTTTAAACCATTCATACCTGTTAAAGAAGCATTTTGATTTATTATTTTATGTGTCTTTTCCTTCTTTAGCCGATAACTAGAGAAGTCCAGGAAGAGCGAGAGGACTGACTGAAGGAGGAATAACCCATGAAGCGTGGTCTGCAAAAGCTCATAACAGTTTTGGTTTACAGTGTGGTAACTGGCAATTGCCTGCTAAAGAAACTGCAGAACAGTATCACAGAGCTCTGCAAACTGCAGGCCACTCCCAAAGCAAACATGAAGAAAAACACAGACAGAAAGACAATAAACATTTTGTTATGAGTGCAGCCATATTTTACATGTGTATTACACTGGCATAAAAAATAATGATTTTTTAAGATTCTGAATATAATTGAAATGTAGAACGGGAAAAAAAGATTTCCAACAAAATGCTTTTGGCTTTCTTAATTTAAATCTCATTTCATTGTTCTAACAAGGATTTTATCTTTCAGGAAAATTTATCATCATTTCATCCTAACAAAGAACTCACAAAGTGACTGCCACAGGCGCAGGCTAGTAACCTGCCAAGGTGAGGCAGAGGCAAAGATGCAATTATCTAATGTTGTGTGCTTACTTCGGATGTTCCATCGGCACTTCGAGAACAATTTCTGGAGGGAATTCAAATATTTCTGGGTCTTGGCCGTTCGCTTGGAGAACAAGTGGAACTACATCAAAGCGGCCATATTTCGGCTTCCACCCAAGGTCAATGCACAACTGTAAAGAAAGCACGTTTCAGGTTTTTATAGGTTCTCCCCCCCACCCTTGATTTGAAGACAAAAGAATTTTAACCCTCTAAAACTTGCTGGGGTGAATTCTGAGTGATAAAGACAATCTTTCCCATTCAAACAATGCCAGGACACGTTGTTCAAGTACTGATTGTGCCCCTGACTTAAAGGGGAGCGTTAGCTCACCCTGTTCTGAGATGGAGGGGAGTATTTTATATCAGGATTGTAAGAAATTATGGCTTAACCTGCACCTAGAACCTGTGAGGCAGATTGTCTCGTTCACGCCTTACCACCACACTTCCCTCCCACTCTGCATAAACATGCAAGAAAAAGAAAAAGAAGGACTGACGGGCTGGACAAGCCGGAAAGCAGTCACAATTATGTACGTGGAACTGTACCTGTGTGAACTCCACACTGGCAGGGTCTCCTACAATAGACCCATCTGGCATTTGATACCCAGCATATCGGATGAGCTGGCTGTTCCAAACACGGAAATCGTGTTTCCCATCAGTTCTCTGGGGGAAGACAGTGATGGCTGATCTGCCCAGAGAGACAATCAAATCCCATTACACCACAGCAGCGCATCAAACACATTCTAATTATTCAGACATAAATTCTTACCACCAGCAACTATTTTATATTTCTAAACTAAACGTCAGTAGAAATAAAATCATTCATCCTCTCCACCCACCTTCTTGCATCTCCAAATCATCTCTTTTCCCCAGGAATTATGAAAGATTTTGCCACATCAGCCATCAAAGTTACAAACTTTCAAAATGGTTGATGGTGCTCATGAGAGGAACGTGTAAATACCAGGAGAATTAAGAGCAGAGACAAGTTATCAGAATACTCAGACAAACCATTTCAGGTCTTAGGTAGAGTTTTGAATTGAGATCTAGACATGACTTTTGTTGTTTAAAATTCAAATGGAGTAAGAGAGGCCTACCTTATATTTCCATTGTTTGTGGCATACCGAATATGACGACAGATATGCTCAAACATTTCCTTCGCTGTTTTACAATCACGTGCATCAAATACCTATATGTTTCCAAAAAGAAAGTAAAGAAAAAACCTGATTCTTAAACAGTAATGTACGCTCATTATTATTCTTATGGAATTAAGGAAAGGAAAGACTCAGGAAAACAGTGAAGTGAAAAATGAGTATTTCCCAACGTAACTGTAACTCCACTAGGAAAGGTTCATTTTCATTGTTCTTATATGCATCATTTTCACACCTAACAATCCTCCAGAGACCAAGACATGCACCTGGTTTCTTGACTTAGTTGGTTCCTGCACTAGCAGCCCTACATGTTTTCATTCAATTATGAAGCAGAGAACTAGAGAAAAAATGTCGATCTTGTGATATGTAAAGGCGGGAGTCCTCAGTTGAAGCAACCGGCCTATTTTACCAAAGCAAAGGACGTTCTTCTGCTCTACAGTGGATGACTATTTGGCCCGCAATACCTAGACTTGTAGTCTACCTGTAGATTGGACCACTGGATTCTCCCAATACACCTGGGCGCGTTCCTCCAGGCCTGTTTGGCAGCAAAGATCAGTTCATCCTTTGTCAGATGGTAGGTTCCTGTTGTTTCTATCTCCTTGGTCACTGTTTCCAGTCGCACCAGGTGTTCTTCTATTTTTGGCCTTTTGAACAGGAAACAGCCATGAAAAGAAACAATGAGAATTTCATTACTTAGAACTGATTTTAATTGCAGACATTGTCCTTATGTTCTGGGTCCAGAAGAGCACAGGCATTGCTGAAGCCATAAAGCTTTTGAGCATCCTTTTGCACGAGAAGACTTCTACTTACACCACTGAGTTTATCTGCCAGAATGCAGGTAAATTCCCAGGGAGAGGATTAGCATCTCTATAGGCTGAGATAGGGCAAGTTTGGATAAACACTGAGAAAACTGCTCCTGTTATAAAGCTACACTCTCTGGCCGTAGGTTAACGTAAACTGTCCTTTATGAAAACATCCATCACCTCACAAAGTCAGCAATTTCGTTGTGCTTCAAATGTCAGAAGTCACCATCATCTGTTCCCCACCTCCCCTCTACTGCACCACACTTTTGTCCCCAGAGCATACCCATTACCTCATGCAGAGGTCTGGTGTCCCACACTTTTATCAAAAAGCAGGGGGTATTCTGGGTAAAGGGATGAGTTAAGTACATAGGACTCTGACTGCGGACTGCTGAGGAGGATTTTTCCTGGCTTCAGAATTTAGGAAGTGTCCTTATTGAGTGCAAATGACGGAGCTTACTAGCCTAATGAAGAAACTAACACACTAGAAATTTAAGTAGTGACACCATCCTTTCACCGCCCAGCACATACATGGATTAATCACAGGCTTTTCTGTGTAAGTTTTCAGTTTAAATTTGGATTTTCTAGAGCAGTTTGAAAAAAAAAGTCCAATTCAAGCAAATGAAAAGTAGAGAACAGGCTAGCTTCACCCAAAAAGTAGGATTATAGTGACTGTCCTCACTAAGTTATATTATTTTCACAGGGACACAGCTCTTCTGACCGAAGTAAGTAGGATTTTCATTCCTAAAAGGAAGCGCTAAGCAATTTCTTTGTCAGGGAAACGAACTCTAGAATTCTTCAGTCTGATAACAGAGAATGAAGTCAAAACATTAGGAAATATTTATCACAGCCCAGACAAAAATTGTTTTGTTGGCTTCCAGCCCAAATGAAAACAGCCTGCACTGTTTGAGAGTTTTCACATTTTCAACAAGATGAAAGATCAAGGGCAAGCACGTAAGATAGTGTAAATCAATGTGATCAAACAGCCATGAGCAGAAACACAGAGATGTGCAAAGGTAATTCGCTGGCAAGTGAGTACAGCCTGTGTGTACGACAGGGACTTTTAGAAAGACTCAGTGGAGGAAAGCTTTGTAGAAGAGTTCAAAGTGTCTAAAGAAGTAGCCATTATGTGGCTGAGTCCCTTTGAAAGTTTGATAATGTTTGATAATGGGACGAGCAAACATTGAATCGTCACTTGAAAGATTGTCATGCAAAATGTCACTGCAAGCTCTTGGACCTCAATGAGATGTTCCAGCTTTTGCTGCAACAAGATGTCTCGGCACCATGTCCATTTTTGCGAAAACACAAACCTCTCCTCTGAAGCTAGAGCATCCCTCTCAGCGTGCTCAGTAAGCTTATGTTGGTGATAGCACAGAGCAAGGTTGACAAGCAAGAAACTGGCCTTCCAGTCTTTGGCTAAAGCCTTGAGAGTCAAAACAGAAGAAAAGAACACAGAGAAAAGATCTTTGGAACAGCGCAAACAAAAAGCATTATGCATGTCTAAGACTGATCTGAGTAGGAGCTAATCCCATCAACATCCGATGTTAAGAAAAGAGAAGGTTACATTCTGTAAGAGCCCCAGCCAAACTGCTTATTATAAACGTACTACGATGTAACACACTCAGAAGGAACGGGGTGAGGACTGCACTGTGCAGAGTCCACTCCTGCATTCCTAACACCTTGGACTGGCAGACAGAGCATATGAGGTGCAGTAATAGTTTTATATACCTTTTCTAATAGTCATTATCTATTCTTTGAATACTTGCTATATAACAGGACAGTTACCAACAGCTGTGAAGAAACCACACACTCCTGTAGTCTCACAGACAGGTAGGGAGGTAGAGGACATCAAAAATGAAGTTAAAGTTGGCTTACTCTTTTAATGAGTTGTAGTACTGCTTGATAAAGTCTACTGCCTGAGGTAAAAGCTCTGCTGGTGGAACTGGCCCATCTCTAGTACCTTTCACCAGGCCCTTTGGAGTCATGAGTGCCCCTTGGCAGGCTTTGGTCCGGCAGTTGATAACCTAACAAACAATAAAATGTCAAAAAACAATGCTGCACTCTGTATTTTTCCAAAGTTATGAAAAATCACTGTTCAGGTTTCCATGTCTTACCTCCTTTGCTGTCAGGTGTAGTGTGTCAAGAAAGCTGGATCCATTTTCCAAGTTTTTTACTTTTACGTGTCTTGGACATCTTGATATTTGGTTTGAATCTTTGATACCATTTTGAGAGGGGTTCTGGACAGAGAAAAGATAAAAATACATACCGTCTTCAGACCTATTAAATGCCTTAAAGCTTCATTTTAAATTTTATTTGACCATTAAAATGCTACAAATTAAATTCAAGAAACTAGGTATAAATGTGATCTTGCCCAACATGAATAGTTATTGATTTGTTGATACTAATCCACAGTTTGATATGAAATGGGGGGGGAGTATTTTTGTCCTAATCAAACAATATCTGTCACCCCAAACACCTGTTACATTTCAATAAGGCCTCTTAACATAATAGTCACAGTCTCAGGAAAGCAGTGAACCAGACAATTTTAGAGAAAGTTCGTGTTTGTTCCTAAAGGCTGGGTTTTCCAAGGTGAATAAAGGTCTCAGGCACTCCAATCCCACTGGGTCACCCCTTTTCCTTAAATCTTACCAAAGCTCCTTTTTGTTGAGAAAAGATCTTTCATCCAAAGATCTCACAGCAGTCCTAGCCTCATCCTCACGTGAGGACTTTGAGAAGTTTTAAGCAGTAAGCACCACCCTTGTGAACTGTTAGTATCAAACAATGACAGTAGAAACAGACCTCTCTCCCATCACCGGCCTTTGCTGAAGTTACAATCGGTGGCATCTCTATCTGCTTCTTGCTCAGACCATGTAATTTGGCATCACCATTTTCCAAGCTTAAAAGAGAGAAAAACCATTCAGTATAATGCAATGTGCTTAGTTTTTGTTAGTTTTACCTGCAGCACCAGCAGGGAAATGCTGAGCGCCATCTCTGAAAGATGTACTGAGTCAATCAGCCGAGCACTCGCAGCAGTGTGAGGGGCAGAGTGGACCAGAAGTCAATACTAAAGTTACAATCACCCTTTCCACATCATTATGTGGGAAGGAAAACAACGGATATGGCCTGGAATGGTAAAGGTTGAGTATCATCACCGTAAGCTAAATGAAGGACATCTGTAGAATTATGATCTGGCCAGAAAATACTCAGATGATTTAAACAAAGAGGTTGAAATCTTCAGGGAAATATGTAAAAACTTCAGCTAGAACTGGTCTTCAGCCCATTAAGCAAATAATATATTTTTATATTAATTTCCTTTGTCTTCTGCATTAAGTCTTACTTTCTGAACTCCCTACTTTTTAATTTGGATAGCATCTTTCAGAAGATGCTAAAAAACACCCAAAAGGCATCCAGACCACAAACTCCAAACAAAAGCCTTAGATTGAAGAGGGCAATGATGTGTTTTCGCTAGCAGAGCATGCGTGATCACTAGTCACCTTCATGTATCTTCACATTTGAATAAAAACTACTTTGAGCAATGACAGAAAAGGGTAGGGAATGGTCAGAGAAAGAAATGGTATGCAATAGAAAATGGAAATAAGTAACAGCTTGAAAACTGAGAAATGTAATATACACGTGCAGTTTCTTTTATAATGTCTTGTATAAACAGAAATACTTTATCAACTTTATTACAGCGTTGAGTTGATAATTACTTTGATAATTTTTATAGCATAGACATGCCTCCTAAATCCTAGCATATATGAAACCATTATAGCATACCAAATAAATTTGGAACTATGAAAGACAAAGCAAGATGATTTTTCTCCTCAATGATTGTATAACTTAGACACAAAAGCTTAAATGTACCTTACCGAGTCAACACCACCCAGTGACCCCCAGGGACAACTGTCTGTGGTTAATATTATTGCTTTGGAAACACTTTACAGGTTTCTCCAGAACCCACGTCACTTAGTCTTTCCTTCTCAAATGAAAGAGAAATTAAGAAGCCATTAAAAGACAAAGATCTTACCTATGGATCATCCCATTTTTCTCCACGTTATTATTGACGTCCTTCTCTTCAGGGGACCGGTTCTTAGCAGCACGAGGTTTGAATACAAACTGCCACGGGCACAACATTTTGTATGCTTTATTTGTAATTTTAGTTCACAGTGCTGAAATCTTGTTTTGTGTGATGTGGGAACACTTCTGAGGAGGGAAGAACAACAACAAGGTCAGTTTTTGACTAAGAAGGTAACTCCCTTTTTAAAAGGGCTCAGAAACTCACCAGACTAACTGATCTGATCTAATTAACATCCTGTGTTTAAAAATGAAAATTGCATGACTCAGAGTAGTGATACTAAAACTAACAATTCTCTCTGTCAGTGTAATGCTGCAGCCATGCCTTACTCAAAAATACTGGCAAGAGAATTTCGAACGTCCCCCAGGTGCACAAACCAGCAAATATCAGCACCTAAGGCAAACATATGCACGTTTTACTTCCATGAAAAACACACCTTGACAGTTGGGGGGTTTTAAGTTCTATGCTGTTAAGTGTTATTAAATGTTCTCTTAATTCACACCACTATATATTAGCTTGGGATGTAAAATGTTGCTGTCTTATTCACATAGTAATGAAAAAAAAAATTGGTCCCTAATTTCACCAAAACGCTTTGCAATGTATTCATCTGCCAGAGAAAAAAGGAAAAGATAGGGAGAAAGAATGAAAGTAAAGAAGGAAAGTTAGAAAGAAAACAGAAAGAAAAAATAAAAACAAACCAGAAAAAATAGAAAACCGATACACAAATAAAAAGAAAAAAAAGAGGAAAGGAAAAAAATAGAAGAAAAAAAAAAGATAAGAGGAAAAAGTAGAAATAAAAAGAATAAAAATAATAAAAAGAAAAAAAGAAAAAGAGAAAAAAAGAGGAAAAAGGAGAGAAGACTCACATTTTCCATTCACTGGCAACTAGAGGAAGAACTTGCTGGCTTTTTGTGTTCTCCACAAACCGAGTTCTTTAAATAATGTTTACAATATTACCTGTTACATGCACAAACCTTTAAATCAGCAGAAAGGGGGATCAAATTTAGAAACAAAGCCAGAGACTGATTCCAACACTTCGCTCCTAATACGAAAAAAACAAAACAAACAAAAAACCAGTTTGCCATACAGTTACTTCACTTGCCAGCTGGAGGAAAGGACCAGCAAAGCGAACACACAGACCCAGCGCTGGCTTACCATTCTCGCGGGAGAGATTTGCCCAGACCTGCTGGGGATGGTCTTCTCTGTCAAGGTTCCTCTCCTTTAATCTCCCCTGCTCTGTGTCCCTCCTGTGAGGCAAAAGCATTTTATACTCCAGCACCATGTATGCAAAATAGCAGAGTAAGGCTTCACATGGGTAGTGGACAAAAGGGGAATCCCAAACTGTCCCCTATGCGTTTCAGCCCCGGAGGGCGGGAGCTGACGTGCTGCTGCAGCATTACACAATGTGTGGGATGGGAGGGAGAGCAGCACCAGTTCCTGATGTTACGAGCATCCCCTCCTTCCTGCCTAGCATGCTGTAACCTTGATTTGTACATGTGCTGGGTGATAAGGACGTGATCACGTTGAACGGCTCTTGCAACCTTGCAGGTAATGTTAAAATAAAACTTAAAAAAGTCCTGAGAAAACTCCTACAGATTTTATCAGTGGATGGCCATTCTCCTGTATGATAAACTAGCAGCCGTAGAAACACATTAAGCAACTTTGAGAGAAATTTTACAGAACCATAGAGCTTTAGGGTATGGACCAGTAAAGCATTTAAACAGGTGATTATATCTAACGACAGGTATTTTAAGTTTAACATAAGTATATTTCCTTATTTTTGATCAAGCTTTAAAGGATCTTTCTCAGCAGAGTATTTGTATAATTTCTTCCTCTCCAGAGCCCCCCGATCTACCTGTTGCTGCCTGAGGTTTGTCCCTTTGTGCTTGCCAAACTACTAGGAAAGCTGGAGGGAAACTGCAACTCCCTGAAGTATAAACTATTCATACCAGGTTGTACGTGTGAATACCAGCTAGATGATGAAGATGGGACTATTAAGCTGATTTTCAATTTTAGACAACATGTGGACATTTACATATTACAAAATCAGGTTTCTGCTTGCAGCCTGAAAGCCACAAGCACTCCGGGAGCCCAGGGTGGCACACAGCGCAGAGCGCTGCCAGGCAACTGCCGACTCGGAACGCTGCTGTACGCCAGTATGCTCTCAAGAGTTTTGGCCTGAGTTAATAATTCATTGATATTACATATGACTATTTTAAGGAAACTTTAGAACTGTTTTCAAATTAAAGATAATTCTTAAATCCTGACTATTACAAGGTGAAAATCATTACAATGATAAATAAAGACACACAGGAGCTGGCCAAATATATACAGAAATAATGTCTAAGGCTGCAAGAGAAACAAGGAAACGCACATTCTCTTTTCATCTGTCACATTTTTACTGGACATTTTCTTCTTTCTGTATCTAGTTTCTCTATTTAAAGATGAACATGTAGTGCTTGTGTAAAGCCCTCCTAGAGGTAAACCGAGTTATGTGCACACGTATTTGTGCACAAATACACCTGTATATATTCCCTCCAGGGTCACTAGAGATTAATCTCTTGAAAAAGAGACCCAAGTTTTTCACAGTTTCAGCATTCATCAGCCTGACTGTATCAAGCCCGTGCTTTTTTGCATTCACTTTGCATGTTCACACTGAGATTTTAATTATTTTTTTTAGGTGATGCCCTTCCTCTCACTAGAATTATCACTTGACATCCTTTTGTCTAAAATATTCCAGACATCTAATCAGCAGGCAGAAATAATGTGTGAGCTGTGTGACCCAATGCCATGCCACAAATTTCTACCTTGCTTCTGATCCATGACAGCTTTTCCCAAACCACACAGACAGTGGTACCTGCTTGAGTGTGAATACAACTCCATGTATCTCAAGGGTCAAACTGAAGGTGCTTGAACTGAAAGGAAACCTCAGAGTTCAAAGAACAAGGTTACACACTTGCTCGCATTTGCTGTTTTGTCAGGGTTTAAAAATTCTACTTGCCTCCTTCCCTGTCTTATTAAATCTGACCTCTCTTTTCTACAGAACATGGGGAATCTTAATGTCTGGTACTGTAAGAAAGAACATATCTTAGTAGAAATTTAAGTGAATTCAGTTATGTCCAATGGTTTCTAAGCTTTTATTATTCAGCCTCCTTATTTCCCAGTCCTTGGAGCCTGCCAAAATCAACAAAAGCCTATGTACGGACTGGATATGAAAAATCAGATTCAGAATGACCAGAAGAGGAGAAACATCTTCTTTCCTCAGGAGAATTGTTTGAAGGATTGGCTGAGGTACAGCCATTCAGGGAACTGCTTAATCACTCCAGTTTTTCAAACAGGATCTGCTCTTTCACTCACCAAAATCGATAATAAAACTCCCTCTATAAAATAAGAACAAGAGAGCACCTTCATTTCTTAGGTGGAGTCAGAGATTAACTAAGCAAGCTCACTGTGCACTCCTTCTACAAATATTCTACGCTGCTTGGAAAGGTCCTCCCTCAGAAAACCAATTCCGCACATATTTCCGATATTTGCACAGCCACTTCTGCCTCTGCCATATCAAAATGCAAAAACTAGTTGCTTTTCTTGCATTAACTTTGATGAAAGAGGTGCCCTTTTAGAGCAGAATGTTTGACCTATTCAATGGCATTCTGACCGCGCTGTCGAGTTAAATTTTGTTTTGTTTCTGAAAATGCGATGGCCCGTAGCCTCAACAATAATCTTTCTGCAATTTCATTCAAATCAAGTCACATTCTTTGTCTGGACACAATATTCTGTGTCAGCTCAAGAAGATATATGCTTAAAAATATCTAAAAACCAAGCTCTGTTTGTAAGGTTGCTCCTCTGAGATCAGGACACCTTGAGTCTTCAAAGAACTGTCACACTGAGGCAAAGCTGATGATAACAAGGGCTGGTTTTCCTAATGTCATGTAACCCTAAAGAGATGATGTTCAATTGTCCCACCTTTTAATAAATTACTAGTGATTTTTTCTAACTGCCTTTTCCTAACTGATCTATTTTCTATTTGAGATGTCTCCATGATGACCTTTCAGAAGCGTTGCATACAACATCACAAATTCCAAATATAACACTGCAGGCACCTATAAACACTTGGCATCTTAGAAGATTCGTTAAGACTTCCCATGCTCCTCCTGTGATAAGGATGAACTGCTCTATTTGCATTTACAAACTGACGGCTCTGTTCTTTATACATTTCCTTTTCCTGAGGAAACATACTCTGCTTCCTGCTTTATCCTATTTAATTAACTTCACTGTCTGAACAGGAAATTTGGTCCTTAAAGTACCAGTAACACAATCATTAAAAAAGGACTGGAAAGGACCCCCCCACGGCACCTGGTCCATCTCCCTGCCCCATCAGCAATACCAGCTGTAACAAAGATATTTTTAAACCACCAGAAAACAATTACAAGTCAGTAGGAGGAGCAGGGCTTGGAGCAAAAAAGCTGCCTCGTAACCCAAGATGAGACACCAAGGAGTAAGATAATCAGTCAAAATAGAGACAGATCACAAAAGACCATTTACTTCATGGAAATGGACTCATGCTTTTCACTAAAATGCTGACTACTTCTTCCCCATGTGACCACTTCGTGGTGCAAATAATTTAAGTCATTTGGTCCATTAAGAATATTCATTCAGTTTCTGTTTGATTTCTGGGCTGAAGTGCTGTTTTCTCTATTAGCGATGAGATTTCATTTCACATTTTCCAGCTTGCTATCATGTAACTGTAGAAGAGACAGCATTTCCCTGGCAACACTTCAGTGTGTATTACACCCTTAAAAAGTTATTTTAAGACAAGTATTCTTTCTTTCTTTGTGCTGTATCAAGTGTGTGGTATGATGGGGCACTGAGCCACAGGAAAGCCTCTCTGTACTTCTTCAACTCAGAGGTAAATAAATACATGAATAATGACAATGATGAGGGTTTGTCTCATAGACTACCCTGGGACAGTATCTAAAGTCCCACCTTGCTAGCAACTTTGCACTTCTCATCCAAAAGTGTTATCTGCCAAAAATGTATTTTTAGTTCCCAAATTCCTCCACTAAATACCAAATGTACCAGAAACGGAAGAGAACGCTTGTGATACACGGGTTGTGAGGAACCCAGGAGTTGTAGGACAAGAACTTTTAAAAGGTTATAGGTGACCCACTTCTGTTGGTCTTATTTTTCAGTGCTTGCTAACCTCATGTGGGTATATTTCAGAGTCATTGTCCTTAAAGCTCTTCTGAGTGGAGATGGTAAAAATGTTCTGTACATGGAGATGGAAATGATGACAATTGCATATGCATGTCATGCTTGGAGAATTACACAATAACATAGACTTGAAATTTCCACTTTCTCACCCTCTACTTCTTTAAATGTCTAATGGAGACATGAAAAATTAAACTGGTAACTTCTACAAAAATGCAAAATTTCAACGTTATCAATTTGCTACATTTAATTCAGAAGGTGAAAAAAATGTAAAAATAAGTCTAAGGACACTTTCTTTCCTTATGACACTCCTCACTTAAACACACAAAACCACTGGTCCCTGAAGCCAACGCCCAGGCACTGTATGTCTGACAATCATAGAATCACCCAGCCTGGAAGAGACCTTTAAGATCATCGAGTCCAACCATAAACCCAGCACTGCCCAACCCACCCCAACCCACGTCCCTCAGCACCACATCTGCCTGGCTGGGAAACACCTCCAGGGACAGCAACTCCACCACTGCCCTGGGCAGCCTCTTCCAATGCTTGATAACCCTTTCTGGGAAGAAATTTTTCCTAATATCCCATCTAAACCTCCCTGGCGCAACTTGAGGCCGTTTCCTCTTCTCCTATCGCTTGTTCCTTGGGAGAAAAGACCGACCCCCCCTGGCTACACCCTCCTCTCAGGCAGTTGCAGAGAGCGAGAAGGTCTCCCTGCAGCCTCCTCTTCTCCAGGCTGAACAACCCCAGGTCCCTCAGCCGCTCCTCAGGAGACTTGTGCTCCAGACCCCTCACCAGCTCCGCTGCCCTTCCCTGGACACGTTCCAGCCCCTCCATGCCTTTCCTGTAGTGAGGGGCCCAAAACTGAACACAGCATTCAAGGTGGGGCCTCACCAGTGCTGAGGACAGGGGGACCATCACTTCCCTAGTCCTCCTGGACACACCATTCCTGATATAAGCCAGGATGCTGTTGGCCGCCTTGGCCACCTGGGCACACTGCTGGCTCACGTTCAGCTGACTGTCAACCAACACGCTCAGGCCCTTTTCCGCCAGGCAGTTTCCAGCCGCTCTTCCCCACGCTGGTAGCGCTGCATGGGGTTGGCGTAACCCAAGTGCAGGGCATGGCACTTGGCCCTGTTGAACTTCATACCATTGACCTCAGCCCATCGACCCAGCCTGTTCAGATCCCTCTGTAGGGCCATCCTGCCCTCACGCGGGTTGACACTCCCACCTAACTTGGTGTCGTTTGCAAACCCACTGAGGGTGCACTCCATCCCCTCACCCACGTCATTGATACAGACATGAAACCGAACCAGCCCCAATACTGAGTCCTGGGGAACACCACTCATGACCAGCTACCAACTGCATTTCACCCCATCCCCCACCCCTCTTTGGGCTTAGCCTTCCAGCCAGTCTTTGACCCAGCAAAGAGTACACCCACCCAAGCCACGAGCAGCCACTTTGTCCAGGAGAATGCTGTGGGAAACTGTGTCAAAGGCTTTAGTAAAGTCCAGGTAAACAACACCCACAGCCTTTTCCTCATCCACCAGGCGGGTCACCTTGTCATAGAAGGAGCTCAGGTTAGTCAAGCAGGACCTGCCTTTCATGAACCCCTGCTGACCAGGCCTGATCACCTGGTTGTCCTGCACGTGCTGCCTAATGGCACTCAGGATGACCTGCTCCGCTATCTTCCCTGGCACTGGGGTCAGACTGACAGGCCTGTAGTTCCCCAGATTCTCCCTTCTTGTGGATGGGCGTCACATTTGCTAACGTCCAGCAAACTGGGACCTCCTTGGTTAGCCAGGACTGCTGACAGATGACGGAAAGTGGCTTGGTGAGCACCTCCGTCAGCTCCCTCAGTACCTTTGGGTGGATCCCATCCAGCCCTACAGACTTGCGTATGTCTAAGTGGTACAGCAGGTCAAAATGAAGATTTATGCAAACAAAAGAGCTTCTTGCCAATTCTTCCTGTCTTTATGCCCTCCAACCGCAACAGATTCACTGTTTTTATGGAAGCTTCTGGTAGTTTCTGATAAAGAAAGACTAAAAACCACTGTTAAAAAAGTTGTTCCCAAATATCTCCTCATATTGACTACTGTTAATCATCTTCATTTACACTGGCTTGGTTTTGCATTTCCCAAAGAAAATTTGTTTGGTTTGAATGTTCCTTCAAACTTTGCAAGGTGGCAAGACTGTTTCTTTGTTTTAGTGTTTTGATTACTTACCATGCCTTTAAGGATTTCAATATACTTATCATTAACTGTAGCATCTTCCGCACTGGCTTCTTCATTATTTTGAAATGTGGGGATAACAACTTTCTGTCAAAAGTAAAAATAAAAGACTCAGGCCTAGGCACTTTAAAAATATGCAAATACAAGTAGGATCCCAAATCTACCGTTTGGACTCCTTTTTAGGTTCTGCAGATTTAAGGTATACCAAAAGCAGCAGTTCAGGGGGAAAAGCATAATGTTTCATTTGCCATCTCCTGATCTAGACTGTGTAAAATTGCACGTCAAATGATGACAGGGCAGAGTGGAAAATTTCACAATGTGAACATCTGAGGGTGAAAATGAAAGTTAAGGAGACTGTTAAATGTACAGTGCTGTTCCAGTAAACCCATCCCTTCCTGTCTGCCAGTGGTAAGAGTTAGGTGGAATTCAGAGATGTAGTAACCAAACCCCTCATCAGCCACGCTTTTCAAAATTCCCGTGTGTGCGTATGACAAACACTGATGAGGAAGCGAGGGAGGGACAAAGCAATCAGACAACCAATAATCAGATTTCTTTGTGCCTGGATGCACACTGCTCGAGCAGAAGTGACTTGTGAAATGTACTGCCTGACTTACGGGGATCCTCGGCCACAGCTGCAGCAGTAAAGGCGAGCTACGAGCAGATGAGAGCAAAAAAGTAGAACAGCAATTGGCAGTTAACTGAGAATAAAACCCAGCGTCCTGCGTGTGGCTGTCTGCCTGGCTGCACGCATGCCGGGCTACGTGCCCTGCACTCCCTGACATAATTGCATGATATTCAGCTTCTTGAAGATGTCTGGAGCATAAGGAAGAGCTGGCATGTGGATAGGGAAAATGTATAAAGCAGTGTTTGTTATCTCTGGTCCCGCAATTCACACATGTCGCAGCTGAACGTAAAGAAAGATGACATCAAGGTCACCATGTGCAAAAAGGTTTTTTTGCTTGAGAGATCACAGCGAACTACAGCATTGCAAATGTGTTCTCATTTAGTAAAAGCATGGCCCGAGAAAGAAAGTCCAATTTAAGTAACAGAGCACTGGTTGATGTCAGTAGGATTCAGAATTTCTAATCAAGGTCAGATAATACAAGAGAGTTAAACAGTGGTTTCCAAAAAACAACCCATCAATTTCCAGACTGAAATGAACAACAGAATATAGAAGTATGAAAGTACCTTAAGTTCTGAAAATTAAAACTACCTTAAGCAGAAGGGAACAGAAGCTAAAATGCAGCCCAAGAAATCATGAGGGCTATCTAAGATATAACTGCATTCTGCATTTCTGTGCTGGTTTTCAGATGAAGATACTAAAATATTGTTAAAACATATACAAAATTTTGGTATCACAGCAGTCTCTGACCACAATGTGAAGGAACATACAGCCAAATGTTGCATTATTTCTCATGGGAATGTGCTAGAAATAACATTAAAACAATGCACGTCCCTAGAAACTGTTCCAAAACCAGTGAAGTTGAATAGAGGGTGATACAGTTCTGGAGGTTGATTTGGCCACTCTATAAAATCCCTGAGTAGGATCATAAGTGTCTGTTATTGTGGAGGGTGAATCATCTTCTTCAGCTTAACAGGACGTGAAAACTCATCTGCAACTCACACCAAAGAAGTGCTTGAATTCATTTTGGGCAATGATGAGGGCTCTTAATCCAGTGTTACATCGCTGATTTCTGAAATGTGGGGTTTTTTTGTTTCTTACCTTTTACATAACTTTCTCCTAAATGACTGTTTATATTACACTTGTGCAATTGCAAAATACAGTCCATGCTTTGCGTGAAATGTGAACAGAGACTCTTTCTTCAGAGTTTAATGAGGTCTGAAAAAGTTAAGTCTATTGGGAAGTCCACCAAAATCCCCAGAGCCAGAAGTTTGTACGTAATGCAGTCTATTTCTGCCATATTCTGTTTTGGAAGCACATAGGCACAATATTAAGATAATGAAAATCCCATTTTTGCTTAATACTTAAAGAGATAATATGCACTCAGGGTAACCTTAAATGCAAACAAAAACAAGTGCTCCATCCCGGATTAAAGAAGTAGGAAGTGAAATCATTAGAAAACTATTACTGATGTTACCTGTATCAGAAAATAATTAGAAAACACGCTTTCAAGTCTTTCCACCCCCCTGCCCCCACAGCATAATTTTTTCATTATCATGCCCTTTGTTACTGTAGACTTACTGTAGACTTGTGTAGGCAATGACAACGTTCATAGTGATTCCTTTCTCTCTCCTTTATGGACGGTGCTGAGGTCTTCACCTCTGGAGCTCTGACCGACTGCAAAGTATGTTTTCTTACTAATCCTCCTGTCTGCCTTTCCCACAAAACCTCTGATGCGTAAAACTGTAGAATTTTCCTCGTCCTCCTGCATTGGACACAGACTATGTTTCTCTTTCTTCTCAATTTCCCTCACCCTAGTTATCTCCATAATTGAGTGTCCTCCTGGCTGGCGTGTTAATTCTGTGTGCTGCTGTGCACATTTTGAAAAGATACTAACCATCATTTCTTTGACTGGCGTCAAGGGAAATTGGTTTTCGGCACAAGTTCAGACATTGGTTGAATTTCACTCCCAAAGCACGTGTTTGCATTCACTGTAGTGCTGCATCCCAGTCTGAAAATTCTGGCTCTGAAGAACATGGACCAACTGTGATATCCAGAGAGGGATGGATCATCATCCAGTTCTGTATTTCCTCACTGAGGGACATCATGAAGCTGAATTGGAAGGGGACAGAATCAGGAGAAAATAAAGAGCATACTCATAAAATCATTTTGTTCTGAAAGTATACTGCTTCCTTATTTATGCCACTAAAACATGTGTTTTCTTTATGAAGCTATTGCGAGACATTTTCTTTCCATCGAAGTCTGTGATGTTGGCTGGCTGAAGAATGCTCAAATGAATTCACGAGCCGTTACTAACTCATTACCCAAACAGAGGGCACCCTCCTGAACTCTACGATGTCTGCAGCAGGTACAACTGCTGGAGCAGCTGATCTGCTTATTGAGAAAGAATCACTGGGCATCTTGGTTGTCTGCTCCAAAAATCTTAAAATGGCTCTACTGAACAGTCCACATCAGATAAAAAGAAACTATTTCAAGCTACCTGATCTGCATATTTACCATGCCTTTCTTTCTATCACGTCATACTTCTTCCCAAATCTCTGGCATTTTTCTCTCCTTGGCTGATTTCTCCTAAACAACCAGCAGGGAACTTTGCTCAAAAACTGCCTAATATCTCTATGTCAATATTGTCTCAGCCTGCTTATCTGTTTGGTAAGAAAAGGGATTAAATGCATGGGTAGATCAAGAAGGAAATAGCTACAGGAGCATTTCCCACATGTACAAATGCTAAATCTCATTCTGCTGACCACATTGCTGATCACGCTTTTGTAGCCACCCTGACTGTGGTTTTGCAGTATCGCTAAGCCCACAAACAAACCTGCTCTAATGAAGCAATATTCTTGAAAACATCAGACCTGGAAGCAGACGGCTGAGATCAGCTCTGCACAGCCTCATTTTTCAGTAGTCGACAATCCATCCTTGCAGATTGCCTGTGCAATGCAAAGCACTCCTTTTTGTAACCACGAATATTTCTTTGCGTCAACTCGGTTTGACAGACTTAAATTTATCTGAAGTGTTTTAAAAATTTCTTAGTTTTTGTGACAGTCTACCAGGAACCATGACATAACCTCCATACAAAGCCTGGCAGAGAGAAGCATTCATTACACAAGCATCTCAAATACATCAGTTGTATGACACAAAAAAATTTAAATAGGAAGAAAAAAACCCCATCTGTTCTAATAGTTTCTGGAATGGAAGATTTTCTTTGATTCTCTGAGTCCAGATATACTTACCAATATTTACTACTACTAAGAACCAGGGTGAAAATTTGATAGAAACTGGTATATTTGGTTTTGGCAAAGGAGATGGGGATGGTTTATACAGCTTCTAAATTTAAACTTTTTAGTCCATGTGGAACTTGTCCTTTTTTCCTAATCAAAATTAGTAGTGAAGCCTTCCTGCCTCAGTCCCTCAGTAAATAAAAAGTGCTCCCCCCCACTATTACCTACAACAGAAGTACACCTAGTCAATGCGTTCATTTCCCCTCTCATAGTCTCTCACCTGCTAAATGCACTACACAACATCTCTCTGCTTGAAAAGGAAAATAATTTGCAATCCCTAACTGCAGGATTTCTCTGTCCATTTCTTTGTTTTTTAATTGAAGCATACAGCACTGTTGAAACAATTTCAATAAAACTCACATGCTTATCTTTATTGCTGACGTATAAGTCTCTAACTTTTCTTTACACCAGCTTTTACCTGCATGCTCAATCATCAAATGCTGGTCAGCATAGCTTAGCCTGCAGAAAATCACAGTATGTTCAGCCGCCTTCCATTGTTTCCTGGATGGAGACAGGGGTTTTCTCAGGAAATTTTATGGCTCTGCTTTATCTTTATGAGCTTTTTTACCGCTTAAGTTCTTTTGATGACTTCTTGCAAAGCACTAAAGTTAGACTAGTCTTGCCTAAGCCTGCACAACGTTCAACATTTGTGAAAATTACATAACATTTTCAAAACTTTCAGTAAGAATGAGATTACCTTTCCTCTGCTAGTGTTAGGGAAAAAAATCTAATGCTAGAGGGTTTGTGGTAACGAGCTGATGACTCCTTTACTAGCAACTACCTACCTTCCCCTACCAAAAATGACAATTTCCATGGCATGTCCTTCAGCATCTTCAGAGTAATTTGAGTTGGTTTTCATTGATTTTGAAATGCAAGTCCAGCTAAATGCTTATACATTGAAATACAGACAATTTACCCTCTTAGAGGACAAGGATTGGCTCTTCATCTCTTCAGTTTCATAACACACACTGGATGCCTTTTCACTGCATTGAATCAATTAGAAATTACCAGACTTGGTATAGTGTGACTGTGAAATTCTATAGGCTGTATTATCTCACTTCAGAGAAGAATTTGGCGATATCCGTATTTTTAAACTGTGCTTCTTAAATAAATGTAAAATGGTCATTACCATTTAAGACCTTCCTAACTGAGAGTCATGCTTAGTACCGGAGTAACCACTTCACTGCTGCTTGCCAACAGAGTCCCAGCCAGTGAGGTGCTCCGTGCCCTGAAACCGTCAGGCTAAAGGAAGGCGGTGAACACAACACCGGAGTGGGAGCCAATGAGTATGTGAGATAATCAGGTACGTTGAGAGCTCTTACTGATTCTTAAAAAAAAACCCAACCCAGTATTGAGATCCACTGTAAGATGTTGTTTACTCTTGTCTTGCCCATGACAACCCAACCGTTAACTGCAGTTACAAGCACACATCACTATGTCGACAGCGAACCAGACACCCTTCCACGTAACCCAAAGGGACAAGACAGAATATGAAATAGCAAGTCCAGAGAAGGGATCTTACAGCACACACAGTGAAATACGTAAGACTATCAGCAAGTATAATTTTTAAGGTCTCCCAAGTTAAGCACCTAGAAAGCAATCTGAGAATTACTTTTGAAAATCTTGGCCGTAAAGCTGCAACCTACTCTGTGAGACATTTCCAGCTAAGAGAGGACAAACTCTACAGAGCCCTTCAGGCAGAGAAGTCTCCAAGACTCAACAGCTGGCTGCATTCTGCATGGTAAACTCTGGCTAAACACACCATTTTGTGACCTCTGAAAAAAGGAGGAAAAAACAGAAAAGAAAAGAGAAAGCAACCCTTGCAGTTGCACAATTGTGGAAAACAAAACACTATTTTTAGGCATGAAAAATCAGTCCTCAGATTGGTGAGTATCAGGGAGGTGTCACCAGCAAATACAGCCTTTGCCTGTGTCCACCATCATGATATAATATTTTCCAGACGACTAACTTCTGTTTGGTGTTTGTTTTGAAACACAGTTTTCCTTGTTCCTTGTTTCATACTGTCTGATACAGCTGGCTCTCTGTGGATGAAATAACTACTGAGAAAATGAAAGTAAGACTGAGAAAATCACAGATCCTGTGTGGTTACCCAACACAGAACATGAGTCAACCTAATCAGTTGCAAGAATTTATTGTCAATTCTCTATCTTTTAAAATCCACTCTGTAGAGTAGCAGGAGATATTATCAAAACACCACCATTTTTAAACTTCTTACAAGAAGGATACCAAAGACTCTGCCAAAAATAAGCTGTAATAAAAGGACATAAAGTGCGCTAGTTTTTAAACAGATGAAGATGAACCCCAGCAGAAGGAAGCACACAGGTCCTGAGGTGGTTCAGGGTCATGGTGTGGGGCAGCAGTGGAAAGAGTATTTTATATGAGGCAGTGAAGCACCCAAATAAAGCTGTCTCAGAAGTTACTGATTAAAAAAAAAAAAAAATCAAGTTAATCCTTTTCAAAATGGATTAACACAGACTATGAAGGCAGATTCCTCTGGGGGAAAGGCACCCAGGTTGGCAGTTACAGAATAGGGAAGTTAATATCTTGGGCCTCCCAGTTCACAGCTAAGGACAACAAACAGCAGCTCACTTGAGTGTGCAGCGTCAGGGACCCCTCCGAGGGCTGGGAAATACAGACATTGCTAAGCTCTGAGCTGCAAGTGACAGATGCCTCCATCTGCTCCTAAACCTTTAAAAACTAGTTTAAATCTTGAACACAATTATGAGGAAAACAAAAAATATTCTTCAAAGAACAGGGTTTTTTTTTAAAGCTAATGTGTCTGGCCTGATTAATCACAAGCTGAAAGAAGTATTTGATGACTAGACTATACTTCAGTTAACACTATTTCATAAAACCTGTCTTGACAGAAGTATAAGATAAATTAATCAAATAATACAAAAGTTGAAAGATGCACCAGCTGGCTTGTGCTCAAGATGAAATACGCTGCCTCTGAACAGGAGGAAAAACTGCAGTGAAGCAACTGACCAAGTGGGTAGCGCAGTACAGTGCCGAGCCATTTTCGGGTGTTACTGACTCGCTCTAGAACACAGCTCTTGACAAAGAGGCTACTCACACATTTCAAATAAACATATGCTATTGGGGATGACACCGAGGGACACTACGTTGTGGAGCATAAAGCTCCAAAGCCTCGCTCTGACCATTTAAGGTCAAGGGCTCTCATAATGAATTTATATTACGATACTGCATGTCCAAGACTTGCAGCCACTGCGCTGCCTGTTCGGTTTGCCTCTTTTCAGAGCTTTATAGGAAGGCACAGTTTGCAATGCTAAATTAAAAGCTATTCACAAATAAGAAACTCTTTCCCTTAAGAAAAGATGACAGCGAATATTATTTGTTTCTCTCAGAAATAGTGTGCATGCTTGTTCTTTATAGTATAGCAGTAAAGATCATTTCCTTATGACATTTGAAAACGAGCCAAACACCATAGAAGAGGTGTTTTTGTTTAGCATCGAATTTTTAAGCTCACGTGTCTCTAAACAAAAAAGCAATGCCTGTGTCATAATGAACCAAATAAAAAAGAGTTTACAAAGTGCTAAAGCTAAAGAATGATTTAAAGACTATTCAATTATTGACAAATGGTGCTAAACAAAGCCTGGCTTGGCATGGAAGTGTTCTATTCAGTACCCACAGGGTACTCAAATAACTTTCAGTGGAAAGAGTGAACTGAAATCAGTCACACCTCTGACGTAAGAATGTGATCAGAAATATATACATCTCTAACCATGTGAAGTGCAGAATACTATCCTATATTTCAGATAAACCTCAAATTAACAATCTTTACCATACCAAAACCTGAATCAACAATTTATTTTTTTTTAAAAAAAAAGAAAGATTTTCACTACACACAAAGCTTCTACTTGAGGCTCCAAGGCTGGTAATAACAAAAGCAGACCCTTTAACATTTGCCTTTGGGCTTCAGAGCAAGAATCTATACACTAAACAAAACACATCAACTAACCCACCAGTAAATTGCCATTGTTCCAGTCTTTCTAGACATGTCACTTCTGTATTTGAAATGTAGGCATTATTTCCACACAATTTCAGCTTTAAGTTCCTAATGTTATATATATAGAAAACATAGCACCAAATTTGCTTGTCTTTAGACTGAACCTTGATAAGTCTATAACCTGAAGCTAATGACTAAGAACTTTTTTCTTTTTCCTTATCTAAAACGTGATCTAAATAATCTGTTTCTCCACACTTCAAGAATGAAAAGCTTGATACCCATCTATCAAAGAGAAGTCTCCCAACTGTCTTTTCCTTGTTCTAATGCTTGTTTTGCATAACAAGCCTCATGTGAAAACCTATCTCCAGCTTAACTGACAGAGTTGTCTGTACACAACCTTTGAACGATTAATTCCACTCAACTCCTCTAACTGTAGAGGAGCACTTAAGAAAAGTTATTGACCCAAGGTCTTACAGTAAACAGCTGCAAAGCTGTTGTTTCCAGAATGTAGATATTACATTTGTGCGAACACAATGAAAACCCTCAGGCTAATAAACGGACAGGTGATACTATTCCACACTGAAAGTGATGCTGGTAACTGAATGCTCGCTATAGGAGTGCGTATCAGCAGGCCAACAAAAACCCGGACTTTGACATGACCTTCTGATGCTCCCTTAATCATTCAGTTATTGCACATACCTATCAACACTTCATTACTTACCAGAACCGGCGTGATATACAAGTACAGAAATTGGTTCCTCATTTCAGTAAAAAGAAACTAAGCCCTATGAATAGAATACGCTTGTTGCTTTTTAATGACATTATCCTTTGTTGCATCAACAGTTTAGTGAGCTCTGTGAGCTTTTTTCTTTTAAACTCTGCAATAGTAATTACAGTATACAACACATCCTCTTTTATTCACTTCCTATTACTTAATTTGCACCCATCATCATTATTTTCAGAGATTCTGGATGACTGAATATAGAAACACAGATGCCCTGGTCTATTTGGTGTTGGTATTTTCTTTGCCACTGCCATCGGAGAGCCATGGAGGAGAGTGACCAACCAAGCCAGCAGCAGGATTAAAGCTGCGCCTGCAGCTGTGGCAGCCCTTCCCACAGCGGACCCTGTAGAGCCGCTGGCAGCTACTCGTGAGCACAGCGGCGGAACACAACAGCTCTTCGGCTCAGCAAGGCCGGCGGCCGACAGGCAGAGCGCTGCTCAAACAACAGGTGACCCCGGACACTAATGAAGAGACTCAATTTACTGTATAAACTCCCAGATCAAAAAGGTTAGTGAGTGGTAAATCAGGGCAACTCTAGGATTAAATGAATTCCACGTAGAAGTTTTCTGGATAATAATTTTCGTCGAAAGTATTGAAGCTCTGCCTAAATCCCTTTTCAGAGTTGAAGTTCTTATCGACATCTAGGCTAATATAACATCTTTCGTCTCAAATTATACTGAAGAACAAAATTTGTGTAATGTCTTGAAAACATAAAAGCCTCAGCCATGCAGCTGACTGACTCCTCAGCCTGGTCGTTACAGAAACATGTCTGTCAGATGTTGGGGTTACTTTCACTATTATAAGGAAGGAAATAGTTGTTTGCATCCTGTCTCCCAACCACCAAGAAAATTATTTGTTCCATAACAGAGTAAATAAAGTTATCTTCACATTATCTTTCCATTCTATTAAAAGGTTTGCTATTTTGAAAACCAGATTGTATTTGTATTAAAAAAAAGAGACTTTGACATGTCATCACACCCTACAACTGAATCACTACTGCCAAAATATTTAGTCATGATGTCTCCTGCCTCAGCAACCATGTTCCCACTCTGCACTCTATTAAGAACTGCACGCTCTACCAGTTGCCAAAGAATAAAATTCACAGATCCTGGTCCTACCATATCAGTTACGTCTATCATACCTTTGGTCTGATGTTCCCATATCTCAGCTGGCACCTCAGACATTTGGAGCTGCAGACATGCCACGGTTGCACCTTCCAGCTCCTTGGTGCTTTCCCTCTTGAACTATCCATAAATTAAATAACAGGCATAGAAATGATTTAGACATATGCAAGTAGCGCACTCAGTAACTGATGAAAACATTATGTCTCACACTACATCAGGCAAGACAATTAAAGCAATAGAGGGTTTGTTAAGCACACTACACGTAAAGTTCAGGAAACTAGTATGTTTCCATATGCTACTAATCCTCCTGAGTCTTATCATTTTCACTATTGCGCTGACATAAAGCACAGTGCATCTCCATACTACAGACCAAATATGTATATACAAAAGAACTGGAGTACAGCATGGATCATCCGTTTGCTGCTCTTGATTTAAAGCAGCACATTCAGATATCTTCTACCAAATCTACTTAAGCTTTTTTATTACAGTGTTCAGTTTCATACTGACTATTCCTTGTCAACTGCCAAAGTTGAAGCTTCTATGCTCTACCTTGAATCAAATTACTTTGAATGTTTAAACCAGAATGGTTGCAATTTCAAAACAATGTATTTAAGTAGAAAGACAACTGTTTTTCCTCACATGAAGAAGAAACACTTACACCTACTTGTTGAGAAACTCTATTACCTTCATGTTTTATTACTGAAATTAAGCAGAAGGATGACCCAGCATAATACCAGAGTATCTTTTGGAGGCACCTGTCAGAAAAGGATTTGAGGAAGAGAAAGAAGTGGGTAGAGAGATAAGATGAGAGAGAACAGAATTAAGGAACATGTAGAACAAGAACAAAAGTTGAGGGTGTATAAGGTGATGTGAAAGATGTAGGACTAGAGAGGAATAATAGTGGCAATGGCAGAGGAAAGACTGACAGAGGGCAGGAACTCTTGAAGAGGAGGGTTTAGGGCTAGCAGAGACAACGGAAATTTTTTTATGCAATACTTTGTGGTATAAATACCGTCCCCTTTTATAGTGCTTGTCAAATTCTTCTCGACTACTTTGAGCTAAGATTTTCTTTTTGTTTCTTTCACGGCTGAATGACAAGAAAATTTAGAGCCTAAAAGAGATCTGCTTTAGCACTTGAATTCTATTTTGGCAGGTGAGGAAGCTCAACAGTTTTGAAACAGCAGAAACAAACCCAATCCTCGAATTCTGAGGACTTCGGATACGCATTGCAGCATGCGCTGCCACCTGGAGGCAGAAAGTTCCAAGTACAGCTAAAAGCAAAGATGTTTCGTAAGGAAACTCTTTTATTCCTAAATTAATTTTAAGACAGCTAGGATTTCTACTGAGTTTTCCCTGATGAAAAAAATCTATTAGGGAAGTGAAAGGACAGTCTTTTTAAAAAGGACATGGACTCCCATTTTTAAAGGACATTTATTACTTGTTGCAAAAAGCTGTGAAGGCCTTTACATCTGTACAACGTTGCGCATTTCAGTGATTGTACCATTCAGTGCACCAAACCCGTCTGAGCGGCATCCGTTCCCATGAGAGTTTAGAGATCAGGGTGACAGGCACCTAGCTGTAAATAAGAAAAGACAATCATTAGTTCAAATACAAACCTACCGAGTAGAATGAAGATATGCCTGTAGCATGGACAAGCAAGCGGAAAATACCATGGTTTAAGTTCCGGATGGGCTTAAAGGTTTTGTGGGTATGTTCTCTGCTCAGTAGCCTACGCTTTTGTGTGTGCTACCAGACTAAAACCAGACCTGTGCTCTGGTCATTCCTCTGCTTCGCTCTGAAAACAACCTACGGTCCTGACAGAGGATGACCTGCCATAACGGACCGTCTACCCTCATTCCACATGTTACACAAGCACAAACTTAAATTCCCTGTCACTTCTGCAGAAGAACCTTGCCACCAAATAACCTGCACAATGAAGTGTATCAAACACAGCCGTGCTATGGTGGATCTGGGCCTAACAGTATCATCCAGCCCACAACCAAGAGAAGAGACGTTTGCTCTGATCCTCAATGAGCATTTCTCAGGTTTGCCGGCTGCCAGTATAAACCTTTATGCTCCGATACTAGTTAAGTTCTTCCAGATGACATGCTGTAATTCATCAGATAGGAACAACAGACAGGGCACTATATATTACTTGGTAATTAACTTTATTTTGCTACATTTTTATTCCCTGTAAGTTTTCCTGAGAAGCAATCTATGTTACTCAAATCCTAGACAAGTTTGGACTTTAAGCTGAAGTCTGTGATTATATAAGCTAATAGTTTGAACATGGACTGTGCCTTTTAATCTACTGACTCAAATAGCGTCAGAAATATTACTTTAGCTTCAGGACATCCCAATGAGATATTAGTTATTGTATTTGTATTATTTAAGAGAAAACTCCAGGCAATAACTATAACACAGTACTGGGCTTGACTGCAAGTCCTCTAAGGATGTTTACCAGTGACATTCTTGTCTTCATCATTCCTCTTCTACTTCTGTTTTTTATACTAAAAAAAAAGAAAAAAGAAAGAAACAGTTATTTGTGGGAAAGAGCACATAACTAAAAGTTCATACTGACAAGGATTTACAACCTTCTTCATGATCTACATAACATTATCTCAGTTTCCTTTAAGTTAGATTGAAATTTGATAAGCTTTCCCTCTATAATATAAAATAATGCTTCTTGGCAGGCGCCGTGAATCCAACCCTCCCAGTTTTCCAGTGAAGCAGACTACAGTCTCCGTAGCAGAATCAGAATGAGGCTTTTCATAATTGTAGGGAGAATAAAATCAGATTCAGGCGCAGGCAGTTATTTACTAGGCTGTAACTGCTGGGATTTGGCTACTGCTATAATTTTATAATTTATGACTAATCTGTGCTTGCTCTTGTAACAATTCTCATTTGGATTTCATGGGCTGCCAGAGAGAAGGACTTAACAGTCATTTAGTAAATTAAATCACAGATATTTAGAGCAAGCTGAACTTTTGACTTGTTTCATTATACTCTGAGAAATCCATGTAAACTTATCATGCTCCCCAACCAGATTTAAATCCAAGGAAGTCCAGGTGACTCTCAGCTGTCTAAGCGTAAGCAATCTTCAGACTTTTATCTAAAAAATCAGCTTAACTGGTATCTCTCAGTGCTGTGACAGCAGACGCATATCAACTGGGTGACAGCTATGGCACAAGTAACGCAATTGCCACAATTTTGCCACTGCGTTGTCTAACCCTGATCTCTGCAGCCACAGGTAAGATCTAAGAAAAGAAAATAAATTGTTCTGGGAGTTTATGTAAACTGACTAAGAGAGGACAGATTCCTGGTAGGGAAGCATCTGATGCATATCAACAAACTGTGGCTTGCAAAATATTGTAGGTTTTTTTTCTCTGTAGTAGAGTTTTACTAATCAGCACTGCTCAACTTAATATGATTCTTCACAGAAACAAAGATTTACACAGAGACCAACTTAAAGCATCATTGGTTTTAAAAAATACGCTTAAGTATGTACTAACAAAGAAGAATTTTTAAGCAAGAACTACCACAATCATAAATCCCTAGAGTCTAAGTATTGCCTTTCACTCAGTCGTCCAGGATAATGGAATGGTTTGCTGTTCTAACTAGTTTCCCGATGTTTTCTTTGATCAGAAGTGAGAAAGCGAGCAAAACTTAGACAATCTGATGCACACACTTTATTCATGACCCAGTCGGCATCTTCAATGGCTCTCTTAATAATCTGCTGGATTCTCTCAGGATTGTCTTCATCTGCATGAACTCTGAAACTCTGCAACATTCAACCAAAGTGTTACACTGAACAACCAACTCAATGCAACGGTTGTCAAAATAAGGATCGCTTTAAATCTCAAAGGCAATATTTGATACAAACAAATTGTTGATCTGAAAAAGTAAAAAAATACATTGTAGCACCTGGCCATGCTATTTCCATCACAAGCCTTGACAAATGTGATTTCATGATTTCATGTTAAGTATTTTACTCCTTTCACACATCGTCGGCCAAAAACACCTGTAGGACTTCCATTCAGGACAACAACCGAAGTTGTCTGGTATGTTAAAACTAGCAAGACACAGGACAACAGGTACGATCAAAGGCATGAAATTAATTCCATATGAACAATTAGATGAAATTGACTCAGCCAGGGGAGCTGGGGGTGGGGTGTGTGTGTATATATATAAAAAATGACCAACAAGGAACCAGTAAGTGTCACTATAAAAGATGTGTTTAAGTGAGTAAGGAACGCTAGTTCACTCGCTTAACTAACACAAGAATTAGAGATGAAAGCCAAGGAAAATAAAAGGTTTCAGATTCAAAGCAAAGAAAAAGAAACGCTCCTTCACATACTCCCAGTATAATCCTTCAAATCCACTAACATTTCAAGCTTGTAAAGGAGTAATTTCTTCAGTGTGCCAGGAGTTATAAAAAGTTGGTCCAAACTGGAGGAGAAAACAAAACCACAAAACCCCACAACACTGAATTCCACCAACAGAAATCTGTTTCTCACCTGCCTGACTGCATGTCTGTAATGCTGACGAATATTCTCTTCAGGAAGCTGCTTACAGCATCGAAGCAGGTAACGATATAACTGCAAAGAGTTCTGAACTAATTCAGCATTTGGTAGTGGGGCCATTATCAAGCTTTTTAGCTGTCAAAAATAAAAAACACAAATCAAAATAGCCAATGAAATTTATTAAAAACACAGAAATAAAAGTGTAAAGTAATTTTACAACAATGAAAACAGGGCCAGCAAATTAAGGTTTAGCAGCATAATTTGACGAAACTTTATAATAAAATACAATATTAAATGAATCAGAACTTGCTTAGTTTATGGACGGATGGGAGTTAGTTGTCATCAACCAAGGTATTAAAATACAAAAGCGTGGAATTCATGCAAGATCACTTTACAATGGTAATACTCAGGTGTACTGCAATATTAAATTTTTCTAGTTTAAAAAAAGATCCACAGCGTAAGCTGCTATCAGTATACAAAGCGGTATGGCAGCCTCGAGGGAGCTTTCTACTTGATAAACTATAATTCTTTGATTCATTCAAGCTTCCAGTACTTTCCTTGAGCATCCACAAGAGTCTTTCCATGCTCATAATTGCTACAAGTGGTGTTGGGATTTAACAGCATTTCCTAATGTTGTCATTCGCTGAAGAGTATCTTGTGAGTTGGCCTATGAATGTCAGGCTTTAACATGAAATAACATGTATAATTACAGAAGAAGACAGGCAAAAATATTGGTAAGTTTGAAATTTTCCATTTTTTTAGGCAAGAACAACAGGAAAAGAACAAAGCTAACGAGTTTCACCTCCATAACTATACTTACATATTGTAACAATAAGTCCATCCAAGCTATATAAAGTGCTAATCAACTACTGTAAATGACTTGTCACTTAACAGATGGTTACCATCTGCAGAGAACTAAATTAACATTTGGAAAAAAGCACTTTTACATCATTACTCTTAAGAATAAAGATAATAAATAAGTAACTGAATAATGAAGTAGGTGTATGGCATTATTTTAGCACCCGTTATGATACTTACTCATCATTTGGAATTATTTTTTTTTCCTTAAGTAATTTAAGTCCTTTGGGCTGTACATTTGTACAGACTAGCTCTTCTTGCAGTGGGGAAAATCCCCTCACTATGTACCCATAAAATGCCCAACATAATGGGCATAGTATTGTAATCTGCATTTTCAGTCAAACAGAACTCCACCTCAGCCTGTAACTAAGTAGAGGTAAATTAGCATGCCTCTATACCAGTAACAAAAGCAGAGGTCACTGAAAATCTTTAACATTTTAGGCACAAAAAGTGTCATTCTTCTATGTGAAGAAAATTCAAGAATTCTATGACAAAAATGCAGAAGATGTCTTTTTCTTGAGGGATGGGCCTCTACAACATTGCTTTACTCGTGCCACAAAACCACAGTACGAAGTCATATCTCAGCACCTCATGGTATTGGGGTTTTTCTGTTCATTACGGAAAGATTGGGTGAAACCTCTGCTATATTGATTTTTTTGAATCTAACTATCTTTTGTCAAAAGTAACATCTTGTAACATGAGAGGGAACTGTTCCTGTGAGAGAGCTTCTCGTCTACAGGAAACGTGTGAGAAAGTGCCTTGCGATATTAGCACTATTGTCCATGTTGGAATCGTGCCCATACTCTTCAAGGGTGCGGGCTCTGCCATGGTAGGGACTATATATACATACATAGCCAAGGAGAAAGTTTCTGCCGTAAGAATGTACAAGGCAGACTAATGACAAGTCATAAGATGAGGCAGAACGAGGCAGATGAGCCAAACAGGTGGGATGGGAATGGGGAGGAGGTGACAGTAACATGAGCCTGTTTTTGTGCAGACTAATAGAGCACACAATATAGCTCACCACCTGCTTAGCTGATAGCAACAGGCAAGTTTTATAACACCATTTTTTTTTAAGGACCTGCAGAAACATAGTGAGTCACAGCTGGTGGGTGCTACGGAGGCCCCTAAGAAAGGCTCTGATGACACTTCAGAAAACGGTTTTCTAGCCTCCAAGGGGAAAAGATGACTGTCTTAGGAAGTACTTAACAGGGTTACTATCTCATGAGGTGATGATGTAAACTATTAAAACTAATTCTAAGATATACACTAGGCTTAATAGGCATAAACCTTTGAAGAACATATGTTAGGATCCCTTTCTTGCTTATTTATACTGACTTGTTTCCTTACATCTGAAATGGTGTCTGTGTAGTTCACTTGTGACATTACTCAAAATCACTTTAGCAACACTTTCAACAAGCAAAGCCCTTTCCCCAAAGTATTAGAGTATACAGGTTTACAACAAATGGTACTCCAAAACAAGGACTAACAGAGACTAACGACCTAGTGAAAAATACCCCCAAAATTACAAAAATCCCAATGTGATGTTCATCACCAATATGCTGCATTTTTTGTGATTGCAATGAGCCGAAGGATCCACGTATGGCGCTGTTTACCCTGATTCTGTTACTAATGTTATGAAAAACCCAACCAACCCCAAAAAAGCTGTAGGGCCCCAAGGTCTGTAAACACCACTTCAATGGCCGTGATGACCTTCCATTGGAGCTAATACAACTCAGCTTCTCAAGTGCCTGCACAACCCTCAGCTCGGTCACTTCCTTAATTAATCATAGGTTAATGACCACCTATTCAGGGGCTCTTGGAAAGAAAAGTAGATGAGGGCCATTTCCAGGAGAGGTAAATGGGTGATGCCAATGTCAAATATGGCAACTGGAAATCCTGTTGTTTTGTATTGTGCTGGTAGTGACCCATCCAGTGCAAGAAAGACTAATAAACATCACAGAAAGCCAAAAGGTGGATCAAATTTAGCATTTAATAACTAATTTGGTTGTTATTACTAAAGCCTGGAATAAAGCTCTTAAGGACTGAAATGGTATAACATTTAGGAAAGATTCCATGGACAAAATGCAAGAAGTGTCATTTTCAATTTTTAGCTACAGGTAACTCAGAAGTAGATGATACTGACTAGAGTAAATTTTCAAACACCTGCTTCTCTCAAGATGGCTGAGTGTGATGGGTCTTGTGGGCAAGAAAATCTTAATTAGTTGGTTCCCGGATTCTGTCATCACAACCTTTACTGCTCCTCCCACAACTGACGTGCTGTAACAAAGGTAAATCCAGACGGGCCTCTGACAGGTCAGTGACGTGCCAGTAAAACTCACTCACTCCTGAAAAGTCCCATCTTTCTCTAGTAACTAAAATTGACCAGTGGCTTTCTGCACTTTGAGCTTCATGGGGTGTGTCTGCTTTTGAATGTTGGATATGTTCTATCAGTAAAGTATGAGAGATGAGGTAAGACTTCACAATGATCCCTCCTGAGAATTATTCACAACCAAAATATGGTTTCCATTAGCTTTCACGAGCAATTAGAAAACCATTCTTCCACCCGGAGGGCAGTAAGTTGGCTCTACACTGCTGCTGCAGTCTTTTCATTCTGCTTGTTTGATTCCAGTTCTGTTTTTTCATATTTGTTTAATAAAAGTCATTCAGCCTCACACACTACAAGAATTGGATATTGTCCAAAACTAAAAACTAAGTAGGACAGAAAGAGGTTACAAAAATTCAGAAATATAGACCAAGAGCTGACTTTTCAGAATGGCTTCAGTGCGACTAGTCCAATTGCTAGCTCAATTTCCAAGTACATAAGATGTGCTAATTATGGCTTTACCTAAATAGTTTAAAATAGCAATCAGAATAGCCCCTGGCTTTAAAACGTTCATCTCTTGTTTTCTTCCAAGATTTTTTTTCTCTAAAATATTGTTTTCTGTTTGCAGTGAAACCTATGTTGGGCATCAGCTCCATGCATTTTTGGTTTGGATTCATTCACTCTGGCATTTGAGCACAGGAGGTGATTATACTCTCGACAGTCAGCAGAGAGATCCCTGCATTCCCCCTCCAACCAGCAGAAAGATAAGCAACTCCAAAATGTGATTCAGATAATATATAGACTGAATTACTCCCTGCCCTTCTCTCCATTGAACACAGAAGGAAAACAAAGAGCAAAAACAAGAGTTACAATATAGATCCTGCAGTTACAAGCCTAAATTAGGTAGGATGATTCCAAGTCTATGTCCTGTTTTGAAAATAGAAATATAATCATAGAATGGTTTGGGTTGGAAGGGACCTTTAAAAATCATCTAGTCCAACCCCCTCGCAATGGGCAGGGGCATCTTCCAACAGTCCAGGTTGCTCAAAGCCCCATCTGACCTGATGGGGCTTTGAACACTTCCAATGATGGGGCAATAATACATAATATCAGATAACATCAAATATAATAAAAGAGTGTGTTTCAGGGTGTCTCTCAGTTTTGCTTTGGCATACTGGACACCTGAGGGTATAACACCCCACTTAACTTACTTTCCAAGTGCTGAAGGCCTCAGCAGGATCTGAAGCAGGTACATGTACATGTCATTTTTCCAGCTGCCACATGGGGTTCAATCCTCGGGCTTCTCTTCCAGCAGAGAGAGCCGAGAGCACATTTTCACCATACACCTTTCACTGCACCCTTGATATCACTCTCAGCACTAACTTCCTTCCTCGACTTCTTTTCTAAAGTTGATTCTTTGGAACCCTCCTAATACAATGGGACTTTCAAAATAGATTCTCATACCCTCCTTGAGTTTCTTCCTTGCCCTCAGTTCAACACTATCTCGGTATACCCCTACTACGTGCCAGTGGGAACACAAATGAAACTTTGAAAATTGTCTTGTTTTGTTATGCAAATGCCTTTGCTTTTGCTTTCCTTTCCTGCTTAGGATATTTAGTTTCACCTGACACCTGTCTACTACAGGTGTCTACAATTCACCTGACATCTGTCTATAATTTAAATTGAACTTTCAGTGTGCAACTGGTATTACCTTTTTAATTAAGGTATTTTGGGATTGCCAATATACAATATATGCTGTAAGAAACATTTACTATAGAAACATAATGCTAAATCCCCTCCTTCAGTTTTCTCCTTGCAAAAGTGAATCCCGGAAAAGTGAATATTTGAAAATAAGGGATGAATTCTGTAAAAACCTCAGCTTAAATTGCTTTTGCCATTATCATCATTTTTGCATTCTCCATACAGGAGAGAGTCTTTTTCTCTTTCACATAATATGCACAAATGTAGATTAATAACAATAAGACAAAAATGGACCCACTCCATAACCCTGAGCCTAGACAAAGTGGGATCTGCATACTATATCTCAAATTAAGCTTTCCTAAAAAAAGTATCTGTGAAACATCAAAATTCCCTTATTTAATGAAAAGCATTTATGGGAGGAAAAAATTACTACAGTAGTAAGTCCTACTTCTTGAAATGACAAACCCACATGCACGTTAAAGATATGAGATGAAGACCTTCATTTATGTGACAGGGCACCACAATCACTGACTGTGACATACCAACACGAAAGTACTGCTGTGAGCGAGCAGAAAGACCATCTGGGCGCCTAGAGGTAAGCCAACCCCTCACTCTAGTACATGGCAGATTAAAATAGGTCCCGTGTCTGTACGCAACCCTCTGAACTCAGTGCAAATTAGAACTGGGCATAGGATTCACCTTGTTACCTATACAGAACCTGTGCAAGGTGTGCCTGCCATGGCAGGGGGCTGGAACGAGATGATCTCTAAGGTCCCTTCCAACCTAAACCGTATTAATAGAAAGATAGAATGTTTATTATTATCCAGTACAGAAATCTAGAATATGCAGTTGGATTCAAGTTGATCTGAACCTAAATTAAACTCTACACACAGGGGTTTCGGGCTAGATCTTTAGCTGGTAAGAACTGGTATGGTTCCACTGACCCCGAGAACTTGAGCCTGTACTTCACATAGTCCCACTAAACACAGTGAAACATCCCAATTCAATCCAGATCCCAAAACATACTTTAGGACTACAGCCAATTTGTTGAGTTGTTTCTAGGCTTTGACGTGTAAACTCATCATATGTCATTGTGCTCTAATTAAGTGATGCAATAGACTTCCTGCCACAAAAGCAATGATCCCTCATGTGTTGGCAGTGCATAGGACAGCTTGCTTCAGCGTAAAGAACAAAAGCTATGGGAGAGAGAACAAGAAACCAGTGTCACATAAACATATGAATATGGAAGGATTAAACTCATCAATGGAATTGAAAATGTCGTTTCACTATAGGAATTTTACACTGCAGTCATTTTTCATACGAAAATGATGAGCTGTTGAATACAAATCGTGTGAGAAATATATTTATACTGATGAACTTCGAAAAAAACCACCTTCACCTTCCCACAAATACTGGACTGTCTAATAGATTTGAAGATTGAAGTTTTCATCAGGTCTACTTATCAAACATATACTGTACAAGGTTCCCATACTGAAAGAACACAACAAATATCCTGAGTCCTGACAGATTCACAGCTGCAAAAACGTTACAGGTTTTGTGACATGGGGAAGCTTCACAGGGAAGTGTATCACCAAAGATCTCTAGTTTCTGAGCACGTAGCTTCGTGTTTGCAACATCATTTTCAGTGAAGTTTTCACTGGAAATCTACCACAGCACATGGAAAATTTGATGGTTATTTTGGTAAAATGGCTGTTTAATGAGAAATAATCTTAACTGACCCACTGTTAAGTTCTAATATACCGGGGCACTGTGTGAGTACAAGTCAACAGTGACTAGATCTTGAAAACAGGTGAGGCTAAACTCTGCACTTGGACACCCCACTACGTTGGAGAATTTGGACAGTTACTACTGTAATTTGCCCCTTACTTGGCACAAAAAGGACAATGGAGCACAGTAAGAATCTGCACTAGTGCCTTTTGTTCTGAAAACATCCCCCCCTCGAATCTCACTAATATTACCATTTTTATCTGCCAAGAAAAAAACCTCGACCTCACAAAATCTATCTATAATCCTGACTAATAATGCAAGTCTTCTGATAACTTAAATATCATGCATAGTGTAACAAACAAACTATCTAAACCAAGAACTGTTGAGTCAGAAATAAAATAATCCGCTAATTGTGCTTTTCTGGAATGGATGACTGTATAATGTCCTAATCAGAAGGCTGAAATCACATTTGCATTTAGATAAAGCCCTGTTTAAAAAGAGACAAGTATAAAAAGGAGACACTGAGACTATTGTGGCATTTTTCTGCATGGCATAATCATTTACATTCCTGATAATGATATTCAGATAGTGAAGCAAGGGCTGACCAAAGCCAATTAATCTTGCACTCTGCTTTAGCAAGCTCGTCAATTGACCCAGTGTATAGCTGCACCCATGACGATACCGATACGACACTACACCACTGCTCTCACGTGGGGGTTCTTCTGCTATTGTAACTGTTTTTCAAGCAAATCCCTATGGTTCAACAGTTAGAAACTCAGTCCCTCCGGACTAGTTAAACGGGCACCAAAGCTGGGCTTCAGAGACTGAAGTGTTAATTAGAGGACTGCGAGAGTTACCTGAGCTGTTGCTGTTTACAGGGTGGCTCCCCCTTCCCTCTCTTCCCCCCAGAATACAGGCTGGAGAGATGTTTTCTTATTACTCCAAAGTATTACATTTCTAGAAGTCTAACTTGGGAATTTACAATTCCCTATCCTTGTCAAACCTCATCATCTTTAAAGTATTGATTTTACAGTATCCTAGTGAAGTAGCACAGTAGTATCATGTCCATTTTCAACACTGAGGAACCAAGACAGACCAGGATTTCACTCACTTAATTCAGCTGCTAACTGACGCAAAGCCAGCCTGGAACAGAGCCTTGCCAGCTCACTGGAGTTGGCGAGACACGTACTCACTTCCGCAGGGCAACAAGGATCCCAAGGTGCTGAGTACCAGCCACAACGGAGAATTCAGCAGAACCGAGCTGGGTTCCCCAGACTGCCTCGGCATTCTGATCACCGACCCGTCTTTCCTCATAAACCTACCTTTACAATCAGGTTCCCCACTGGGGAACGCACTGCCATTGACCACTGCCATCGCCAACAAAACAGAAGTTAGAGGAAAAAGAAATTAGAAACGGAGAGACTATTGATACTATTGTTCACTGTTTGCTCTGTGTTACTGAAGGTACCTGTGGGATCCAAAAGCCTGTACCCGTGTTTGCAGCTGGCTCCAGGCTCTGGCTCCAGAGTGCCTGTTACACGACCTGATCCCACTGCATGCTCAAGAATAAATTCCTCAAAAAAACCCCACCAAAACAAACCAACCCAAAAAACCACAAAACCCATACTGCCTCCCTGGGTGTTACTAGGCTGCGTTTGGATTCAATCATAAAAATTGCTGAGAAGTACAGAGTGAATTTTGCAAATTTGGATTACGTAAACAAACCCTGTAAGAAAAAAATTAATTGAAGAAAAACAAATGCAAAGAATCTATTGAGTAGCATTAGCTTAGTTTTAATTAGGAAGATGCTTCAGAATATTCCCAGCAGTATAAGTACTCATAAAACAGCAGAGAAATGGATTGTTTTTTCAAACCTATGTGTGATTTTAAGGTATGTTGGAAATTCGGTGTTGAACTGGGAACATCTTATACAGTTATCTAAGGTGCCAAAATTATTTGACCTCCCTGAAGTGTCCAATAACACACTAGTGAACTTCCTATTAAAAATTCATAGCCAAGTTCTGTAACCTGACTCATGCCTTCACTGGACCTGCTTTTATTAGTATGAATAGATTCCAAAAGTGGCATTTGTGCAAAATGAGACGGTAAGGTTTTCTGCACAGGAAAGTAATAATCAAACTGACAAATTAAGGATGAAATTGGAAGCCTCTTGAAACCTCTTTAACCACAAAACATTTTGGTTCATGTTTTGACATCTGTGCAGGAAGACACCCAAGTGGACTGCTGCTACTCAGAAGGATTCCTTACTCTCTTACCTTCGTATTTGGCTTTATCAGTCCTCCCTCCCAAGTTTCAGAGGTTCCCAGCTGGCAAACATAGGAAAGGCCTATGACTCTGGGCTCTAACTTCTTAAATACACTTACAACTTATTGCAGCAGAGTGGCAGACGGTACTGGTTTCAGTGAACTATCTGCCTTTGGTTATTACACTGTAATGTATTTTCTTTATTCCCCAGTACGTCAGAGGAGAGTGTGCACTGCCCTGTGTTCAAGGCCAGCTCTGTGGGTTCTGCTGCCCTCGGCAAACCAGCAAACGTCCCTCCCTACCAAGTCACATCCAGCTACTGAGTATTTCGCAGCCCTGGGCTATGGCCTGCCCTGTAGATACACCCCTTCTTGTGTACGGGTGAGCATGTACAATGCTGAAGTCACTTTCTAATAAACACATCTCTCTGGCATGCTGGGCTTTTATTAAGATCTGCTGTTTTGATGTGATCACTTCTGACACGCTGTGGCCTGTCATTGTTGTGGATTTTGTCCTTTCTAAATATGATCTGTACATCTGCATGAATGACAGCCAGTTTTGTTCTGTTCACTTCTATTTGGTCTTCTCTGAGTTACGCTTTGCTTGATGCAGGAGGCAGAGAAGTGGTGTCAAGTGACAGTGCAACAGCAGCACATTTTGGGGTCACAGCCCTGCAGTGTAAAGTTAGCTTTACACAACATTAGTAGAGCATACGGGGGATTAAGATCTGGCTAGATGACACCTCTCAAAGAGCTGTTTGTTGACAAGGACTCACCATTAGCTGGACATCCTTCACGCAGTTCTACAGCACCAGAGTTAGGCTAATGCTATACAACACTATCACCAGTTGCCTCCCTGCAAATATAAAATTATAATTGGTAAAACTTGAGGATGACAGATTGCTAGAGCTGTACATAATGACGACAGGGCAATCAGAAAATGTGGTAAATCTCTGGACAAGCTAGGTCTGAAATTGTGCTTTAATACACCTGAACATTATACAAACAACTCTGAGTGCAGGTTGTACCTACACAATAGGGAATCATACTCTAGAAGGAACAGTCCTGAAAAAGGAACTAGGTGGTCATATTGAATATCAGCTTGCAGTGAGCTGCTGTGCAAAGAAAAAATTCTGACAGCGATCCCTGAATGTATAAACAAGGAAACTACGGATAAAAGGAAAAATGTAACTTTGCCTCCGAAAGTGGAATAGAGCTTCATTTTATTTTGCACATCCACTTTTTTTTAAAAAAAAAAAAAAAGTACAGGCTGCCACTAGCGTAGCAATTCATCCAGCTCTCAACCTGCTACTGAAAGTCCATTTTAAAGGACAAAAAGGAAAGAGCTTCCCACAGCTGAACTGCCCTGGCAATCGGCACGCTGCCTAGGACCTGTAAGGCACAGACGTGGTAGTGCGACACGAGTTGTCTGACTTAATGCACAGTTTCCTGCATCAAGTTTTAATACCACGTAACACAGAGTCAAACCATACAATCTAGTTGTCCTTCCGGTCTCAAACCCTGAAAATACAGGAAGGTGCTGAAAAAGAGATCTGAGCACACCTGGTAGCCTAGCGTGCTCAGCACACAGGAGGTTTGTATTTTCAGGCTCTGAGAAGAACAGTTTCCTTACAGATCAAATGTAAATTATATTTTGTATTTGCACTCACTTTATGATCCCTTTACTGCTGATATGGTGTAAAGTAACTTCCAGACAACTGGAAGTCAGACCTATAATGTATTTTTCCTAGGGTCTAAGTAAAAGCCTAAAAGATCTGTATGGCAAAGGAAAACTGCATGTACATGTAAATCAAGAGAATTATAAAAAAAAAAAAGCACAAATGCTCTGGGGTTTGGCCGTAAAGAGACATTCAGTTCTTGTCATGATGAAGACCACTTATATAAATTAACCAAAGCCACAGGGCAAATGTTTTACCTTACGCTCCTGTTTGGTATCATGAAGCAGAGACACGCAATACAACAAACACAGCAAATAAAACATTGAGACTTTTGCAATCTAACACCAGTGAGGAAACATGCTGCCCAAACTGAAGCCAGATTACTCTGTTCTGGATAATTAATAAGTATGCTCAGCCTAATTAGAGTAATATTCTTCGGCGCATGCTCACTAAATGTCAAGTTCAAGCACAATAGGAGGATGGGAATCCCCCTGGTTAGGTGCATTTCAGTCTTCTCTACTTACTCTTTTCTCCTGACAATGACTTCTCCTCTCAAAGAAAATTCTGAAAGGCACAGTCTCAAAAGAACTTTGTCTTCCCAACTGTAAACTGCTCAGTTCAACTGCTGTCAACATGAATTTTGTTCTCAGTGGCCAAATCTCTAAGTATTTACCTTTGAGATCACACCTGAATATGAATCAAGTTATATCCTGGTGCCATCAGCTTTAAAACAAAACAGTCTTTTCATTCCTTCATTTCTTGTAAATATTGTATTTTGAAGTGTTCCAGTGCTTAGTTCCAGTTTAGCAATCATGATTCTCCCTCTTACTTTACGATAGTATAACAACTTTCTGGCTTTACAAGAGGGTAAAAGCACATAATTCAAACAAGCAGCTGGCACGTAGTGCAGAAAGGGCTCCACTGAGGAAAGTAAAATTACAGAAGTTCAATAGGAGGACAAAGTCACGGGAAGGTAAAGAGTCAGAATTTAGAAAAAGCAAGAGAAGTCACTGTGATCCACACTATTGACTAAAGATTAATAAAAAACCATTGTGGTTTTCTTTTTTTTCCTCCAAACCAAGAATGCATAACGTATACCTCAACATTCCTTTAGTACAAACATCATATCCAGCCTACAAGGAAATAAAACCTTCAGTATAGCAGGGCCTTCCATTATGACCTCTCATTTTACCCACCTACCACAGCACATCCTTTCCAGTCCTAACTATACACATAATCCCTCAACTAATGACGATGGTACTTGAGCAATGCCCTGGTATCTACAGTTCGCCCTGCAATGATCCTTCCCAATTTACATTATCCTTTACAGCAGCATCAACAACAACTTGCTGTCTCATTACTTCAAATCCACACCTGCTGAAATTTAGCTTCTTCCAATCCTTTGCTCTCAATCCAAGTAATAATCTCAGACAAAATCTTCCCTGGCATAAACCCTGTCTATGGTGGAATGGATGAATCTGGCCCTCCACATTTTGAGCAAAATACAAGCCTGTTCATGGGAGAAATGTTTATAAGCGGGAGTATTACAGAACATTTAAGTCTAGGAGTCTTTAGCCTCTTAAGGGGGATTTTAACTTGTACAGTTCACTAATCAGGGATTGTTACCATACCAACAGCTAATCATGTGGGCAGACACCCGCCATATCTTAGGAACACTTCTAAGGTCTTAAAGCCTCCATGGCCCAGCCTAGCTCAAAGAGAATCTGTTTCATAAGAAAAACAAAGGGAAATTCTGGCTTGCAACAAGCTTATCACAAAGAAAGAACCCCCGGTCCAGCACCTGGGTTTTTCGAAAGGACCCTTATCCCTGAAAAACCTCTGCTGGCTGCAGTGGGAAGCCGCAAGAGAGAGCTCCTCGCAAAGACAGCTGCGGTGAGACCTGTACGGTCGCCATGCTTTCAATGGCGAATGAGCTGTACGCCCCCCATGCCTCCAGACCTTTCTCCTCTATGTATTATAAGATACTGTTATTTTAGAGAGTTATAAGATACTCTATCGAGATGAAAAGAAAAATGTTTTAGGAACTCATCATCCAGGAAATCGGTACCTGGCTCCAGAAAGGGATACTTAACAATTGATTCCACTGCTTCACGATTTGACCCAATTAAAAGAGGGAAGTAATTAAAACTACAGCTGACAGCGACAGCAGATGTTACCTAGTGTAATGTATTTGCAGGCCTACACGCTGCTTGAGCGCAGGACTAAACGTGTTGTTGCCTGTATTAGTTCAGTCCTTGTTGTTTCTCTCCTGTTGTGATTTAATACAAGCTTCCAGAAAACAGAAGCTGCAGGCAGTTAGAGGACACTTTTGTAAATTCTAAATAGTCTTCAAAGGTCAACCGATAGATCAGACTTCTAACAATATCAACAGGCTGGCACAGCCCTATTGACTTTAACAAACCTGCAGCCATTTATAGTACTGATCTGACCTCCCAGGAGCATAATTCCCCCTGGGATGCCAGAAGGGCACCTGCGCACCCAGCACACCCTGTGTGGAAGACGACCGCCATCCATTTGCATGGCAAACTCATGGACATGTATCAGATGAGAAAAGAAAGTGTATGTTGAAAATTTCTGTGGTAGTAATATGACTTCCCTTCTCTTCCTCCATCATCACCTAGATTTAAATTAACATCAGTTAATGTAGCAAGACGAAAAAATAAATATTTTAAAAAATCTTACAAATTTCACAACTGCAGAGGTCTCTACAATTTAAGGTCACTGTTTTCTATTGCTTAGAACACATAACTATCTCATGATTAGTAAGTAACATTATTATACCGTTACACATTATATAGGTAGAATACTGTAGCGCACCTTTTCAAAAAAGGTAATCTTATTTCTTTCTAACTTAATACCATCTGAACCTGGGTTCAGAATGTCAGCAGCAGACTCACTTTCACTTTGTCCCAGAATCTTGTAAGCAGTTTTCAAGCAAGACAGCTTTATCCATCTTCTCCAGTCTGCCCCAGAAAATTCATCCATTGTTAAATATTCTTACCAAATACAAAATTCACAGAACTCAAATCAAGTATAAATGCAACCCAAATATCCTTAGCCCTATTTTTCCCCCAAAAAACACAAAGAAAGAAATTAAATAATATTCTTAATCTTCCACATAACACATCAAGAGCAGAACCAAAAATAGATCCTGGATATCTGGGATAAAAAAAAAATATTTAAAGTCTTGCAACTGGGACATGATTTTTTCAAATTTTTACCTCCCCCGCTGCTTTTTGGATATTTTTGTTATTGAGCCAGAATGATACACATGAAAACACTCTACAGAACTCTGCAGGACACTTGTTTTCTGAGGCACAGAGCTTGCTTTTAATTGACTACATATAACACACCAACTACATTGAGTAACTAATTTATAGCTCTGGCTGAGATGAAACTATGGAAAAAAGTCTGTTTTATTGTCTATAGAGTTAAATTCAAGCCAAAACTCTTGATCCGAGTGTCCGGCTCAAAGCTCTTGCTACAATCGATCAAGACAAACCTGCTGCCCTTTGTTGCAAGCAGGAGGTGGATCTGCATTTGAGTCCTTGGCGCTAACGGTAAAAGCTTGCTTTTACCCTTGGCAAAGGCCGAGTTCTTAGTGCCCCAGCGCAGAGATCCACTGCAATACATCGAGACATTAGCAATTCAAGTAGCCCATCGCACTATGCCTAGACTGTGGATGCACAAGGGGACAACCCTAACCTCTCGGGTCTCCATGATGGAAAATACCTAAGAAAAGAGACTGTGCTCCAAAGATTCAGTGGCTTATGCAGAGTCACACAATGAGTCAATAGCAGAGCTGGGAACAGAAACCGTATCTTCCGATGCTCAAACTACCACCTTATACAAGGAATTATGCTATTGATTACACCTTAACACAGTGATTCACAATAGCATCCCTAATTCAAAAAGCCATCCTCCGAATCTTTGGAACTTATGTCTTAATTCTTTTTTAGGTATGTCAGCTAAACCAGGTTCAATAGCCTCTATATACCTGAATTGTTATTAATGATTATTCTGTCTTTCTGGTTTTGACTGAATGGCTCTAGGGCTATTAAAATATTTCCTTTTTTCTAAAGCATTTGGATGTTGATACAGAATGCCACACTATTCTCTTCCCTGTGCAGCAGACAGCACATTTATCAACACCCGTCTGAGTGAATGAATGTGGCAGCAGAGTTCTTCTGACTGGCAAAAGCACTTGATGTAAATGGAGCTGCCTTAGGTTTCATCCATGATTCAGATTTGTTTACATTTTGCGAAACCTCAGGAAAAGGGGGATAAAAGCTTTGGTTCAATTGAAGCCATGTTGTTAACCTCCAGTGCTAATAATTAACTCAATTATGCTGAATTAATTTGATGTAATTATCGGTGATGGCGCAAAGACAGTGGCCCAGAGAAAGTTTGAGAGACAGGAGGAACAGAAGTCTTAACAATACAAAATACCCCATAAATAGCATCTTTTTTTGCCAGAATGAGTCAAAGACACAGAATGAGTTCATTACAGTCATCTGGCTTCACTCAACCCTCCAAATTACCCCAATACCCAGACAAATAGCTGTGAAATCCAGCAAGTGAACTAGAATTAAAACATGCCCTGATGGATTTGACACAGCACTCAGCACAAGTGTCTTTCCCTGTCCTATTATCTAAACAATACAGATTTAATAATATATTTCAGGGATCCACAATGCTTTTCCTTTAACTGAAGACATTACTTCAGAAAATTTTCTTGTTGTAGTATTGTCAGTTGGGTGTTTTTTTGATGAAGAATCTGGAGAATGCTTACTGAGTCTTTTCATTTGATCTGCAGTTTTTATCTAGTATTTTCAGACTTATTCAGTTCAAAACAAACAAACCCCAACTATAAAAACACACAACTACCTCCTTCCTCATTTAAAATTTCTGTCATTTGTTCTGAAAAAGTATAACAGAAATGGATTCTTTGCTATGAAAATACACATATTTTACTGAGGCACTTAATTCTTACATACTAAAAAATTCATTGTAGGAAAAAGTCAGATGTGATTGTCTTGAGTCTTGGGAAGTGGATTACACTGAAAATGAAAAATAAGAAATGCTACGCAAATTAATGCTTTAAGTATCACCAGAATCTCTGCAGGACTCTCTCCTCCTCCCTCCGCTCCCGGAGGGAGCACACCCGGACTGTTACACTCCCACGTACAGGCCAGTCAGAGGCCCCAGGCAGGGGTTGCATCTACCACATGGAAATCACAAAAGCCAGAACAGCAGATCCTGCAGCCCAGTCCAGACCCAGCCCATGTAGTGCCCAGGCCAGGACTGGTGAGCAGCGTGCCTCTCCCGCCTGCGCACCCCGAGTGCAGCCACCGCTCACTGCCCTTCTGGGCAGAAATCTTCCATTGACTTATTGCCATCAAGCTTCACTGCGTATATGGATTTAGCACCGTGGGTTGTTATTTTCATGTTGTAAAGAATTTAATATTTTAGATTACAGCACCACTGTATTTAATATTTTACACTCCTGGAGGACTGTTAATATCTAACCATGAAGAGCTGGGTGCCTTTGCCTGCCTAGCTTCAGTCTGAAATGCTACTTGACTTAGCCTTGTCATAATGCTGTAAATACACAAGCTTCTACTGCATTTTTATTATCCTTGGTGACAAGAATAAAAAAAATATTACCTCTAACATCACCAATTACTTCTGAGGAGAGCATCCAAGTGCTTAGCTGTAAGAAATGAATAGTATTTTTCTAATTTGATAAGCAGGTGCTGCTAGCACGCCTACAGATCACATCCGCATCGAGAGTTCTGATGATTCTCAAACACAGCTGATCTTTCAGAACTCAGTTTAATTGCCATCAGGCTCTGATCAGACTCATCATTTCAAAGCAAGATGTATTACATGCATAATTTATGCATTTGATTTCAATAGATCATTTTCTGCCCAATTCTGAGAAGGCAAAAAGTGTTTTCCACGGGGAAGCTGATAACGTTTTCTGAAGAACCAAACTCACTTTCCTGAAGAACAATTTTTTTTATATATTATTTGGGAAGAGACACTACATTTTAAAATAAATTTAGTGTGATAGATTATTTGAAGTCTCCTATTTGGACAGCTACTACAAATTTTCTCTATGCCTATTTACCACAGTCTATTTAATTCAGTTTAGTGAGCTGAGAGTTATCGCTGGAAGTAGTCAAAAGAAGTAAACTGGGAAGAGTGTATGTTGCCGTAAATGAATTTGTCCCAACATAAGAATCTAGAACACTGCTATTGTGTCTGCATTGGAACTCGATTTGGAGGACTTCCTTTTCCTACCACAGTTTCTCCAAGCAAATGCCACTGAAGGCTACATTAAAGTCACCAGTCCAAGTTCCTGGCTGGTGTAAATCTGCACATTTCTATCAGTTTCCATTGAAACACAAAAACTTACATTCGCTGGCAACTTGAACAACTGGGCTTGAGCTTCAGGATTATAGCAGAGTTTCTCCAAAGTTATACAGGAATAACTGAGCTGTTCAAGGCAACTCTGTTATAGATGGACAACACCACTCCTGGAATGCAAGAGCCTTTTGAGGGTTAATTCATGTTTAAAGATATTCTGAGTATATAAGTACCGTATATCAGACTCTGAAGGCCTGCTAAGCTGCTAGAATTTATTACACTATACAAAGCACCAGAAAAAATAAATATCTTTTCATGTATTTTCACTGTGGTTTAAGTAAATTTTGCTAGGTGTGATTCACAAATTTTATATGCCTCTTCCCAGTTTTTTTCCTTCAACTTCTTCCTGCTTAATTTGTTTGGTTACCCCACTAGAAAAAAAAACCCGAAACCTAACAAACCCAAAATCTCATCTAGTAAGGTACAACCCTACAAAATGCATGCAAAAATAACAGGGAGCAAACTGCTTGATTTCTGCTTGTGGAACTTACACAAAAAACCACAGAATTCTGCAGGTTGACTCAGGAGCCAGAAGAAATGCTTCCAGCATTAGCAAATTCAACCATTGTGTAAACAGGCAGAAAGAATTGAATAAATCTGAGCCATTTTGCACCATCCTGATTTTAGGCTTAGGAACTTGATAATGTTTTGAGAAGAAAAAAACATAATAAACAATCCTTACATCAAGGGAGCACATAGTAACAGATAAGTCAATGAGAATAAAGCTGTACAGTATTTAGGACAATCCCTGCAAGTGACCAGGCTAAACTGAGACATCCAAGTTAGCAAAGATCGGGCACTAGAATTTTTCTCAATCAAAACAAGTCAAGTTGGGAAGCAGTCAAAGAGTTCAGCTCTGAGGCCTGAAGGGGAGATAATCACAAAGGAAAGGGCAGGTGGCATGCCCTGCAGGAAGCTGGTGGGACGCATGGCTAGCAGCTTTTTTAGCCACCACAGAAGGAACAAGAGGACATGTATGTGGTCTGACATATTCTAAAACCACGTCACACCAACCTGACAATGCGAAGGGTGTCTGCATAGATGGGAAGTTCATCAGCTTTTCCCTGACACCAGCCCACGCCTCCACCCAGAACTCCCTCTTCGCACACCCCCAGCCTGGCTTTTCATTTCTGTCGTCACAGACTTGATTTTCCCTATCATGGATTTTTGCCTGAGAAAGCATTGCTGCCTCAATTGTCTATTTTCAGCCTGTATTTAAGAAAACCCTTTGGTTCCATTTGTAGCCACATCCTGTCTCTGCCTCCCCCTCTTTTTGTTCCTAAATATAAGGCTGATGCAATTTGATGTGACATGACAAAATAGCACATTTGCATCGGCAGAAACTTTCTCTCAACAGCAGTAATTAAAGGGAGTAGATGAGACATTGCTGAAATTGGTGTTTATTTAGCCTGGAAATAAAAGGCTTAAAGAGGACTTGAGAGAGATGTTCAAGTGTGTCACGAACATGAAATTCATCCATGAGTGCCTTCTTTTACATGCTTCCTTACTGCAAAAGCAAATGGTTGTTCAAACAATGTAATCGATTTAAAGAGAATAAAAAAATAATCAGGGATTTCTGTAGACCAGATTCCTAACCAGTGAAAACCATTTAATGTGTTTCTTTGGATTATAAATAGTACCAAGACATTTGTGGTTACACATAAGACAAGGTCGCTGAATCTCTAACGTCAGAGCACAGGCTCTCTCAAACTGAGTAGAAGAGAACTGAGATCTTATTGACTAGGGTGAAAATTAGGTGCTTAATTATCTTAATTTTTTAGCTGAGATGCATCAGCAGCAGATAGGTACTCACCTTCACCTACAACATAGATTTTTGTTAATTGGCAAAGAAAGAAATTCAGAAATGGCAGTGCGGGGCCCTGAATGCTATGACTTCAATAGGATTCATGTGGCAGATTAAAAACATTTGTGTACAAAACTTATGAAATAATTTAGTGATTGGTTTCACTGAACAGATACACTGCAAGTACTTGACAGGATCAGATACTGTCAGCTTCCTGCACTGTATTCCATTATGGATGACAGCAATGGAAGGCAGGGGTGGGAGGGAAAACAACATCTGGCAGTTAAGGGTTTTTTCTTGATTTTTAGAAAGCAAGTTTAGTTCACTTAATCGATGTGAAGAATTCACTAAAAGGTCTGATGAACGTTCCATAGGCTACAGGATTTAACAGACATAATATGCTTTCAAGTGAAACTTCCTGCTCTCAGGAGAATCTTCCTTCTCTCCTTGTTCACAGGAGCCTATTCTTTTAAATCCATCTGTGATTGGCGTTACCACTCTGCTTAAAACTGGCAGACCACATTTTGAGCAGGCTCATTTCCATCCTAACACAGATGGCAGCAAGAATAGGGCAGGCCAGAAAAAAAATCAGTTTGCATATTATGCTTCAGTTTTTATGGGTCAGATTACCATTCAAAGCCATCAAAATGGCAACCCATATGTGATGTGTCTGCCATTGGAACTAAAGCGATACACCATCATAATCTTAACATGGCTGGTTAGAAAAAGTTTGATTAACCATTAATTAACCTCTAATATTTAAAAGCAAAGGGATATTTTCCTTTCCAACAAAATTTTGACTTTGACAAATCAAGAAAACAGCTTTGGTGAACCAAAAAGACAAGACATTATCACATCTTCATCCCTGAACAACTGTATCAGCAAGGCTGTCTTGGCAGAATGTAGTTTAGCATCTATGCCAAATATTCACTTAATAAGTGAGCCAGGTGCAGATGTTGGCTATGTAATTTGTTCTAACTTCTTTGTTCTACAAGCCAGAAAATTGTCCCCACAGCTTTGGGGAAAAAATTAGGGTATGAAGAGCTCTTTGCCTGTTTTCATTGGTGCAAGAATATCAACTGTTTTAAAGACACTCTCGTAGAAATAAGAAGCGTGTCATTAGCAACACGCGTAACTATTTATTATAGAATCAGAGGGCTGCATCCTAAGGATATTAAAGGGATGCTGAAACAAGGTCAGAACCATGGCATTCTGTTTCCAGCCTCCTACATCCTGCCTCCCTACAGCAGCCCACCAGATACAATTGCTGGTTTCCATGTACTACGGGGGGGTATTATCCCAGATGCTTCACAAGCTGGTCTTCTACATTTGCAGGGTTTAAAGCAGGCAAGTCTGCTCCCGTGAGAAGTCTGTTAAATAGTAAAGATGTATTTGAAGTCTCCTACTATGCTATCATGGCACTTGAAATTCAAACAACTTATGCTACACAACAGCCAGGGCCACCACCCTCTGTCGTTACCAATGGGAAGATTTTTCATCCACAAGTTTTATCACCCCTCCAACTTCTCTACGTGATAGTCTGGTTAAGATACTATACCGATACTTAAGGTGTTTATTCTCAACCAAATACAATACACACAGCACCAGCAGATTCCCTCCACCACGCTGAGGTTACCAATCTAGTTGTCAGTCTTGACAGAAGTATGAAAATATTGTTTACTTTGGTGTCTTTACTGGCAATTTGCAATTAGGGTTCTGCTACTGCATTTATCAGTGTGGCTAGAATGGAGCTAGGGGTGTTTCTGAATACAAAACACTGTTTAGAAATATCTCCTGCAAATATGTATGGTCATATAACAAATCTGCATTAACTTCATGCAACTATATGTTTGTGATTTGGCATTTTCACCTTTTTCCCCCTATGTGATGCAAATAGGCTCCTAACAATTTCCATAAAACAAACAAAATCACTTACGGCATTCACAGCAAAGGAACTTCAATTATCTTCACAGATTAGGTCTGTTGAAGTCCAACAGTAAGCAAGAAAGACCTGCAGAGAAGAATCAATTTTCATTATCTGTTTCTCCTCAAACTTGTTCCTTAAAGTACCATCAATAAAGAGGTGCAGAGAAGCCCATCTATAGCACGATTTATCAGTACGTAAGCTTTCACTTTTGTCTAACTAGTTGCATTAAACATGAATTCATGGCCTTGATATGAACAGGTTATTGCTTTCAATAGTTTACTCAAAAAACCACTTTTTAATAAATATACACTACAAAGATAGAAGTAGAGAGAAATTCCAAAGCACTCAGTGGAACTGAACCTTTCCTATTCAGAGTTTCTGAAGGTAAGAAAGCATTTAACTACTTGAAAGAGCCATAGTTTCCAGTATTCAGAACTCTGTACAATTACATAATAATTTCAGAGATTTACATATTTGTCAGAGAGCAGAACGTTGCTTTGGAATAAGCGTTTATCAACATCAGGACAGCCTGGTAGCTCCTCAGCAGAATTTAATTATTGGGCCTGGATGGTTATTTGGCTTCCCATTCCCACTGCCCCAGTGGTACAACCTCATCTCAGAATGCTCCAGGACACTTCTGCAGGAAGAAGCAAAGGGAATAACTGCTTGAGCAAGACCCTACTCGCAGTACCCACCTCCACTTTCAAAGGCCATCTCCACGAAGGCTGCAGAAAACTAGGAATTACTTCCCTGAGAGTTATTTTAACTAAAAACAAAAAATACACAACCAAAGCAGAACATTTTACAGCTCTAGCAGACAAACATCTGAGACTCTTCCCTTTCACAATATTCTTTAACACATTTTATCAGCACGTCACATGTTCCTTCAGAGTTACACCTTGGTGTAGTTTCTGGATGACTCTCATTTGGCCCCAACAGGAGAATTCAGGCTTCTGTTTTCCACCTGTCTAACCTTCTGGCGATCTGCATGAGCTCACTCCCCTTCCATTGTGTTTTGCCCTGACAAAGAACTGCTTTTGACCTGTGAGACAATTGACTCCAAACAAGAAACTCCTGCTTTATTGAATACTTGATTGTACAGTGAGTAAAGGAAATCGACTAATTCTCTAAAGTCAACACTATTTCCTTTATTTAGAACTTGATCATAAGCTTGTTGAAGTCAAGAGAATGGATTGCTCTGACTATCCAAACATCTGGATCAGGTCTTATCTCAGTTCATCTGGTACTTCACAGAAACTTCCAAAAACCACTTTAAACAGAAGTCCTGGAAGATAACAATGACAGAAGGATCTGATCAATTACGCCTCCCTTTGAAAGATGCAAGTCTTTGAAAAATCTAAGGCAAAATTCTGAACTATGCTTACAAACATGAAGATCAAAGATAACTGTGAAATATTTTTTTCAAGTATTAATACCACCATAACTTGGTGACACACGATGGTTGACAACAGCTTGGGATGTTCAATTTTTGATTATCTAATTTAGTCACTCATAATTACCCTCTGAAGGCACATAATTACATTGGAAACATGGGTTCCAAGAATTAAGCATTCAAAAATCACACAGGAGATGTTTTGCGGCTAAGGCCTATGTAAAACACTGCCATCAATCTGCATCTAGAGCACCCAGTGCCCTTTTCTCTGGGTTCAGTGGTGTCCTGTCATTGTTCATCTGTGCTATAAAGTGTTTTCCTAATCCATTGCTTCATCTATGTTGGTCTTCTCTTTGCATTCTCTTACTGCTTCTCCCTCTTGTCACATAAGCAGAAGGTATTTTCATTTCCAATTTCCTGAGACCATATTCTTGCCTTACTCATCTCTAACACCAAGACGTGGAATTTTGCCTCTAATTAGCCCATAACACTAACTTCCACCATTTACTTGTAAAGTTTTTAATGTAACGACTGTCTCGAAGCTCTCTTCCACACAGTTCCCATGCTACAGAGTAATGCTCCGCAAACATCCACTAACCCACTTCCGTGTTCCATTTCAAACACTTCCTTAAGCTTATTCCTTGTCCTGATGCCTCAAGAACTTTAAGAGACAACTGTAACAGCCAAAAAGACTAAATGTTTTGCTTGAATAACCACCTGAAACACAGATTACGCTAAGATAAAAAACACCTGGTAAGATCACATGAAGCAAGGTCTTGTCACATCAACTGCCCAGAGGAGGTGATGTAAAACAAGGACCCAGAAGAGCAGATTCAACTTTAACTAAAAGCCAGTCCTGACTCCGCTGAAGCTTTCTAGCTTTGGTACAAGAACGGAACACTGAAAGCTGCCTTTTAACTTTACTTTCATCCATCACCTGAATTTTCTTTTCTGAAGAGCAGATAGGACCTCTGATATGCACCTTGGATCAGTCCTGAAGAAAACACCTATTATTTAGCATTGTTAATTAACATTTGGTAGATATACCTGCAGTTAGTTATCCCATTAGGACATCTATGATGCCCTTTCAGAAGCAGATTGTCCTTTGCTGTTAACACGTAGCCAATGTAATAGCCAAAGAGCAATGCAATTAACTTCTCCCTTGGCTGAAATTTAAACCAGCAATTACTTCTATAATTCACTTAGCAGAGCATCAGGCACCTTTGCTCAGAAAGCTTTCCAAATCTACTCTAAATACAACCAGCTGAGCTTTGAGAACACAGTAAAATAGTATCCCTTGCTATATTTCATTGTTTAGTGACAAACCTTGCTTAAGGTTTAACTCAAATTTCTACTTTGGAAACAGAAGAGTCTTTGAAAAAGTCGGTTCATATCAAACTTGAGGTTCCTTTACACTGCCAGACGTGTATAAAGGAGCACTGATGCAAATGTAAATGACATTCCTAACATGATTACTAGCTGGTATAAGTTCGTTAAAGCCAACAATCTCCAACTTGCTGTGCTATTTATACCAACTAAAAGCCCAATGTCTTCTCTTGCTCTCAGAATACAAAGCTCGTCTGCACTCAATCACTTCCATGTATCATATTGACGATAATATTTCTAGATGCTCGAACACCACCAAACAGCTACAGCATAATGGAACAATGTTTGCGTGATGCTGTTTATTTTAGAATATAATCCTTTGAAAAAATTAAATAAATAAAATCAAGTTCTAGTGTGCCCCTAACACGTGTTTGACAAAACATGGGCTTGTTTTCCATTTGTGAGTGCAGACATACTCTCAAGCAAAACTTGGAGCCCATGTTCATTCCTGTCTATGATTGATTAAAGTATTTATTGTGTATCAGACACGCTTGCCATATCCAAAAGGAATAGAAAAATACTGTAAAGCCTTTACAGTAATTACTTTAATAAACAGTAATTAAGGATAATTTACTAAGTGTAAACAGGTATAAATCTGCCATTTCTAATACACCAAAAATTATTTATCCGAAAGTTTAAAATAAGAAGTGATAGGTAGGAGGGAGGAGCAGGATTATCCATGCATCTCTACTGCGGTACAAAAATACGAAGTTCTGATTCAAAGGCCAATGAAACTGATGAAAACTGGCAGGAGCAGGACAGAAATCTGAAATGGGATTTAGGTATCTTCATCTTTACACCCTGAGTTTCCTTGAAAATTCCACCTTTGCAGATCCAGAACAAAATCACTCTTTATATTTTGCTCTTCAACTTTTGTGTTTGTCCTTATATAAGTTTGCTTCAACGTGGAGACAAAAATGGAAGCCATATACACATTATTTTTAACAGGGTTACTAGCGTTAGCTAGTCAAATGATGAATCCCATTTACTTGCAACACACCACTGTCTGTGTATATCCCAGCTCTACTTGCCACTGTTGTTAGAACAGGATCAGAAGCAGAATCTACTGACATTTCTCTCTTCCACAGTGTGTATTGGTCACGTTTTATTGAGAAACATTTCCATAATAATCTAACAATTTCTCCCTCATTTGTTTGCAATGAAAGAGTTAATATCTGTGACCCAAATATGGAGACCCATTTTAAACTTGCTGAAAATTGCTTTTTAATCCTAGCTCTCGAGGATTTCCTTTGGAACCATCTGCCATGCACACTGGGTACTCTTCTCCTGTATATATGCAGGATTACTATAATATGGATTCTTTTGTGTAACTTAATACATTTCAGCATATTAAAAAATTAGTTGAAATTTCCATTCTTTTCTGATTTCAACCGTATACCATAAAAATGACTGTGAAAGTTAAAATCATAAGTTCATAGTAAAACCAACACCCATATTTACCTTATTTACCACAGTATTTACATTGCAATTCTAATATATTTAGTCAATCTAACACTGGATAGGATTTAAGCAAATAGTTACAAGTCATTTAACTAACATAACCTATGCACATGCTTAAAATTAAGCTCAAGCATTTTCCTGGATAGGAATATATTTAATCATCTGCTTTCCCAACTACAGCATAGTTTTAAGACTGGAAGACACAATTAACATCATGATAATGAGAGATCAGAAAAGATTTCCAAATATTATTTCAAACCTATTGTTCAGTTTTTTCTATTTTCTTGCTATAAATCTTTACGCAGTTGTATTTTTATAGTACAAATACTGAGGAGAAGCAATAAAGTTACATTCATAAATAAACTGAATCTTAAAATTGGCACATGCAACCATATATATTTTAGCAATCATCCAAAACAAAGAAAATATATTGCTTCCTATCAGAATAATCACAGCCAGAGCTATTGAAGTAGCAAACATTCCGCGAGACAGATTTATAATCAATTTACTGGATCAACCTATAAAGTAAAAAAAACCAAAACCCAAACCAACCACAAAACCCCAACGCAATCCTCAATCATTTTTGGTGTGGAATACTTTTTAAAAAAATGGTGATTTTCCTGCAAACATTCTGAGAACAGAAAATAAGGAGAATTTGCATAGTTTTAATCACATAAGGTGACATAATAGACAGGCCATAGCCTGTGAACTTCTTTGTTTCACATAAACGCACTCGAGAGCAACGTGCAGGGGCTCCATGCCAGCAGCGCCCAGCGCCCTCACTCACATCAGGCTGTTCCACGGCCAGTCCCCCGCTATCTAATAAAACTGAATGGCAACACAAAATCCCCCACGAAAACTTTCCCCTCCTAACTGAAGATAGGATCCCATGCTCTTTGATACGTTCTCCTTGGAAAGGAGCAGTGTTGGGTACGATTAATATACAGGACAGATCTACACATGCAGATGTTGGAAGAATGTGGACAGAAGAAAGAACCGAGCAAATCTTTTTGTTTCAGCAATAACAGATGTGGGAGCACCATCCTGCAGACATGTTACTTTTAATACAAAACTGCTCATAAAGTGAGTCAGGGGGTGAGGACAGAATCAATGCCCAATTACCCAGTTATTTCAGTGCTTCCATTTTAGTGAGCTTCCTGTATGATTTTGTCCCTTTAATTTTTCTTCTTTAATAATCGTATCAAATTAGTTTTGTCCTAAACATCAGTAAAAATTCCGCTGTCTAAAAAAAAAAAATCCTAAGATGGCTGGTAGCAGGTTCTTAAAAATGACATGTTATACTATCATTTACCTCTGTATAGACCCAGAGCAATTCAAAAGATCCTATGGCACTACTTGGGATTAGACTTGAGTGACTGAAAACCGCTTCATGTCCTGATACATCTGCTGATACGGCAAATGGATTGTGAAAGACTAACAGTGCTATGGCATTTGCAGATATATCAGTGCTGAAAAAAATCCACCAAATGCATAATAAATAGATTAAAACCACCTCTCCCTTGCTAAGGGAGGGATTAACTGAAGCCTAGTCTGCATTCCAGCTGGGAAGTAACCTGCTTTCCTGCTAGCTTGCATTTGCCACTCACAGTATCAATAGAGCACCATGGTTTCTTTCCACTTTCTTAAACTTCATCAGTGATGGCGAGGAGCTGGAGATACACCAGGGATGTAAGTGGTGACAGTGCTGTGGCTACAGAGTATAAAACACAGTTGATTCATGCTCAGCACTCACCAAGTCTGTCTCTTCACACACAGCACAAAAAACTCGCCCCAAACCCCAGAACTAAACACATGCGCAAACCTCTGCAACGAGATCCCTTGACGAGGCTGCCAGGCAAGGGCAGCAGGAGCACAGCGTGTGAAGGTTAAGCATTTCATCCGTAACATTTAAGTCCCCTACTGAACAACAGGAACCTAAGTAACATTCAACTAATTATCAGAAGCAATTCAGAAAAGGTTACGTGTGATAGATGTGAAAGTTTTGATGCTATATAGATCCTCTAGGATCTGCTTAACAGCACAGCACCACCCTGCAAAAACAAGGCTTGGTGCATGCTGGAAGAAGAGAGCCGTCTCCTCTTCATCAGACACGGGCACAGGAGGCTGCGGCAGCGGCAGAGTCAGCAATTCTGAACTGGACTCCCATCTCGGGTGCAGTTTCTCTTAGACTACAGCCCCTTCTTCCCAAGGCCAGACTGCTGCTGTGTCACCCCAGAGTCTCCTCTACAGACTATTCACATCCCACTTTCCGTTACAGTGAATTAAATTATCATTAAGACCATAGGGCAAAAGAAGAGCTACCAGCAGCGTTCGGGATGCCCGCAATTCAGGCTGATACGCTGACAAGTGCCATCACAGCGGTAGCGGACACACAAGCACACCCATAGACACAAGAGATTCATGCAACAGCTACAAACAAGTGCCGTACTCTGACAGCCCTGTATCTCCTGGATGACATTCGCCATCGTTAAGTATTTTTGGAATAAATTTGCTTAGCTGTGCAGCCCCTCATTAGTACTACATGAAATCCATAGGCAATTAACATCCCAAAAGCAGCTGTGTAAAGCCACCCCATATTTCTTCATGCCCATGTGCAAACCTGCAGGCTTTCAACAGTCGCCATGTAAAAGATGTATTTCAAAACAAAAATCCTCACCAAAAAAGACAAAACCTGACCAGTCATATGTGTTTACAAACCAGCTTTCTTACAACTGACTGGTCCACCAGTACCACAGAAATTAGTGATGCGTAACTAATTGATACAAATCTCCCGAGGGGAGTATTGCTGCTGGTTATCTTGATATGAGGAATTTAGTCCACATGGATAAATTGGATGGACAGCTGAAAAGCTGTAGCTTGCCTAGTAGAAAAGGAATTGATCTGGTAAAGAAAACCCTTAAAGGGATATTATCATGTCAAAGAGCAGGATTAGAAAAAACATTAATGGTTTTAAAACAATTGAGAGACCTTAGAAAACTCTGTGCTTCTATCAGTAATGCTGATTAGTTCCACCAATTGTTTCTACCTTCACACAAGGTGAAAAAGTGAAGATGCTTCTTGTCAAACTTATGATATGAATACAATTATGAAACTGGTTGAAGAACATGGACTCTTATAGCAATTAGTGATTTCAGTTTTGCTTTTCCTTATCAATTCCCCTTCCACTGAGTCCAAGAAAAATAAAAGTATTCAGATATTCACAGACGTGTAGAAGAGTCTCTTCATGTTTCTAGCAAAATGTTGTATTAGACTTCCCCTGATTTTACTGCCTGCTCCTATACAAATTACTCGGCTCCGTAAGCAAGACAGGTACTCCATTCATTACATTATAAATAATGTAATGCATAAAAGCAGTTAATACGTATGTTACATGTGAGGCATGCATTTTTTGCTCCCAAGGGCATGTAACACAAGATTTATTTTCTTCAGAAACATCTGATTTCAAATAAAGGATTATGTGAAGCAACAGCATAACTAGCAAATTCTCAAAACATACCTGAGATGGACTATTGCTTAATCTGCACAATTTGTCTAAAACAAGTTAAAGTTTCCTGGACTTCAGAAAGAGAGCGCTGCAATATATTGAGAGAAAAGACAACAGATGTTACAGCCGAAATAACTCATGCTGTACCTGCCACTACGTTCTGCTACTAAGACCGAATGTTGACAGGAGGTCTCCTGCGGCTATCTATCCGCAAATCAAACACCTGAAGCTCGCTGATCACCTGCGTGGGAAAATATCAGCACGAGCACTGAAACTTACAAAATTCTCCATGTACAACATAATGATTATTGTCTAACCAAAGAAACAGGCCTTCCAGTCACCTGAACCAGGAATTCCCAGGTTACATGTAAATGAAGATTATTTCCTAACCCTTTATCTTTCTTAGCTAGTAGGTTTGAATCAAGACAACAACTGAATAAGGTCACTAAACATGTCGCATGTTTGAACAAGCAGCAAATGGTGATGCAACTCTTGGAAAAAATATATAAATGTACTGTCACACACAGATTAAAAACAGGCAGTCTTTTTTGCCCGGAGAAATTATTTTCTCTTATTAACAACACTGTGGGAAAAAACCCCGTAAAGATAAAAAGTTTTTGGCCTTACATTGATTGTTGATTACCTGAGATTAATTATTTGAAATTCCACTAAGCAGATCCTTTAATAACACCACAATATTTAACCTAACTTAATATCTCTACATACGAAATACTCTCCTGCAACAGATTTGAGCTCAAAGCATCCAAAGGTATGTAAACCTACAGTAAAAATAATCAAGGTAAGTTAATAACCTGGGCAGGTGGCTCACGAGCTCCGACACAAGCACGACAGGCTCAGGCAGGTAGCATTAGTACAAACACCCTTTCAACAACCTGACAGAAGTTAAATAAAGCACGTGGAAAACAGAGCACTGAATGGCTCCATACACCACACTGCACAAAAAGCCGATCTTTAAACTATTTCCATCATAACACAGTTAAAGGACCTTGCTTCTAAAAAAAGACCCAACACAAAAACCAGCATGGAAGGTCAGTTTGAAAGAAGCCATGCTGATTTACATGAACTAAGTGAGGATTTGGCTTCAAACAGTCCGTTTCAAACAAACATTACCAAAGTCTGCTATCAGATATATGGATGTAATTCTGCAGTCAATATGAAATTTGGTTTTCACATCCGTGATGGCCCAATAAAGCACAGGCTTTGAGTGGCACTAATTATAACAAACCTTCTATGTAAACTTCAGTTTAATTAGCATTACATTATCCCCATTTACTGGGATCACGCTCCGAAGACAATGCTGGAGTGAAATATTGTCATAAACCAGGCTGCAAGTTTGTTGTTTCCTATTCATTTCCAGATGGTTTGGTCCTGTATGTATTCCTATCTTGACTATTTGTGTACGACAAAGAAATACAGTAATACTGGCAAGACCACAGGGCATAATCACTACTCTGTACCTCAGAGAAAAACTGTTTTAAGTTGTGTTCTCAAAACTGCCCTGCTGTAGTGGATACGTGTGCTGCTGCAAAGACCACAATTGAAAAATCACCATTTGTTTAAGTGCTTCCATAACACATTATTCTTTTTTTGATACTGAATGCATATGGTTCATTATAAGACTCAAGGAACTCTGACATGGTGAAGGATTTATGAGCTATTATGCTAGACAAAATTAGTCATTACATGAAAAAGCACTAAGAAGCTACTGAAACTGGAAATAAGGGGGGGAGAGGAATCAGATTCAGGTTGGACTTCGTACTATCATTATAAATCTAGCGCAAACAAAACTAACTGGTATTTACAGATACATCATCACCTGCAAGAACTTAACAACCTGAAGGTTTAATCTCCTACCCAGGACTTCACTGAATCATATTGGGACAAAATACAGCTAATCCGACACAGCAAGCTGTTGCAAGCACTTTGCTTCAGTGTAATTAAATGCAGGATGAGAAATAATCATGACCATTAGCCATGATGTTGCAAACAAACTCTTAGCAAGAGGCATACAATCAGAGAAGCATACAATCAATTCAGATCAACTCAATTGCTTTGTTCAATTTGTTGTCACTGGCATCAACGACAGAACAAAAACGTTAACTGTGGGACAACCAGAGCAGGAAGTCAGGTCTCTGAAAGATGGTGTTTCAAAAAATACCACCACAGCAACAGTATTTTCTATTCTGATTAAATCTACAGTCCAGAAAATTCAACTTATCATAAGTGTTGGTGTTTTAGCCTCCTTCCTCCCTCCCCCATCACTGAATAAAAGATAAAGCAGAAACACAAAGTGCTCAGATATTATTGTACCTATGTTAATTTGGAGGGAAAGGAAGTAACCTGCTTCTCTCCCCACTCAAAAAACCATTAGGGATTCTGCTCACACAAAAACAAGTGGCTTCTGGTGGTGTTTTCAATTCTCCACCTTCTAGGGAAGATAACATGCTGTGGAGCTATTTTAAGAACATCTCATTCACAAAGGTCTCCAATTCAGTCTTCAGAGACAGAGATGATTTTCTTGCTGCTTCAACGTCTTTACTGGCATGACATTTGCTTCAGAGGGAGTTCATTTGCTGTTCCAACATCAAAATGGAGCAAGAGCAGCTGCCAGGAGAGGGATAAAAGGAAACACTGGTGACAAAGAGCAGCAGGGTCATTTCTGGTGCAAAGAAATGTAGAACAGAGAGAACTGCAGAACTGCCACTTTCTCCAAAAAGCCGCAGGGGATGAAGACCTCCCCTCTGCCGCCTGCAACTAGTGTTTAGCAGCAAGAAGGAAAATGAGACAGAAAGAACTAAACAATCAGGCTGAAGTCTTTAAATGGCAAATTAGTATAAATGAACTCTAAGTACCTGAGTACTCCCGGTTAAAGCCAAGCTCCTGCTTAAGCTCTGCAGTAAGCAAAGATTTCAGTAACTACTTCAGAAAATTCAAAAGAAAAGACTTTTGGCTAGAAAGCACTCCAGGGTATGGAGTTCAGTGTTCTGAAGGTAGTCAGTCTTTGGGATGATTTCAAGCCCCCACGCTACTCATGATATTTGTATAAACAGTATACTGAACAAACTTGGGGCAAAGCTGTGAACTGCAAAACACGACCACCACAAAACCTACACTGCAAGAGCCACAAAGAGGGCTGAGAGGCCAGCGAAGCAACAGAAGTGCCTGCAGAGTCCAATCTCCGACACCAGAGATAGGCGTTATCTTAGATGACACCACCTGTCATTTACACCAGTTGTCCCCTACCCTGTATCTCAGTCATACCAGTGCAGGTCTGAAGTAAGTAATATTCCATCATTTTAATCACTTTCCAAAGATGCAGCCAAGTTCCCACACTGCTGCTTTAAAGAAAAAGATGAGGCTCATCTTGGTCAACATGTCTTTTTGATAGACTTACAAGCTTATTCTAGGTCAACCACTTCGTTTGACTCCTTGATTTTTTTTTTTGTTCCCTATCTTCTTATTAATACATTGCCCAGAGCAGGATAGGGATTTCTCCCTCATTCAACGAGACAAGCAGAACCTTGCCATACTCTCAGATGAAGGCATATTGCCATCCTTGCAAACTTTAAGATACAAACCTTTATACATAATCAAAGTAAAACCAAAATATTCTCCCCCCCCCCGCTCCTTACCGGATTTTATTAATAGATTAATTTCTTCTTTCCCAGTTTTGTAGAGAAAAGGTTTTAAAGATGAAAACTCTGGAAAATTATTCTTTGCAAAGAAAAGGACTAATATTTACTGAGAGGAATGTCAATCCTATGGTACTTTGTGTATATTGATGTTTACTCTGTCGTATGTTAGGACTACCGTTTATTTAGAGCATGATATTTATCTGACTAATCAAACCCCCTCAAATTCACAGGCATTAGCACCATGTTTAAGACACCTTAAGGGTTTCAGCATTAGGATTTACAACTAGAATATTACCAGGGTGTTACAGAGTACTGTATCTGCAGAGTTGTGTATGAAGGTATGCGTGGGTTTGTCAAACACCCACATGACAAATTGTCAATAGTACAGCCCAGAGTACCCCTTTTGTAGGGAGACAAATCTATGCAAGCGTTTCATTATGCTTTGTTCCACTTAATGTTACTTTTTCTGCATTAAAGGGTTACAAAAAACCCTACATGCATAAGTGCTGAAGGACATTTATGCACAATACTCAGCCATGAAATCAAAAGACTTACTCTAATATTCAGAGTCCTGTTTTCACAGTTAGTTCTTGTGGTACAAAGAAAAACCCCACAAAGCCTACGTCTGGAACTGGAACATAACGTTTTGTACTGTGCAATATGATACAATCTTCTGTGGAGACTTTTAAGATTATAACACTGCTGAGGAGCATCAAAGAAATAGAACTGGCGGACTACAAATTGTCTTCCATCCCTTGCCCTCATGCAAAGTGCTATAAAAAAGATTATACCCCTGCAAAGCAAGTGGCAAATCCAAGGGGAAAAATAAATTGCTCAAGAGTCAGGAAAGACTAAACTTGACACAACAGATTTTCAAAAAGGGATGTCTGTGCCCCGTGTTTCTAATGCACAGTATTTACATTTATACGTAGTTTTTAAATGAGTTTAGCTCAGAGTGCCTAACAAATCCCGCTACACTAGCATTCCGTGTTTGATACGCAAACAGCAGACTTGCTACTGCTTTACAGCACTCTTACTGTGAATAAAATAGTAAGAGACAGATGCACGTCCCCATGAATAACTGTCTTCACCAGTAAGAGATTAGAATTGATCTGTCATGTTTCATCAGCAGTAGTCACCAATCATGTATCTCCACGCATCACTGGGGATGACAAATTAGTTGCAATCAAACTGGGCTTTGGCAGGACCTAGAGCAGCGTCTCTTACCTGCCCAGTCTAAATTACTATGGTGAGATTTTGCCAACTCACTCATCAGGCAGCTCAAGCTCACTGAACTATTCACAAAACACTCTTGCTCAAAGTTTCATGAGCCAGCTCTGTAATGAGATCCCCCTCAGCAGCCTTACGCTTCTTATGCAGTGGCATTAAAACGCAAGGCAGCACTGACTTACAATAGTACACGATTAATTCATTCTGCAGCCCTGCTCTAAATAGGAGTGATTCACATAACTAATAAGTAACACTTTTAAGTAAAAGATCTGTACTGAGGAAACAGAGTCAACTAGAAGTTGAGCACTTCGTCTGCAAGTTTCATGTTTCCTTAATATTTTTTTAAAAGTTTTTTTTCCTTAAACATACCTCTGTATTAGTCAACTGGATCTTGCTCCCTTTAACTTTCACAGCATGAGGTGCCTAAAAAGCAGCTGAACTGACAGTCTTAAGCTTCACAGCATGACAGAGGCCAGGAACACCAATTAAAAGTGTTTATAAACCTAGTGTGGAAGGGAGATATACTTGTTAGGGTGGGTTGTTCAACACTGGCATCTGACATAACTCCATATGGATGTGCAAGATAAGTGTTTCCCTTCAGCTGCCATGAACTGACTGGATGGTCACACTCAAAGAGTTGCGGTCAACAGTTTGATGTCCAAGTGGAGACCAGTGATGAGTGGTGCTCCCCCGGGGTCGGTGCTGGGACCGGCGCTGTTTGACATCTCTGTTGGTGACATGAACAGTGGGATCAAGTGCAGCATCAGCAAGTTTGCCAGCAGCACCAGCTGTGTGGTGTGGTCAACACGCTGGAGGGAAGGGATGGGATGCCATCCCGAAGAACCAGGACAGGCTGGAGAGGAGGCCCCGTGCCAACCTCATGAAGTTCAACAAGGCCAAGTGCAAGGTCCTGCACGGGGGTCAGGACAATCCCAAGCACAAATCCCGGCTGGGCGGAGAATGGCTGGAGCAGCCCTGAGGAGAGGGACTGGGGGTGTCGGTGGGGGAGAAGCTCAACGTGAGCTGTAACGTGCGCTGGCAGCCCAGAACCCCCCCTGCCCTGGGCTGCTTCCCCACAGCGGGGGCAGAGGGCGAGGGGGGGATTCCGCCCCTCTGCTCCGCTCGGAGAAGACCCCCCTGGAATCCTGTGTCCAGCTCCGGGGGTCCCAACAGCAGAAGGACACGGAGCTGTTGGAGCGGGGCTGGAGGAGGCCCCGGAGATGTTGGGAGGGCTAGAGCCCCTCTGCTGGGAGGACAGGCTGGGAGAGCTGGGGGGGTTCAGCCTGGAGAAGAGAAGGCTCCGGGGAGACCTGCCAGCCCCTTCCAATAACTAAAGGGGCCTACAGGAAAGCTGGGGAGGGACTCTTTATCAGGGAGTGGAGCCATAGGACAAGGGGAAACAGTTTTAAACTGCAAGAGGGGAGATTTAGATGAGATATCGGGAAGAAATTCCTGGCTGTGAGGGTGGTGAGCCCCTGGCCGGGGTTGCCCAGAGCAGCTGTGGCTGCCCCATCCCTGGAGGTTCAAGGCCAGGTTGGACGAGGCTCGGAGCAACATGGGATAGTGGGAGGTGTCCCTGCCCAGGGCAGGGGGTAGAACAAGATGATCTTTAAGGTGCCTTCCAACCCAAACCACTCTATGATTGATTCACTAAAGCTAACAGAAGAAGTTTGTATGACAAATCAATAGGAAGTTGGCAACTTTAGACAAAAGTGTGTGGAGAAAAACTCTTTATGCTGGATACAGCGTGCTGGTTGAGGCAACTAACCCTACTCACTAAACAGTGGCCCCAAATCCCTTGGTGACAGACTAAAGGCTGGCTGAGCTGATGGAACTGGTTACTTTTTTCTTTGAGACTTACTAAAGATAACCTCTATCCAAAAATTTGAGATCATTGGTGTTTGAGGAAAACCATAAGGATAAGGGCATCGATAAACAAATTTTTTTTCAAAAGTCTATTTTTTTAACAAGTCTGGTTTTCATAAAAATATAGGCTACATTCATGATACTGTAATGCATCATGGGATACTTGCAATGGAAAGCTGCACTTATGTCACATCCTCAGCTACGGCAAAGATGCTGAGTACAATCCCCATTGTGTTGATCCTCCCTTAATTAAGGATAAAGCAACAGCATGAGCTTCAGCTGGAACTTCCCTCAGGTTAACTGGCAACTGGTTTACTCATGAGGAAGTGTAAACAGATGCTTTAAACACTAATGAGACCTGGATCCACTTCCTATCTTTTCACCAGCACAATACTTGAAAGAAAGGTTCTCAGGGACACAAGCTGCTCCAGGGGAGATGGCTACACAAAGCTTTAAAATATGCTACCAGAGATCTAGGCCTGAATTATTCCCTATCCACCACAAAAATGAGTAGGTCAAAACACCCTGCTTAATATTAAACATTGCTCTTCAGAAGCTTCTTCTCTTTAAAACTCCATATACTCAACAAGGAAAGAAACATCAAAGTGATACCCAGATACACCTGAAGTGGACTCCTCCAGACAGCAATGCAGCGTACCTCTTCACCCTTTAACTCAGAGATTTGGCTCCTAAATTAGTCACCAAAATTGCACATGTCTACAAACACTTCTCAACAAGCAGTCATCACAAGACTTTCAGTTTATGCTAGAAAAAGGTTGACTCTTCCCCTTATCACTGAACACTTTATTTATGATCACAAATTCAGCTATAGTTCAGTGGCAAGAACAAGACAGATAATGTCTTCCTTCCCTTTTCTTCCCAATATGCAGCTGAAGATGACTGACTTTAAGTAAATATACCAGTAAAAATTAAACTCTACTGAAAATCAATTGTTTAAAGACATGCGACCCAATTAACTCAGTAATGTACCTAACTGAAAAAAATATTAAGATGACACCCTATATTTGGATTTGAATAATCCCACTGAGACATTAATCTACAAATACATTTAGAATCCAAGTTTCCATACGATGATTATTAGACAATTGCTTGATTTTAGTACTTGTAAAGATTTTGTAATAACAGAGATAGAAAAAGTCCATAATGAAAATGCGTGGGAGAATTTTCAAAGCCTTTCAGTCCTCACAGCACTTCCCTATGCCCAGGCCCAACTGTGATGCGATTGCAAAACTTTGCTAAAATTCCAGACTGGAATATTAGCTAACAACATTTCAAAATGCAACAAACAGTTTTAACACGGAATCTTAATTCTTGCAAGTTTACATTCTCCAAGAGCAAACAAAAAGTATCCCAAACGCATTCTTAAAGACTTTGCACTCAAGTTCTAGGAATTGTGACAGGCTTTCACATTTATAGCCTCCTTTCCCACATGCTGCACAGAAGTCCAATGACTTTTTAGAGACATACAGAAAAGACAGATCGCAGTACTTGATACTGTGCCATCAGGTCCTTGTTGGTAAAGCTTCAGCAATGCAGCTGCACTGTTACAGTTCTGCTGGTCTTTTTTGCCCTCATCAGACAGGAACCAGATGCAGAGAAGGCAAGGCTGTCAACTTGCCCTAACAGAGGCGCATACAAATTCAATCAGTCATTTATTTTCTTCGGAACTGCTTACCCAATTTAATCACCTGAAGGAACCTCCACCACCACCACGGTTAAATTAACTCTACCAGCATCACGGGTACGGCTCTGACAACTAGGAGTTTTTGTGAAGTGAAACTACTAATGGGATATGATTAATATTCACACAAGAAAGTGTAAAGTGTTAAAACTGGGAAGTTTTTATTAATCGCTTATGTTTTAGGGAACACTTATGCTTCAAAGACTCACACTGCATTCTGCAAGCATGCAGATTAACGGCGTTTAGTGAACTAAAACAACAAACCACAAAGGAATATTTTGGTCCTAGGTGAAGACGTACTTCACGTTTGAAACATACCTTCTGTGTGCGTTAGCGAGCGCGCTGCAGCGAGCCTCAGAAACAGGGAAGAAGCGGCTGCAGCGCCTGCCCCTAGCTCGCTGCCGAAGGGACCTCAGGCCTCGCGCTGCCTTTCCCCGCCTGGGCTGAGGGAAGCGGGAAGCGCAGCCTGCGGCGGGACACGGCGCTTCCCGCCTGCGGACGCGGCTCGGGGCCTCTGCACTTCCCCGGCCCGACCCGCTTCAAGGCGAAGTCTTCAACTCGAAGGGAAAAAAGGAACCCAAAACACGGCACCCACCCCCCGAAAGCCCCCCCGCATGTCGAGGCCAGCCCCCGCCTCTAAAGCACATCGGCCTTTCCGTTAGCCGAGCTCGGCGAGCTTCTCTCGTGAGAGAGCTTTAGTAATCACCTTACTCAGGAGAGCGGGGCTGAGGCAAAAACATCTACCTCAGGAAACCGAGCTCCTCTTCCCTGGCTCGGCCCCGGGCGGGGAGAAGCGCGGCCTCGGCCCGGAGCCACCACGGCCCTGAGGGCCCCACCGCCGCCCCGGGGCGGACGGGCGGCGCCGAGCCAGCCGACGGGCACAGGGACCCGCCGCCCCCGACCCAGCTCCCGTTCCGCTTCCCGCCGCCGCCCCGCAGCGACCACAGTGACCTCTGCGCCCCGCCGCGTCCTCACCTCACCCCACCCCAGCAGCGCCATTGGCCCCTCCCGCCGCTCATCAGCCGGCTCCCCGCCTCCCATTGGCCGGCTGCCCACCTGCGCACGGACCCACCAGCCACTTCCTGGTCCGTCACCCGGCGCCTCGCGCTGCGATTTGAAGGGGGACGGCTCCCTTCCCGCCCCTCGCCGCTAACCACTCGTGAGGAGAGCTGTCAATCACAGCGCCGCCTCGCCTCCCGGTACTATTGGCCCAGTAACCCCTTTTCGGGCTTTCGTTTCTCTTCATTGGCTAATTGGATCGGATAGGTGGCTGCGATTGGGCAAAAACCAGGCTTTGGAGGCGGGACTCGGCTCAGAGGGAGAGCCCATTGGCCAGAAGGCAGGAGCGGCACCGTGTGATTGGCAGGAAAGGTGAAGAAGGCGGGGCCACCCGAGGTGAGGGTTGTGTGAGGTGAGGGAATCTCGCGGGGTCTCGCTGGCTCCGGGCGCGGAGCCGCGCGGTGATTGGGCGGCGGGGGTCAAGGGGGCGGGACTGAGTCAGGGAGTCTCCGCGGCGGCCGAGTCCTATGGGCCGGCCGAGCTGGGTCCCGCTCGGTGATTGGGTGGGGGCGGCTCTCGCGGAGCCTGGTGGGCCGGGTCCGATTGGCTGCGGGCGGGTGTCGGGCGCGCGCCCCGCAT
>VZSF01005935.1:9896-67025 GCA_013398295.1 Chionis minor | reverse complement strand
GCTCCGCCGCCGTCTGCCGTCCTGCCCCGGCCCTTTCTCTTCCTCCATCTATTTTTATCTTCTCTTCATCCCCTTCTGCCCTCCCCCTCCCGGTCCTCGCCCTCCTCCCTCGCTCCTCCCGCGCCTCCTCACTTTTTCTGGGTGCTTGTGTGTGTTTCAGGCCTTCAAGGAAAAGTTGCAAACTCCCAAGTTTTTGGGGTTTTTTTGCCGTATTTGAGGGAGCAGGTGCCTGAAAGGAGGGAGCTATGTAGGAGGTGCCTGGGCGCTCAGGGAGGTTTCGAGGGGATAAATGGAGAGGATGTGGGAATGGAAGGGGTAGACTTGTCAGTGCTCTCAGGGTATTCCAGGGGAGAGACTCCGAACCCTCCTTCTGGAGGGAAGGGGGATTGAGCGCTGTATTTCTTTTTTATTTAAAAAAAAAAAAGTGAAGAAAAAAACCAAACAAGCCCCAACCCAGTTGCCCAAGGATGGAGTTTCAGTAGCCAACCACAGCTGGACTCTTGGGGGAAGAGGGTTCGTGCACTCTGGCTCTCGCACACATGAAGAGATTCTCCAAATTGTTTGGCTTCGTGAAGAGATAAGGCCAGTTGAGCTCAATGTTTTTAAAGGTGGGCCGTGTATGATGAAACCCAACTTCTTTTAAAGTGTAGCAGATTTCATTTTTATGGCCAAATGACAGCTTGACCCAGCTGTTATCCAATCAAAGGGCATTTTTTTGAATGTCTCTTTGTGGCACAACAGCCAACGCAAAAATGATGGCGGCTTACAATGGCGGTACGTCTGCAGCAGCAGCAGGTCACCACCACCACCATCACCACCACCTTCCTCACCTCCCTCCTCCTCACCTCCATCACCACCACCACCCTCAACATCACTTGCATCCCGGCTCTGCCGCTGCGGTACATCCCGTACAGCAGCATGCCTCTTCGGCAGCCGCGGCCGCGGCAGCTGCGGCCGCGGCGGCGGCAATGTTAAACCCAGGGCAGCAGCAGCCATATTTCCCATCACCGGCACCGGGCCAGGCCCCTGGACCAGCTGCAGCAGCCCCAGCTCAGGTACAAGCTGCAGCAGCTGCTGCAGTTAAAGCGCACCATCATCAGCACTCACAACATCCACAACAGCAACTGGACATTGAGCCGGACAGACCTATTGGATATGGAGCCTTTGGTGTTGTCTGGTGAGTAAAGAAAAGAAAAAAAAAGAACCGATTTTTCCTTTTCATTTTTTACCAGATCATAATTCATTCTTGTTTTTGTCATTTGAATCAGAATAGAAGAAAGCTGCTTACTTACTACAAAGTTTTATACTGGTTCCTCTCTGTTCTTAGAAAGTTGGCTTCACTTGTTTTTGTTGGCAGAAGGAGGTTTAGAGCGGTGAAGAGCAACCTCTGACTAACAGGCCACACCATCAGCCTCTTTTGAGACAAATGCAACATGTTTATATACATTTTATTAGGATGTGTATTCTGTATAGCTAAGCTGTGCTCCCTAAAAAATCAGGTTAACAAATGAGCAAGAGAGTATACGCTTTGACCTGACTTAAGAGTTAGAAATTAAAAGCATATGAAAATGTCTTCCTTCTTCAGTCACCTGTCAAGATCTTTGTCTCGGAGACCGATTGACCTGCGATAGTATGCTATATGCTACCTGAAACAGAATAGCTGAACTTTGCTCTCCTCTCATAAATGTAAATGGGATTTTCTGTCTTACTGTAGTACCGCCTACAGTCCTTTTATTCCCCCAGACACTGTTTCAGAGGATTCTGTCGGTGGAGCATAGTCTCTTCCAAGATATTTTTATGACCCCCTAAATACAGTGTATGTAATTATTGCCCTTCAGGAACACTGAAGGAAAACTGGCACAATTTTTGATACCGTTTTTGTTTTATAAACAATTGTCAGTTTACCCTATTCTGAAATGCTCATTAGAAACATGAAAGCTGCCTTGGTGGTGTTTTTGAGAGCCAGCACACTTCCTGTGTCACAGACAGAAAGTCTGAAGTGTGCAACTGTGTCGTCTCCCTACAGAACTTCCCGCAGCGTTCGGTGGAGAAGACTTTCTGTGGAACTTTAGAAGTTTTGCCTTAGGTACTGTCCGCGTTTCAGTTTTACTGAGGAAGAAGCGGGACGTGCCCTGGTTGCAGTCTGTGCCAGCGCATGGTGGCAAAGTGCTTTGCAGGACAGGCCTCAGAAGTGCAACGCACGTTATTCTGTTGTCCCAGCCCATAAAGTTGGTCACTCATAACCAGGCTGGTGTTTGTAATAAAATCAAGACGGCTGAACAAGCTGCACAAACAGGGCGTAGGTGGATGTTGTAGCTGATCTTGTGTCCCTTAGTTCAGAAGGCCTAGGGAGTTCACGTAAACGCTAAGTTTTCGAAGTCGGGAGGGTGCTGTTGTGCAGTTAGCACTGCTGTCTTCTTGCTATGGTACAGTGTAAAAAAGTTGATAGAAAAGAATGAAAACTGACAAGAAATCTGCTGTAAAAAGATATCTAAAGTTTATTTCCATCTGTTCACTTTTTTTTTTTAATAAAGTGTGGAGTTTTTTAACTTAATTGTTACAGGCTTGCTTAAATTTAGATTGTTATGTAAGATCAGACCTTGTTACCATTTTTACAAGGGTTTTGTTTACCTGTATATATGTTTCCTAGGTCTTTATTTTCTGAGTTCTATTTGCCAAAAAATTAGGTGCAGATAGAGATCTGCTTTCATAATATTCAGTAGAATGAAAGGTCACACTTGAATATTTAAATATAATAACATAAAAAATGCTGAGGGGGGAAAAAAGAAGAGTGGAGAGCAGAAGGGTCCGCTGGTGACCGGCGTCGGGTAGAGCGGTGCCAAAAGGGCCCACCCGTCCCGAGGCACCGGACCCTCCAGCTGCCTCCACGCGGGCAGGAATTGCCACTGGTGGGACTGTGCTCGCAAAGTTGTAACCACAGCTCTTGCCTCTAGATAACAACATCTTAAAAAAGAAAAAAAAANAAAAAAACAACTAAAAAAAAAAAAAAAAAAAAAAAAAAAAGAAAGGGAGGGTGTTAAAAATAAAAGCAGAAGCTGGGAGTTCCTTTGGCAAAGCTGTGAGGCTACACGGACTGAGAACGTAGTTGGTTGATGTTAGTTCCTCTTTGCTCACGTATGTTTGAATTCAGTAGTCAATGTTAGGCTTTTGGCATTTCATATTAACTTCTGCAAGGGAATGCAGACTGAATTTAGGAGTCTGTAAGCAATAATTAAACTGAATTTCAGGTTTCATTCAAAGCGTGAAAGAATGCCCGTGTAATTTAATTTTAGCCACATGAGATAATGCAATGTGAACATAAACATCGATTTGGATATTTGTAGTTTAAGTTGACATAGACGGGACAAATGTATACTTTGGTACAAGTGTAACACAGAATTTTAAGTAACTTAAGGCCCAAGCTAATTTTGAATAAGGATTCTGTTGCTTATCTGTGTCTCTTTCTGAGCATGCGTTGGCACTAACAAATAACCAAAAGTTTGTATCTGTACTTCTGAGGGAAATGGATGTTATTCTACAGACTGTTTGAGTATTTGAAGAAGCAGTCTTTCATCTCGCTACTCAGATGTGTCATTGCATGGTCTGGGAAGATACAACTTATCCTGCAGTTAAGTTTAGCCCATCAAATAAGTAATCAGTAGAGTGTGGTATTGAGTTTCCCGTTAGCTTACTGAGAGAGATTTTGACTTGGCAGTTGAATTAGCATTTGTCATTAGTTCATTTGTCTGGTACTTTATGATGTTTCAGGGTAGCTAATGTGCTGCTGGAGTTTCTCACTCATGAAGAGCCAAAGCATCGTGCTTCAGCATTTTCATTATTAACTCCTGCAGGCTTGTATTGCTGCCGCTGGAGTTTGTGTACACAAACTGTATCCTTGCTCAGCTAGTCATCCCACGTTTTACATCAGCTATCCGCGGCACGTCATCCCCTTTAATTACAAGTCTATTTTAAAGTGAACTTAACCCAAACTGGCAAAGTAGAAAAGAATCTCTTGCACAATCATCATTAAATTGCTATATTCATCTGTTTCCATTGTGCTTTAACATTAATGCAATACCAAAGCTCGGTATTTCTGAACTGTGACAGAGGAGGGGAGAACGGGAAGTTGCTGAAGCAGGAAAAGATGCATAGGGACCTTCCCCAGGTTCTGCGGATTTGCTAAACTGTGCTCGAGTTTGGCAAATTGCCACGAACCAAGTTGCAGGCCTAATTTGCTGAAAACAGAGCAATTTGCTCTTACGTATTCACTGTAAACACATTCTTAAAGTGTTGAAAAAAATCCAGATTTTAGTTTCAGTGACTAACTCGGTTTGTGCCCTGTGTTTCCAATTGCCTGTCTGATTTTTGGAAGTCTTGTGTATATTTGAGGAATAAGGAGCTGTCCTTTGCAGAAGTGCTCCCTGTTTTGCTAGGGAGACATGCTACTGCCATCTGGTGGGATTCTAAAAATTATTATTATTATTAATAATAATAAAAAAATATCCTTTGAACCTGCCAAGGCTTATAGGTTTTGGAGTGAGGGGTAAAGGTGTAATACCTTTGCAAGAGGCGCTCGTGCTGTTCTCCTGCAGGAATCCTAGACCAGTGAAGAGGAACTGCAACTTCTGTGGAGGTAGACAGGGAATAATTACTCTTGTTGCGGGTTCAAGCTGTTAACACCACTGCTGAAATTTTATGAAAGTGTCTTGTTGGTTGGGATATATCCACTCCTGTGGGATAAGAAACTGTGACTCTGTAAGGTGTGTGGGGATTATGGTTGTCTTACGTGTGTCTCTGATTTTGAAAAGTTATTGTCATTCATCAAAGACTGTGAAATCAAGCAATCTGTTTTATTATTATCGAAAGTGTGTTAAAAGGCATCTCTGTGGGAAATCTGTTACCAATGACAATAGAAAAAAGTGTAATCTTTTTTTTTAAAAGTCCTGATTTACACAATTTTAAATTGCAGTGGGGTTTTTGATGTATTTGCTTCTAGTTCTTTTTATTCAGAAAGTCCGAGAGCAGCATAAGGTTCCAAATAGTTTGGCTGGTGATGTTGAGAGAGGACATTAGGTACAGGCTGCCATAACTTTAAAGGCAGAAATCGTTTAGCCTAAATCTACCGTTCATTCCTGGCCTTCAAAGGCCTGAAATTACTAAAGTCATTGCTAAATAAGAATCGCAAGATTATTGCATGCAATTGATTGTTGCCTGGACCCTAGTACTATTTTAAGAGGGTTTTATCACTATACTGATACTAAGCACGGCAGTAGGAAAGACGTTTCCAGGATAAACCGATAATCTCCTAACGTGACTTTAAAGGAACATGTCATGCTGAGCAAGTATGCAATATAGATAATTTGTTTTGGACAAAATTACTAGAATNGGGGGGGGGGGGGTGAGAAGATGTTATAGCTTCAAAAAAAGTAAGAGTAACTGCAGGATAAGTTCCCCTTCCGATGTCTGATATTGCTGTGAACCACCATGATGTTTTGCATAGTTAATGCAAATAGTAATGCAAACGTCCAGTCTGGTAAGCATGAAAAGGTTAGCAAAAGGTGAATTATGAAGATTTGTTTTATGAAACCTCTTTTTTGGTGTGAGATATTTTTTTTGTTTTCCTAAACTAAAGCTGTTTGTATCATGATCTTTTTCCAGTCCTGCGAAACTCACCTGTTGGTGGAAGACAGTACTTGAACATTAGGAAAATGCCCTTGGTTAATTAGCATTCAGATGGACAATTGTTTGCTTTGCTTTAAATTACTTCATCTGATGGTTTGTGTTAGTGTAAAATGACTTTTTTGTGATAGATGAAAAAAAGACGAAAGGACTCTAAAGTTTATCCTGCAGTTCTCATTGTGAATGAGACTGAGCATAAACGGAGAACTGGGAGCAGGGAGCGGTGTCTCTGGTGGACGGAACAGAATATCCACCAGAATTGGATAAAGAGGCTCTGGAAGGAGTAATCCACGCCAGTAATGTTATCCGGAGAGAAGATCCCTACAAAACATTCAAACTAAGCAAATCCAAGACAAATCCAAAGAGCCTTTTAAAGTACTGATATTACAGCTGGCTAAGATGCAACAACAGTACTAATCAGGAATATAACTCAGGGTTTGTCTTAACGGTGGAAAACATCTCCTAGCTCATATGTTGATTTTTGGTGTAGTGAAATTTGCTTTTACTAATGGGCAACAAAAGCATTTAAATTTAATAAATAAAATGGCCAGAAATTGGGTTTTTTTTAAAAATTCTTCCAGGATATGTGGAGGACTTGGCTGTCTGCATTGACTGTTGTGTTTGGCCCTGCTGATGGTCTTCACTCATCTAGGTAAATAGAAGCTTTTCCATTCAAATGCTGCACCTGCTTTGTCTACATAGGCTGTAACAGAAAAATGGGAACAGAAATTTCCAGTTAGAAAAGATTGCCACCGTTTAGTTCATTCTGGGTCCAGTATGCAAACGCTTTCTGCTAGAAGCTGTGGTATAAATGTCGTTACAATTGCCTGGCTTCTTACGGATGATATTTTTAAATAATGCCACCTTTTGTTGTCCTGCTGGGTAGTCTCTTTACTACCAGTAGCCGGCCTTGGACGGGCTGGGGGCTCTCCACAGAACCCTTCCAGATGGGAGCGCTGCGTTGGACACTGGCTTCTGCGGTTTTCCGCTTTATGTGTTATACTTCAGTGAGTTTCTCTTGTCTGGGGTGTCTGATGCAGACAGGCAGCGATTTCCTAAGGAAGAGACTAAGTCGTTTTTATCCAGCTATTTCTTGGAGGAAAGCATGAGGATGCCTGAGGCAAGAGAGACAATGCTGGCAATGGGCACATTACAGAGCAGAGTGTGTGTTGTGTTTCACACTTACCATCACAATTTGAGGATCTGCAGGTGATTATCTTTAATCGCTATGTTAGTATTTTTGAAAGGATTACTTTGTCTAAGTCGGATTCTGACTCTGTTTGTGAAGAAATATAGTAGAAAAATGACCTTATCCAGTTTTTTTATGTGGGAATTTTTGTAAAGCTTGTATGTTTCAGTTGGGGTGATTTCTTTCAAATTTCATGAAAAGAAAAATTCTGTTAACGTTTAAATTACTATTCCCCCAATGTGCTGAATTAAATGAAATGGATATAATAACTCCTTGCATTCAAACTAGACGTTGGGAATTAGGTGAAATTCTATCTACGTAATATACTCGATTGTTCATTATTGTCTTGTAGGATGATGTAAGAAGGAAGGAATTGGAGAACTTTTTTTTTTCCCCCGAAGTTGGGCCAGGACTATTTTGGATAAACTAGTTCACTGTAAATTATGCCAAGGTCAGCGTTTCACAGGTCACTTGAAATGCATGTTGTGTTGCAGCACCTGCGAATCTTGATGTTGTTTGTATCCACATACAACTGTAGGCTGATAATACAGTTAGACCACGGTAGCATTCAGTATTTTCTTTTTCCTCTGAATTCTGCAAATGTTACAGCAGAACAGCTTGTGACTGGATCTACAATCTAATATTGATTTTTCAGAAGATATATTTCTGATGTTCTTTTCCCCTTTCCCCCCAGTATACTCTGTCACCTTTTTTTAAGAGACTGTTTAAAATGTCTGTTTCACTAATCCAGAACCACAAATGCCTTCAGTGTTTATAAATGGGTGAAGGTGTAAGCGGTTTCATACCAATCCTATAAGATCAAATAGAGTGGTAAATAAAGGCAAGTAACAAGTGTGTGTGTTGTATGAAGCTGCTTGATTTCTTGGGGGAACAATAGGATTGAGAGTGAAAATAGCTTTGGGCAGGTAAAGTAGAAGGGAAGCCTTTGGGATACGTTTGAAGTGTTTTTTGATGACTCGTAATGGTTGTATCTGGGTCTCATGTATGTTTAATCCTCTGGAAAGTTCTGCCTTCTAGTCTGGAATACATAACATTCAGCTTTTCATATGAGAAAAGTTAGCTCAAAGTTGCATAGAGCTTACTAAAACTGAATTTGTGTTTATTTGCATGAACAATAATTTGTTAATATAATTGTTGATGTTTTTTTTTTAAATGGCATATTAAAAAAAATCCACAAAGAAATGTAATTTAAGTGTTGGAAAATAAGAGAATTGAGAAGCCGGCTTAGTCTGCAACACTGAGCATAGATCTATGAGCTTTATGGTGGACAGAGATGTTTGGGGGAATAAGACTGTACTTTAGGTTAAACTATTTCTGTAGGCTCCTGTATGTTAGCAGACCCATCTGTTCTACGTTTGAGGCTTAGCTTTTGAAGTCCTGTTTGTCTGAGTTGTTTGTAGGCAAATACCGAACAGTAGCTTTACCACTAGATTTTGTACCCACAAGATCTATCTCCCAGGTTTTTTATACAGAAGTTTTGGTTACTTGAGCATGGAGTGACTTTGATTTCTTAATAAAAAAAGTTGAAGTGGAGCAGTCAAGTCTTCTTTTTACACAAAATGTGAAAAAAAATTCCCCTCTCTATTTTTGAAAGATTGAAATGGCACATAGGGAATGCTACAATCTTCTTGCATGATCTGGGGATAATTTAGTTGGGTGCAGTGTGTAGCTGGGTCGCAGAATTTAATGAGTTTACATCTGTATTCTGCTTGGTCTAACAAAATCCTCCATGCTGACTACGTGGTGGCCACCCCTGTAACCGTGCCGGTGTTCCCGATTGCTTGGGAATACTTGTATTCTCATATGGGACTTGCTATAAGGTTTGCTGAAGTGATGGTAATTACTTGCTAGTAGCAAGTGGGACTGTTCTAACTGTTCCAAATAGAATTTCAACTGAGACAAAGAATAAAGAATAATTTTTTTTTTCTGCCTTTGTTGGTTATACCTTTGCTGTGTTTGGATTTCCGTTAGTCTCATTTCTGTGCTTATTTCCTAACTCCGGAGCTTTCCTGAGAATAGAACTGGCTACTTTGTTGAATACGTTGAAAAAAGAAAGTCGTTGGAACAGAGAATAAGATGATACAGGGGCAATTTAGATTTTAAAATCCTTCTGGAATATGAGAAGTAGTGTAAAAAGCAGGATCTGTACTCAGAACAGGTTCTAGGGTTTACTGAAAACCCATTTATTTCTGGTCAAAAGAATTCAATAAAAAGAAGCTTGGCTCAGTTACTGCAATTTCCTCCGTAACCTTTAGAATCTAAGAGTAAGCACTTGATTAAAGATTAAGTTATAAATATTATTATGAGAGTAATCTATCTGAAAATGTTTGGATTTTGTTTCTGAAATTCAAGTATGTAGTATGCCTGGTACTTACTGATGTCCATTCTGAATTTTTGTAATAGATTATTTGATGGCTGTGATCAATGACTATGTTCTCTGTTGCTTAGCACCAGGTATTTAAAATGATATAATCACTTTCCGTAAACAAAATATAGCCTCAAATTCCAAGCCGTGGCTTGGATTTATGCCGGTTTGAGTCTGTCCTAAATTCCCTGTAAAGTTGGGAAATTCTTAAAGTGATAAATAATGTTTTTAGGTAATGCAACTTCAGTGTTGATTACGCTAGTAAACAGGCTCATTAGCACTGGTGTAAAACTGTTGCGTTTGGAGCTGTACAGACCTCCTCTTGTGTTACCCCTTATGGGAATACCAGTATACGGTGATGTGCGTGCTGGAGATGGATGGGAGCAGAAGCCTGGGGAGCTGGAGAGTGGGAGCTTCTAGGAGAGCCTTGGGATGAGGATGGGTTAACTGGGAATGCAGGATGGAGGAAATGGGAGAATCTCTGCTGCGTGTGAAATATCCCATTGGCCCCGGCCAGAACTGTGTCTTGCGTCTGTCACTGATGGCATTTCTTGAAGATGACAGTTGTCTTGTCTGGGTTGAGATAGTACAGATTGGTTTCCAAACACAGGAAGAATCTTTGTAGCTCTCAGAGCTGTCTAGTGTGGATGTGTTGGGCTGTTCTGCAAACAGTTAACTGCAGCCAGAATGGACAAAGCCCCAGTGTTATAATTGGAAAATACATCAAATAGTAGATGCTGTAAGTTTTGCTTTATTGCGAGTCAAACTAACTATTACATGCAATTTTGTAAAAGTAGACCCCTGAGTGAGGTAGTGGATGCTTAGATGAAAGTGGCTTATGACAGGCAGTACAAATACGTATGTAAAGGATAGAGGCTTATGTGGTTAATGCTTTTATTTATTGATAATAGTATTTGACCATAATAAGCAGTAACACGGAAAAAGAGAATGTGAGTGGTAGTGGATGGGATGGGTAGTGAATGGAGCGGTAGCTAAAGGTGCTACAAACCATAGCAATTATCTGCTATCTAAATAGAGAGGTGTTATGAAAATCAATGTTGCTGTTGTGGCAGTAAGCCATGCTTTAAAAAAAAAATAACATAGGTAACATATTTTTCTTTACTTTTTTCCCCCGCTGTGTTCTGACTGTCCTTTTCATCACTTCCACCCCTTTTTCTTATTTTCCAGTGTTATCTGTGGTACTTTGTATGAAATGCAGCTTATTAACAGCATGTTTAAATGGAGGCAATACCGTTTAGATATGAGGGCTAAATTGTAGAAAATAAATACTGCTTCTCTGTGGAAGTTGCTTGAGCTCCATCCAGAGAGCATTGTAGGGGTGACCTGGAAAAGAGCAAAGTCATCTGCTCTGCGGAAACATTTGGCATCCCTTGGTGTGTCATATATGCCGTACGAACAGGCTGGAGACTGGCCTGTGGATGCAAAACGTGTGCAAATACTGGTGAGTCAAGCGTGTAGGTCACAGAACTGCCTATCTGTTAGGGAAATCCCCAGCTCTGCTGTGGTCAGGGTTGCCGTTTGGGCCACACTGGCCATGAGACCTCAAATCAGGACAGTGAGAAATGCCCTAACTTACCCGAAGTGTAGTATCTTAAAATTGTGAAGGTACTGATACTTTTAATATTCTATTATATATTGTAGAGTACACTGAGAGCCTTGGTCAATGAAGTTGTCAGCACATTTTTCTAGGGTTCCGAGTCCTGCAATTTTGCTGCGCGTTGCCTGGCGGGAGTGTCAGTATCACGGAGCCGGAGGCAGCCGCGCTCAGCTGCACTCGGGTGCGTACCGGGGGCACACGCTGCCCGGCACCGGAGCGGCGCGGGAGAACACCACTCCATACCGCTTCCCGCGGGAAGAGGAGAGCGGACAAAGTGCGTTAGGTGAACGCAGCCTCCTGCCAAATGCACTGCTGCTCAGTACACCAGAACCCCAGAACCATCCGGGCTTCATTTCAGTATTTAAAGCTGTGTCTTCTTTTGTGGTGTGAGAGTGATGGGGAAATGAAGGTAGACTTATGTCAGCCTTGATATTAAATAACTTCCGTGGCTGTGGCTGGCTTTGGAACACAGCCATGTACAGCGCTGGCAAGTGCTTAGTAAGAATTTGAGCTTTAATCATGACGGCTGTAGCAGAATCAGTGTGTCCTAGTAGTATCATTCTTTAATTTCCTGATGTTGTATTTTTCTGTGAAGACTTGGAGGCATATGTGTGTGAGTGGAATTTTTATGCTGTTTATGATGTTGGATATAACACCAGAATAATTTTGTGGAATATGTACCTTGAGAAATTATCTGCTGTTATTTCTTTAATTTTCTTAGAACATGGTATGATGGTTATTTATGTGTAATATGAAGATAATAAATTCAAAGCTTTCTGTTCAAGAACTCTTGCAGGAAATTTTGTGGAAAAAAAAATACACTGGGAAATGTAGGAATCCTTGGACTCTAGAGACAGGTTTTCTTTACTCCATTCTCTTTCATATGCAAATATATTTTAATATGTGCAAAAAAAAAAAAGCTCACCAGAGAAACTGGTGGTTTAGTTGCCTTGTCATTTTGGGATGGTGCTATTCCAAATTTCAATCCTAAATCTATTCCTGGTTTCATGGCGATATTTTTCTTCATTATTCTGGCACCACCAGGCGGTGCTCTTATAGTTTTCTTCATTTTGTAAGCCAAATGTAGTGTCAGAATAGAACTTTTACTTAATGGGATCAATAAATCTGAGGATGGTATTGAACTGATGGTCAAGTAGTTGTTCTGGCTTTGATCTACATTATTAGGGTTTGGGGTTTTTTTGGAAAGCTACTGATATTCCCTTCTCTCTCAAAAGTGTTTTAATTTCAGATAATGCATTTTAATATTCTATTTAATAGAAATTCTTGTAACTATGGAAGAGTATTTGTCTATCAATAGCAAAAGTTATTCCGTAAAGGCAGTAGCAGTTTTCAGCGATGAGCAATCTTCCTCGTGTGAAGTAGTTGCCGAGATCAGTGCTGGCACCGTTGAACTCTGCACATGAGACCTGACAGCCAGCCTGGTTGTAGATTAGGAAGGAGAGAGTCCAGCCCGTGGCCTGGGTCAGTGGACTTTGTTTCACTGAAAACCATTTTATTTTGCTTTTAACTGTTTTGCTTCCTAATTAATAGGTTGAGGTTTATTAAAGTTATATCACAGTCCATTTTGAACCCTTTTCATTTGTACGGCCCTTCTGTCTGAGCCTCGCAGTGCCCTGGCTTTCCAACACAAGTGTGTGTCTTTCTCTCTTTTAACAGAGTACCTTTTTGGCTTCCTCCCGCCTTTGTTTTTAAAGGCCCTTGACAACTGATAGGAAACTATTTGAAAGCCCGAAAGCCCTAAATAAGAGCTTTTTTCCCTCCAGAGATTACATAGTAATCAGAACAAAAACATTGTTAAAAAGGCTCTTTTCATGTAGCAATATAACTTTTCTTTGGATGTTTCTGTAAATTCTTGTTGGCTCATTTACTTCAGATCTCTTATTTGGAGGGAGAATATCTTGCAGGTAAGCTTTACAGAAGAAGGGAGAGAATATGTCAGCTATTCCCAGACTGTTTGCAATCAATCTTTCTTAATTTTATCGATTCCTAGGCTGGCATTTTTAGGTAAAATGAAGAAGAGAGTTTTCTGAATCTTAGTGCTTTCTGACTCTCCTGTGTTCTCCCCAAGGGCTTTTGCAATCCCGTGGACCAGAGCTTCTTGATGTTGATTTGTAGCTTGTGGGTATGTTGATGAAGCAAAATTATTCTTTTGGTTATTGTTCTGACTGACTGAAGGGACATGGATCAAATAGGTTATGGAAAGACATGATATTCATAACATTAATCTGCACAGTGTAATACAGCACAAGGTTACAAATGGAGACTGTACAAGGTACTTGGCGTCCAAGCCTGCCTTAACTTCAACAGCGACTGCGTCCGGCTTGAGCTTGGGAAGAGGCGTCTGCAAACCACCTCTTCACTCTTTGTGTGCATTAAAAAAAAAAAATAAAGGCAGCCAAAACAATACAAGAAAAATTGCAATGCTGCTTTTTAACAAAAGTGAGGCGTCTTCGATTCACTTGGCATTATTCAAGTCATGGTTCCTATTTCAATTGCAAGGACACATCCAGAACAAACAAGAATAGACACAGGCTGAAAGTGACGGCTTGGAAGATGAAGATCTGCCAATAGTTTTGTTAAGGGCACGTGTCCTCTAAGTCATGGTTCTGGAAACTGATCTTGTTAACAAGATGTACCATGGAGTTTAATGGTTTATGTGTTCTTGTAGTTCAGCGTATGTAAATGAAAAAAAACCAACCCACAAAACCAACTGAGAGCTGTATTAAGAAAAATACCCAGCTCTTAAAGTGGAATGAACAATGTAAGTAATAGCTAGCATCTATCTTATTTGTTATGTCTAAATTCAAATTGTTGAGGAGAGAAGCTCTCACATAATAATTGTTGTTAATTTAAATGGGCAAAACTCTGCTTTTCCTCCTGCCTTCTTTCGCTGTTTTGAATTGACTGAATGAATTCACTGTTACTGTCCCTGACGTTTTCAGATTTTTTTATATGCCTCATCCTTGCTGGCAAGCATATCTGATTTGAAAGGCTTGGGTTTAATTTAGGAGCTGTGTTTGGCTATGGGAGCAGTTTCACAGCCACGTTGGTGGCAGCCCATCCGCTGTGCCTGAGCTAGCATTTGTGTGACAGTGTCCTGAATTGTGAGTCTTCCGCTGAGTGCTGCTTCACAACTGAATATTCAGATCATGAACGGGAGCAAGAGCATATGAAACAAAGACCTGCTCAAATTCTTTTCAGGTTTAAATCTTACAGCCATTAAAAGTTGCCATTTATGATTTGGCAGAGCGAGACATTTATCTTCTCTGTTTAGATCCAGACTGCTTCTTGAGAGTCTCCCTGAATGTTCTGGGGAATATTTCTGTGTCGATGGCTAAAGAACAGCCAGCGCAGATCCTGCATGCCCTCAGTCTTCGTGCATCAGTATTCTAACAGAGAATACCATAAGGCAATACTGATAGGCAAAAATATTTGAAAAAAAAAAATCTATTTTATCACGAGTCATCTGATTTAATGCAAGCAAGAGTTCTACCTAGCAGCTTAACTAAAACCAGTTTTTAATTATGAAGTGGAAAGTACCTTTTATTTGTTTTTCAAGTTATTATAGATAGCTCAAGGTATCAAAGTGCTTTTCTGAGCATATTTGCTCATTGATTGTATTTGAGAAGTCAAGATTATGGTCTTCCACTGTGCTTTTGACGGCAAGGTATTGACATACTTACCCAAGCCCATAATCTGAATTGCAGCTTTCCTTTTGCCCCTGCTGAAGGAGAAAAGCATTTATGTTCTTCAGGTTTGGATTGTTTATTGTTTTCTGAAGCAGTTGAAGAAAAGTAGGTGAATGTTGACAGAATTGGCACCAGCCTTGACCTACTTGTGGCTTTTTCTCTGATCTCTGTCTTGGGCATGTCACCTTATCATTTTTATGCTGCTGTTTACTCATCTAAAGCCTCATCTAAAACACTAAGAACTGACAGGTGTTTGGTAATTTGAATATTAAATAGATATATCTTCACTCCCACAGTTGTTCCCAAGAAGATTTTGTCACCTATCATATGACCCAGTAAAGGGAATCCTTTTGTAATCCTTTTTATTTCGTACTGAACTAATGTTTAAACTTTGGGTTTGAAGTGTTATAGAGCCATTAATTTCAGTCCCATTTGAAATTCTGCATTTTCGTCCAAGAGTCTGCGTTTCACTTCAGAATGTCCCAAGACTGGAATTACACCCATGGTAGTTATTTATGTTGTCACAAGGTTTTTGGCTGACTCAGAATAGAGAAATATATGTTGGGATTTTCACGTCAGTTCACGGAGATCATTGAAAACTAAATATAGCTTTGAAACTAATAGGTTAGACAAGAGCGCTGCAGGTCTGACTTTGGTGTTTCTTTGGATAAAGTTGTGAAACCAAAACAGCTGCTGTGTGGGATGTAAATTAGTTTGGTTAATAGCAATTTGGGTTGGGGGGGGCAGGGAGGAAAACAGACACTTTCCTTGAAGATCCTTTAATATTCTAAACAGTTATCTAAGATTCCATATTGTGGGTAAGTTTGGAAAGGGAGGCAAAAAGGCCGGCTGTTGCTGCGTGGAGTCTCCTCCAGCACCTGCTTCTTGTCCCTCTTTGCTTGGGCACTGGCACCATGAGATTACTGGCATTGGCTGGTGTTTTGTTCTGCTGACAAGTCCTGTAGACATGTACTGTTATACAAAAATAAAACTTTTCAACAGTGTGTGGGGATACCATCCTGCCAGCATCAGCGCTCGGGGAGGAACAGGAGACAAGGACTTTTGATAAACCTTTGAACTTGGCTACTCTGTCTTATGACACCTTCTGTAACTTAAGCCAGTGACTCTAATTGCGGGGCAGCAAGCATGTCCCACCTTCAGGCCCTTAGCAAATGTGTTTAATGAAGACATAAAGCTAATGCAATAAATATTATGGAAGGATGAGATTAAAGGAACAAGACTGTTCTGAGTCATCTTTCCTTTATTGGTGAATGCCAGTAAAAGAAATGTGTGACGTGTTCTATTTAGCAGTGGAAGATCTACTGCACATCAGCCATCAGAGCTGCTGTAATGTATCTTTCATTTTATACCTGAAGTACATTTGTATTTCAGTCTCTGAGGGTTTGGTGTGGTTGATGATGTCACTGATTAATGTTCCAGTTATTGATTATTATAATGAATTTATTACTCAATTCTGCTTCAATCTGAAAATATTATCCTGGAAAAGGAAACTAAAATAAAGTCAGTAATAGAGACCAGCAAAAACCAGCCATCAATGGTTTTACATTGATCATTTATTTTCTTCCTGTATTATTATGCAATTATTAAACATTCAAATAGACTTGCAATGGAAAAATTTCTCAGTTCTGAAGCTAGCGTTCATTTTACTGCATTTAACAAGTCATCTGAAAAGGTATGCTTTGCTTCAGATGAGCATTAGCTACAATACTGGCACAGTGATGCTGTCCTGACTTGCAAAAACACCTAATTATTTGTTTGAGTGATGGTCATATATTTCTCACAGTTGCGAAGGGGGTCATGTTAAGTCTTGGGAGGTGTTAAAAAGATTGAAGTTTAGGGCTAAAGGACCTGAACTTTGACAAGAACAATACTAACTGCCAAATTCTCACCACCAAGCAGTTACTTCAAAAACGTATGTTGACGAGCACTTGCTTTTACCTGAAAAGTTAGATTTTGCAAATTTTACAGTATTTCAATCATTTGAGTGGTAAGCCAAATGATCTCTCATAGAAGTATCAACAAGATGAGAAATTGCGTTGGTTACGCGTTGTGCCTGTCGCAGACATGAAGGAATGGTAAAACGTCTTGCATCGCTCTCAGCAGGCTGTTAATTCAAAGGTACTATTTACCTGTCTATTTTAGTCTGTCACTCTAATATCTTAATGTTTCTGAAATTGCCTTCTGAATCTAATGAAAAGGAGTGGTTATGGCTCCAATGTAATTGAGACTGTCAAGGAAATAGGTGGAATTTTTACAGCACTATGAGACTTGATGGTATGTGACAGAGGATCATCCACTTCACTGGTCCATGGTTATGGGAGACCGATGTCTCTCTAAACTCCCTGTTAATAAATACCAGCCTGATTTTTCTTCTTCTTCTTCTTCTTTGCAAGGTTGTGGATCTTTCTTAAATCTTCATTGACATATCCTAAAATAAAAAGCTCTTCTTCCATGTTGTAAAGATATCCCATAACCTTAAAGCAGCTTCTAGACTTTTGGGTTGTGCAGGTTAGGACTTTATGTCACACTTGTGTTTTGGCGTGTCCCTTCTGTTCAAAGAAGGAATGACTGTGCAGTGTTGATCACACAGGAATCTTTACACTGGAAAAAAAAAATAGTCGCAGTTTACAATCATTTTCATGAGTAAAATGTACCGAGGAAGGATCAGAAAAACTGATGTCCGATTGCCTTGTGTACAATGAGATAGCTGCCATTAATGTCCTTGGGCTCTTTACCACTGTTGTCAAAATACAGAAAGGATTATCTTCAGTTTGAGTTGCCATTATGAGAAAAAGCAGTGTTGTCTCTGAAAGAGGTAGTGCTAAAAGTGCTGTTTGGTTTGTTTCTCAGCTCTTCGTTTTGGTTTATTCGGTAGAGAAGGAATTGAGACATCGGTGGTTAGTGTTTACTTTGGCCATTGTTAAATGTTGGTGTTGGGGATTACAGTGCCTTATAAGCTTAATGTATATTTTAAGTAATGTTTTAAAGTTCTGTGATTCTAATATCCATTCCCATGCAAGACAGATAAATAAAAATACTGTTGTTTAAAATTATTTCTGATAAAGGGAATGGAAGAGAGAGTGGCAACTAAGAAGTATTCTGAGTTGCAATACTGTATTCTGTATTATTGTAATCAATATTTGTATTATGATAAGGAATGGGCAGGATATAAGTTGAAACTGGAAAGGTCAATAAATAAGATTTGCCTCTTCTAGGTAGAAACCTTGATGAACGTTCATAGATTTATCATTACTACAGTATTTGAGGAGATGAATGTAAATAGCAGTATTTCATAAAATTAAAAGGTACTGTGAGCCTCATACAACCAATGTATGAAAGTCCTGAGGCTTCGTACTTAACCGACAGATACAACTATTTCCCTTGGTGGTAGCAGAGAACACTGGAGTGTAATTACTTCGGAGTGAGGTCCTGTGTGTCAAATATTTGTTGCAGACTTTGGCTTGAATACTCTTCTGATTTTTTCATCTGCTGGCAAACAGCCGAACACGATAGTGGTGAAAAAAAAAGGAATGGTTGAATAACGATAGACTTACCCCAGAAGATAAATATGGAGATCAATTCTGTGATATTAATTGAGACGAGCTGCGGTGCTGGTTCACAGTCATTATTGTGTAGGTTCATTGGAGTAATGAGGCAAAAAGGAGTTTTTTTGCTCTTTGTTGTTGTGTTGTTTTGTCGCTGTCCCCCACCCCCAGGAGAGGGCGGCGGGGAGGATGCGGGGAGCAGGGAAAGCTGGTAGGGAAACTTAAGATGCTGGGGGTGATTATTGTGGGAAACGAGGTATCTGTCTAGAGGGTATGACCCGGGACTTTATTAACCTGCTTTGCTGCGGAGGTGCAAAAATATTCTAGGAAGTGTGCCAAAGCCTGGAGGCTTGTTGGACATGGAGAAGAAGGCTTCTCATTTGGGTTTTCCTTGGTTGGCTAGTGGGAATGGGAATAGAGGTCAGTGAATTGGGCCAGGAATGTAGTAGTTCGTGTAATTGTGGTATACGCTTTAAAAGTAAAGAAGAAAGGAGTACAAAAATACCTGGAGATTTATATGTTTATTGGGCATGTTGTTTATTTATGAACATCACAGAACTTACAGAGCTATGCCATTGACTGAGGAAAGAAGAATTGCTGTTACTGAATTTAAAAATGCATCCGAGTAAATGTCCTGTGTAGTGTAATAACTTATTCTAGCTGTGGTTCATATAGGCAGTTGAGAAGTAAATAAAAAGGTCTCAAGCGTAGCCAGACAATTCTGTGTAAATGGGGAAATAAATTTGATTTGGAAAGCAGTTTCAATTTTAAGCTTCCATGACGGAAGACAAATTAAACATTTTTAAAGATATTAACCATAACAGTATCCCTTTAATTTTCTATCCTTTCTTTTAAGTAAGATACTCTGAATCAATTCTGTTCAAGGAGACAGATTTCTTGCAGTAATCAGTTTTGCTTTTAGCTCTGATTTTTAAAGAATAAGTGATAATGGCGCACATGCTTGAGGGTGTGATTAGAACGCAACATTAAAAGGCTTTTTAGGACATCTATGGTTGAAAAAGGAGCTCTGGAGAGGTCTGCATTTGGCAGCTGAGCAAGATGTGAATAAAGCATACCTTTGAAGTGTGGTATGAAGAAAAAGTCGCTTAACCCTTTCACATAAAATGCCTTTTAGTGGAAGTTAAATCTAGGTGTTTTCTTGAGGCTCATCTGAAAGTTATATAATAAATCCATTAGCTTGTATTCAGTCTTTTCTTTCCCCAAATGAATCCTGTGCCTCTGAAGAGACCACCTGTCAAGAATCTGTATTAGAAAGACTTGGCTATTTGGCGTAACTTTCTGTACACAGAGGTTTTGGAGTGCCTTTGAGTATTTTTTGATTACTGTACAGTATTCTGTGGAGTGTGTTGAGAAAACTTAATGAAACGCTGAGAATGCACGTTGGTAGTAAGTTAATTCAATTGTCTTTTTTGATAATCTTCTTAAGGAGCTTACTTTCTGTTCAGTATCTTTAAAACACCCACAAACTGTTGTTCGAATGCAAATTCCTGGATGTAAAACCTGCTTTACTTGCCTAAATTTCAGGAAAGTATTTAGCTGGTAGAATAGGTTTTTGAAGGTTCCAGATGTCTAAAAGTGTTAGAAGTTTTTACTTTTGTCTGTGAACACCTTTGCCCAACTTTAGCCAATCTCTATCAGTCTGCAGATGACTTCTTGTCTATTTAATGTCAAGTGATCTGTAGCGTGAATGAGCGCTGAAACTGCTGCGGAACTGCTGCAGCTGACCTCCAAAGGTGGGCAGAACAGGGGAGAACTTTATCAATGAGCTGTCACTGCAAGCTGATGGGACACTGCACTTTAGGTAGGTGATGAAATGTGAAACAAAGTGGACATCTGCAGGAAAAAATGGCAATACCTTCCCCGCCGCCCCTGGTGGTGCTGAGTGAGTCATGGGAGTTCCCAGGCAGCCCCACGGATTTGGCCTGCAGACCTGTGTGACCTCGCAACGCTGCCAAAAATACCCCCAAAACAGATAAACGACCTCTTCTATCCCTCTACCATTTATAAAGCACTCAGTAAATGCTAACTGTTAGTGAGGACTTCTTAACAAAAACTAGCTGAACCGCAGCATCTTGCCGTCACTTGCCAGTTGCAGTGGTTTCAGGAGAGAAACCGAGTGTTTCCACAGTGTACTCACCCTACCAGTTACGTAGGCGAGATGTTTTAAGTCTGGTCTTCTTGGGGTGATTTTAACTTTTCTGGAGCTTTGGCTGGATTTTGTTTTACTTGCTCTGTACTGAGACGCAGCTCGTGCTTCCCTGGCGGGTTAGAAGGTGTCCCTGCGGTTCTACGTGAGGTGTTTCCCCAGGCATGGGCCAGGCTTAACTCGAGGTAAGGAGTGGTCAGAAGGTGAGCTGGGAAGAGGAGGAATACAACAGTCAGGACTCTCTGGGTTACTTGAAAAGGGAATTGGAAATAGATTTTTGAGAAGTGTTTGTTGTTACCATTCATAAGTCAGTCACACCGGGTTTGTTTTGCTTGGGTAGCTTGAGTAAATAACAGCTTCCAAAATATTTTTCCTCTTTCCTGTACCGTTTTTTATGCTTACCTGTGGAGCCTGCTGCACATCTTGCCCTTTGCTTCTTTGAACTTCCAGTATCTTCATTTCGTTAGCTGCAAGTTAACTCTGAGACATTCTCAACACCTCCAGTAACATACTGTACTACTTAAAAAAGGTATAACTAGCCAGGCGTACTCTCACATTGTAATTAATACAGTGAACATTGACCTGTAAATGAATAACTAATAGTAAATACCTCTCTATAGAGTAAATGTATCCTTTTGTTTCTTCCTCTGCTTTTTACACTGACTTGTTTTAAATTAGACCAGGCCCTTCAAGATATATACGGTTACTTACTTTATTTGTAACTCTAACACAGTCCAGGCTCAGTTTTGAGTGAGTCTTCACAGCACCACCTCAGAGGGGAAAAAAACCCGGACAACCTAAAACCTCCAAAACGCAAAAAAGCAAAACACAACAAACCAAACCCAAAGAGGGGGCTGTTAGATATGCCACTTCCCTACATGCATGTTTTTGAGAAAAAAGGTATTCTATCATACAGTTAACTGTGTAAATTCCTTTGAGGTAGTTGTAGGGGCAGAGTCTGCCATTACCAAAGGACAATAAAGCAAGCTGTTTCCTTACGATGCGGAGGTGATTTTGCACCCACGCGAGGGCAGTGGGTGTTGTGTCTTCCAGCGGGACGATGCTCTTGTGTCCTCCCACAGGTCTGCCGAGCTCTCGCCTCCGACCACGTTGCACTGGCTGCGCGGTTCCTTTCCACTTTCACACTCCCTGGTCTTGGATGTCTGTGTCTCAAAGTTAAATCTGAGTGAAATCAAAGTTTTGCTCGGTAGTACCTCCTCAGCTATCTTTTTCACTTTGCTTTCATATTGTATCTCAAAATAAAGAACTTTTTTTACCCACTGTTAATATTTCATTTTAGCATCTTTGAAGTATTGCCAGCTGGAGACTGCCGCAGAGCAATAGTGACCTGAAAATCATTAACAGCACATCTATTTCTTAAATATCTCAAAAAATAACAGCTGTTCTTTTTGATAATGTCTTTTAACAATGAAACCTTTTTCTTATTTTTCTGTGCTTGTGTGCTAAAAATTCTGCTATCAATACCAACTTTTCCTCAGTGTATTCTTTCAAACTCTGTTAGAAATGGGTTAATCTTCTGTGCTGCAGCTGCTGGAGGCTCTTTGTAGACAATGATTTGCAGCAGGATCGTAAACAGATTTTGTGGAAACTTTTTAAGTCCACGAACGGCTGGTGAAAATACGTGGTTGCACTTCATAACTGTCAGTGTTTGTGTTACGTGTGTCTGTCTTGTGGGCCCTGATTAGCTACTCAGCCTAAGCAGATGGTTAATATAGCTTGCAGGTAGGGTAATGAGAAATTATGTAATTTATCCCGAGACTTTTGTTTCTGGCCACTGCGTGAGTACAGGATCCGCCTTTGGTCAGTGCCTTCCCTCACTCCGGTGCGTGGTCGTCCTCGGATTTGGTGTACTTCAACTTCAGCTGCTTCTCCAGCACTGACGGTGCTATGACCGTCCGATCTCTTGGTTTCCATTTGTTTATTCTTCCTTAGCGCTGACAGGTCTCATGCTGCAGGTTTAAACCAACCTCCCAGAGCGCTCTGGTCATTGCAGTAAAGTGAAGGAGACCGGACACTGCACTGCTGTAACATTTTCATCCTTCTCGTAACTTAGCTGTGTGTGGCTTTTCCTTTAAAAATTATAGCTAAAATGATTATCTCCTTTAAAGGACGTTGTATCAGCTTTTGCATCTCTCAGACAACGCGTGTACAGCCAGAGGGTAAAACACATCATAATAGCATGCTAATTGCCTGTGTATGCTAAAATTCTCTTGTTGTGAAAAATCCAACAAAACCAAACTCTAACTCCCTTCTAATGATACCACTCAATTAGGCACCTCTCCTGTTTCTTGCTTCGAGGGACGCCTGAGTCACTCCACCAACAGGACAGGAATTAATCTGGTTTGTAACATAGAGCTCCGACTCTCAATTCGCACTTGGCAGACGGGGGAGAAAAGGCTCATGTAAAATTGAAAAATTAAGGTCCTCAAATCAGCGAGTTTTGGTTATCTACAAGGGCGGCTTCGTTTTAGGCTGGTTCTCTGCAGTCAACTGGTGGGGTGAGGCATTTCTAGAGAAACAGTTCATGTGTTATCTAAGAGCCTGATAAAAGAGATTAATCCCACCTATCCCTCTCCTTATTGACTAGACAGAGCCAGTGTGACTGACTTAGATCATATCTCACATATGCTTAAGCTGTCATTGTTACTGAAAAAGCAGTCTGTCTGTCTTCCCCTTTGTCTCAGCTACTTATTTCCCTGCTTTCTGCTTCATTGTGCCAGCACAGCTGTTTGCACAGCCCCACGGTGAGCCGGATCCGGGAGCCCCGCAGCAAGGGTTAGCCAGGTTAAGCACGCCGCACTTGGAGCCTCAGGCTGCAGAACTGACTTGGAGGCTACTAAAGTTAGACAAAATGATTTGGCATTTGAATAATTTAGCTTCCATTGAAAATCGTCACAAAGCTTTAAAACGTATTTTCTGTGCGTTGGTGAACACCATCACTGGCAGTCGGGAACCATTTTGGAAGATGAACTCTTCTGGCTGTGCTTGGGGAAAATACTTCTGTTTACTGGGCAAGGGCACTGGAGAATCCAGAGCATTACCACGGTCTCACTTGTATTTCAGTGTTTATAATAGCAGAATTGTTAAAGCAGCTACTTTACTTTGCTTAAAAACTCAGTATATATGCATAAATTTCCTTTTTACTCTTCGAAAAGCTATCTGTGTTAAATGTGCATACATACATTGTTTTATTTTCTTAATGATTTCACACACTATGTGCGTGCTTTCCACGCCTCTCCCCTCTGCTACCTAATAGTGTATTAATATTTTGGTAGGGCTCATTGCCTGTCAATAATTCTACAGAGAGCAGATACACTGATGGCCTGTTCCTGTGTGTTAACTTTATGTACCCAGGCGAATGTTTCCCAGAGAAGGGATTTGGTAACTGCACACCCTCACTTTTTTATTTCATCCCATGCTCAAGTATATTTTGAGATATGCCAAGAGGTGATTGATTGCAATACCGTGTACTGAAAAAGTGGTATATTGGGTGTCACATGCCCTTGAATATGAGCTGCATTATTTGTTTAAAAGTGGTGTATCAAATATGCTTGGGTGAGCAGCTGAAATGCTTGTGGGACCAGGTTTGTTATACACCTTAGAGTAAGGCTTTCTGGAAAAAGTCTGCGTGATTAAGAGTCAAGCGACCGAGGAAAAAGGTTCACTGACTAATAAGAAAAACTTGGAAAGTAATCCTACTATGTCCCCCCTTTTGATAAATCCTGATGCAAATTTATAGGGATTCTCTGTAAACATAAGGGAAGGTTCATTTCCGTCTTAGAACAAACTCCATCAGCAGTTTCCCACACCGCCCCGAGAACATTCTTTCGTTATCTCGTTTCTGTGTAATAATTGCCATGGAGTAATCACAAACTCGTTTTTCTACCAGTTGAAACTATAGAACAACGTGTACACGTTGACCTGGATTTGGAGAGAGAAAAGTCACCGTTGGCATAGTCTCCACCTTGAAAATTTGCCATCAACATGGTAGAGAGTTGCTAAAGACCTATAACGCGTAACTGAAAAGGCTAAATGCCAGCCAGGATTCTTTGAGATAAGAATTGTCTTTGAAAACGTTTTAACTAGAGCTCTGGATTGTATCCTTAATCCTTTCTGCAGTTCTATTACTCTAAAATTGCATTATTTCTGGAGTGATTAGCCTGCAATGTAAATAGAAGCTACAGGTTTCGTGGAGTACCTTTTTTTGTGACATGTTTTGTGTCAGACCCTTTTTTTAAGCTTTTCATGTAGTTCTTAAATATAAGAAGACATATATATTTAAATTATGTATAATCAGAAAAAAAAAAAAGTTTTCTGTTGGATAGAGGAAGGGCTCTTGGCTGCGGTTCAGGAGACGCAGCCCCCGTTTCTGGCTCTGTCCACAAGCTCCCAGCAGGAGTGAGGGCCTGGGTTCCTGCGGTGCCTAATCTGGTGTAACTGGGAACTGCTACCAAAAAATTGCACTGTCTCGCGCTTTGCCCCAGCCATGTGCTCGCTCAGCTTCCCCCTGTCACATCTAGGGATGGCGTGGCTTTGGGATGACTTCGTTCCGCTTGCTGCGTGTCCAACGCCGACCTGCCTGCGTGGCATCGCGGTGCTGAGCCCAGCTGCCGGGCGAGCGGCCGGTGGCCATGGCCAGTGCCGGCAGGAGCGCCTGGATCTGCAGCCACCGGCAGCGGGACCCGTCTTCCCGCGGCAGCTGGCGGTTAGAGCAGCTGGCGTGCTCTGGAACCCCCACCGTAAATCACTTGGACAGGTACATCTAACTTGCCTGTTGAAAGGACAGAAATCTTCCGCTTGGTTTGTCTGTGATGGGTTGGAGACACAGCCAGAGCGAGGGCTGGTGTGCCTGAATGCTCGCCTGCTTTTTTGCGCTGGTTTGTTCTGGTGAAACAAGTGTACTGGATTTCTGGCGTAAAACATTATCTGCAAAGTCAGATTGGTCATTAGGGACACCACACCGAATTGCTGCTGTAGAGAAAGGTGTAAGTATTCTTGTAGATTTGACTATCTTCTAAAGAAAAGATAAAACAAAAAATATAGTTTTTCTTGTTGTATAATAGGCAGGTTTGGGTTTATTAGTGGATGCAGGACTAGATAGGGAAGAATTAAACAAGAGGGACTGTAAGTGCCTTGCAGCCTTTAGTCCAGAACATGCATCATACATTCTAGTTAGATATAGAAAGTTTAGCTTTCAACCTGATTGTGCATTTGATAAAGGATTTTGTAGAATTTTGGTGTCTGAAAAACACGGGCAGTATTTCAAGAGGAACGTTCCAGTCTCATTTTAAGCATTCAAATACATGTGTATTAGATATTTTTTTTATAAGAGCCAAAGCCTGAAACAAGACAAATTGACTTGTTTACCTGTATTTTAATCTCTTTACCTTTATGTTTGTACTTCTTTTCCCTCTTTGACTAGAGGGGTCATTCTTGTCATGTTTATAAAAAGGGAGAACTGACCAAACTGATGTTACAGGGGAAACAAACTGTTCAAAATAGCAGCATGCTATCAAATACATGAAGAAATCACGAACAGAGAAGTACCCTTCTGTCGTAGATTGGCTACAGCTGTCTTGGTGTTCCCTGTTACCGGTAGGTGATACGACTACAACAAATAGTTGTTGCAGTTGGTCAAAGTGGCTGAATTATGAAGTCAATTAATTGAAGTGGAAATTAATATAAATATTTTCTTTACTTTCTTGCATTTCTCTTAAGTGCTAAAAACCTGGTAAGATAACAGGGAGAGCATCTTCCAATAAAATTTTTGAATTTTACAAACGTATTGTTTGAAAATTTTTACAAGTCAATATTCTGCCGTTGTGGTGTGGGTGAAGTGGGTGGTGAGGGGAGGCAGCCGGGCGCCGGTCGCGGCCGGGAGCAGGAGGCGGCTGTGACCCGGGTGCGTTGCTGAGCGCAGCCCAACGCTAACCAAGCTGCTGGCCTGAGCACACCTTCATTGTACCAAGAGACTTGGAATTGCTGTGAAAGCAAAACCTGTGACTTGTTTAAGGGTATTAAAACTGGCTTTTTGCAGTGGTTATACAGTATAATAAAGAAACCTAAATGATTGGGTCTTCTCACAGAAACATCTGGAATCATATAATTCTGAGAGGCACCATTACAGCCAAACTAGATATTCCTTGATATTTTCCCCCCCTCCACATTATATTTGTTAACTTATTTTTTGCCCCGTACCTATATATAATTTTTGCTAGGTTATTTTTGGTTTACATCTTGGTCTCGTTTCTCTTTATCCCCGGCTACAGTTGATGGTTAATAAGCGCCACCTTTGCAGAGTTCAGTGGTAGCTTGAAAGAGCGCCCCGTTGGCTCCGGGCTGAGTGACAGGCAGGTTCCCTGCCTGATGCTCACTTGGCGGCTGGATTCACCTAGGGTTGATAGCCTAACAAAGCAGAGGAGGGAATTGAAATGTGTTCTTCTCAGAACAGCAGTAAGTAAAGCTGCCTTTCTAGTTGTTCTCTCAATTAGCTCCTAGGAGATTTTCGTGCTTTTCTAGTTTCTCCTGGGGATATGTGACCTGATAGCATATTGCTATAAATAATTATTTCACTGGTATCAAATTAGGTACTGTACACAAACACAAAGCAACAGTTTCAGCATCTAGATTGGATGCTGTAAAATACCAGTTTTTCAGATAGGCTTTCTTCTTTCTTTCTTTCCTTCTTTTTTCTGTTCCTTGGAATTCAGTCCTGACATTTCTGATCTTCATAACTTCGATTGTTAGTTCTGTGCTGCCCCTTGAAGTGCAATTGCTGGTGAGTGGTGTAAAGCTCACAAGCTACGGCGAGGGGGTGAGGAGCAGTGGGAAATGGTTGCAGCTACGGGGGAAAGAGCAGAGGAATTGCTTTCAGGGTGGATATTGCAGGCAATCATTACTTGCTTGTAGAAGTGGGGTATGTAAAAGAAAAAAGAAACTGCTCTTCAATGCATATGCCACGGCAACCCTGTGTAGCTCATTCCTTTATCAGAGCCTAGGGCAGGAGCAGCAGGAAATCTGCTCACACTAATCTTTGCTGTGTGGACGCATTTGAGCAAATGGAGGAGAGCGGACACACCGGGCCTTGCTCGCACGGCTGTCATGGCCCTTAACAGTTCTGCGATATGTTTAGCTGCTTCCTTTTTGAAAACGGGTCCTGCAGCTAGTGAAAATGAGCATCAATAAATCTGTGGTAGCTATCAATATAAATCAGAACTTTGCATTGCTTGATTAAAGACCAACCATTTTATCAAACCTTTCACTCTCACTAGTGAGGCTGCGCGACAGCTACGTCCGTGGGAGAAGTGTCAGAGTTAACAGGACACTGATGGTCACTGGTAGCGGTTCCCTGATTATCCTCTGACTTAACAGAATTTAGTAATCCCAGAGAAGTGTCATTGTGGATACTGAACTGAAGAGCTGCGCTACTTTGAGCTACAAAGCACCCTCAGTTTTCTCAAGTGAGGTTCAGCAACAGAAGAGGTTTGGGAACCAGTGCTCAAAAGTTTTAAGTGTATACCTTCAGTCAGAGAGAAAATAATGGATATCCATTTCATGGCTTTGGGGGTAGTGGTTGAAAGGATTTTTAGGCATTCAGCAATTACTTTCATATCCATATTATCTTTTTAAGATTTTTTTTTTTTTTTAATGCATTTTGGGGGTGGGTGGGTTTTTGTTTGTTTGTTTGTTTAAAGGTATTAGGAATGAGGTTAGACAAAGTACAGGCTTAATACTGTTAAGGGGAAAAAAAAAAGTTTTGCAGTTTGTATTACTGTTCACATGTAATTAACATTGATTTATGAGAACTTTAATTTACACAACTATACACTACCTCATGACATTCTGCAGAGCAGATATAAACTTGCTCAGCTGTAGGTGGAGAACATTCATGTCCTAAAATCAATTTTCAATCTGAACTAGTTTTTTTAAAAGCTGACTGTTGGATTCTTGTGGTCGTATGCCACTAGCTTAGTTTTGCAGCAGTACAGCTGAAGAAAGTAAGTGTTTCAAACCTGTCAAAAATGCTATTTTAGGTATCTTTTTACAATGACCTCCACTTCAGACTTTCTGTTTTTCATTTGTCTATCGGAACTCCAGAGATTATTTTCTCTGAATTTGTGTCCTGGATTCAGATTTTTAAGTTTGAATGTATTACTTTCCCAGTCTTGCCCCGTACCACCACCGTGGCTGCTGGTGACACGGCTCCCGGGCGACGGGAAGGAGTAGGTGACGTGCACTTGGCTGTGGCTTCAACACCTAGGGGCCGCCTGATTTAGGTCAGACTGCTTACTTTAAACAATTGTTAGGGCTTGCTTTAAAAATCATCACAGGCACAACTACAGAGGCAGTGTAATTGAAAACCAGTGAACACAAGTAGCTTTATATTTAATGCTATCCTGTATTTTAACATCTCCATCATTTCGGACGGTGTGAGAGCAGTACTTCAGACTTTGCCTGGAAAAGTTTTGGGTTGCTATGCTAAATCTGAATTCTGTTATTCTGTTTTCATATTTTATTAGAACTGGGAGTGACTAATCTATAACTCAATTAAAAGGACACCTTTTGAGGTCTTCTGGTAATTTTGTGTGGAGGTATGGCACTATCTGAAAAGTATATGTAAGTGTAGGTTATAGTTTTTAATAGTTTGATTTTTAGACTAATGAAAATGTTAGCTGTTTTTACTTGAAGTTTCATTTTATTAGATAGGACTAACCTAAATAGATATGTTACTGTAAAACACAGCTGTTTGTTTGGTACATGCATTAAAAGCACCCCGTACATAATGTTAAAATAATTCACGTGTAGTTTGCCAAGTAACTGGTCCTTAAGACAAAGAGAGGTTTTGAACAGGGTCATTTCACTGGAGATGGCGTAAGCCGCCTTCAGAGCGGTTCGTTATCCGTACGGAGACGGCATTAGCTGGGGCGGATGGGATGAGCCGCCTGTTGCAGAGCCAGAAGAGCTCAGCCCAGCGAGGCTCCGGAACGTTCCTCTGCCCTTCCCGCTGCCCTCCCTGCGGGGACAGCAAACTCAGCGCGGCGTGACATTGCTGCCCTCCTGCCCTTCCCTCCGTACGGCTGCCAGCCTGGCTGGCCTTCCCTGGAGGCTAACCGGGATCAGCCTTTGGAAGTGCAGCCTGAGAACATCAGTAAGAGACTCTGAAACCGAGGGTATTGGGCTCCGCCTAATAACGCACTGCTGCATTATTCTTGTCAATTGCTGGAGTAATATTTATACTTAAAAGATTGGAGGAAAGGCAGATAGGAAGTGTCTAAAGGGAAATATGGTCAAAAGGTGGCTACTCAAAAGAGGTCCGGAAGGTCCTGGGTGTAGGTTCCTGAAGCTGCGTTGCTGCTGCTGAAACGAGCATCCTCGGAGATGTTGGTCGCCGGGGGGAGAAGTGGCCCCTGAATCCTTGAGTACTGCACAGACGCTTCCCCCGCTCCGCTGGAAATGGACCGTCCAGCAAGCGGCGACGTCTTTTGGTGTTTATTATTCCTCCCCCAGCAGATCAGGTTCGTCCCCTCTGCGGGTGGGTTGAATTTCAGCAGCAGCTCTGCCACCTGCCTTGGCCTCAGCATTGTCTCGTTGGCGCTGCTGCCGCCGCCACGAGAGCTGAAGGTGGGTGCGTGGTGGCTGCGGCGGCTTTTCATCTCTGGCGCGTTTGGTCTGAAAAGCCTTTGGGGCGTTAACCATAAGGAAACACCTGAAGAGCGCAGGGGACTCTAATACGTGCTTTGTCAGCCCAGCAGTGTAGAATTTTCTCAACAGGTTTTCTTACGGTCTTTTTGGTCTTATTAGTCTTTAAGCCCAACACCAAAGCCAGACTATTCTTGGGGGTTTTTTTATTTTTCTAAATGCTGGTTTGATTGATTGATTAGTTGCTTGTTGTTCAAGCACTTTTTCAGTTTCTTGTATTTGTTTCATGTAGATATGTGAATTGTATTGCGTCTGACCTGTTTATGAAATTTTAGTACATCAAAAATACCTAAAATTTCAAAGCTGATTCTGCTAGGTTGAGTTATTTGCTTGTTAACATCTACAGAATGGGCTATTCTATGACTAATGGGAGCAGTGTCTTTCTGTTGTGATAGTGCTCGAATTCAGAAGCTGATTGCTATAGATACAGCCTAAATATACAACTGGGAGCTTAAAAAGCTCCTAAGCTTGTAAAGCTCGCGGTCTCCGGAGCAAGAGGAAGAGCATCTGCCCAAGCCGGCCGCTCTCTGCCACGCAGTTCGTGGACGCGGCCTCCCTCGTGCCCCAGTTCCAGGTGACACATTTCTATCAGTCCTGGAAGGCAGCATCACTTGTTCATGCGTGTCTTCAAAAATGTGGTTGGCTGTGACTTCTGGGTGTTCTACGTCTGTCCCTCACAGGTTCTATTAAGCTTAGGTAACTTGAGGTAAAAAGCAAACAAAAAAGCCTATTAAATCTCTGAAGCTGCAGCTAATTTCTTCAACCAAGTAAACCTACAGCCAAATTGCCGTTGTTTTCTACTTTACACTTTTTGTGTTGCACGGCCCCTGGACATGATCGATGAATACTTTTTAGTCTCTCTCTAGAGAAAGTTATGTGTGTTTATCTCACTAATTTATTACAGGTAGTGGAAATGGTAGAAGTAGATGTGAACTCTCTCAAGTAAGCTGTCTGGATCTTAAGCATTGTTTTATTCTGTCTTCAAACAAATGGAAACAGTTTTAGAGTGTTAATTTGTTTACAATGTAAAATAGCAACAGTTTCTATTTAAAGAAAATTCTTTCATTGTAGTTATGTTTTTTAGATATGTTTGTAAGGAAAAATAATGAAACAAACCCACATATTTAATTGCCTTCACCTTACTCAAAAATAATTGAAGAGCATGCTCTAAATATGCTATAATATAGCATAAAATACATGTTGAAGGTTTAAAATTGAATATCTCTCATAGCCAAGACAGCTATTTAACTCTTGTTTTAACTGTGCTGTTGGCTATAACACAGCTGAGGAAAGTGCTTGTGGTCTGCTGAGGTGTTACAGTCATTTGGGAGGAAATTTCATGTTGTCAAAGGTCTCTCAGGTCTCGCATCTGTACGAGACTTTCTTGATCATCGTTGCGATCCACTAGTGGAATTTCTTCCATAGCTGTGACTGTCCTCGTGATAGCAGTTGCGGGTGTGCGGTGCTCAGCAGTAGTGTCAAAACTCCAAAGGGAAAAATTAGTAATTCAGCAGCATCTGCAGTGTAATCAGCGTGGATTTATACGAGTAAAATTTTACAACTTTGGTTGGTTTGGGGTTTTTTTTGTTGCAAGAATCCGCAGCTTTCTTTTACAGGTTAGAGGTTTGGTGGCGCTTTCTTTTTTTTTTTTTTTTTTTTTTTTTTTNNNTTTTTTTTTTTTTTTTTTTTTTTTTTTGTAAAGCTGGTAAAAACTCGGCAAGGCCCAGAACCGCTGTCTCATAACGACAGAAGAATACCACTAATTAGCTGATCGGTGGTGCTTGACCTTGTGAGCAATGGGAGCTCTCGGCTCATGCTGGGCTCAAATTTACGTGAATTTGTCAGCCACTGCCTGGTAGTGGCCCCGCTGCGTGTGGCTCGGAATCCGCCTCGGCCGTAATCCTAAAGCAGGGGCCAGCCTGAAACGTGCCCCCACGCCATGAATAGTACCTTGTTTTGCAAATAGACTCCTTGAGGTTAACCATCATCTGTGAATGCAGTTACTATACCGTGGCAGGGAGGATATTGCAGTCTGGCCAGCGGCGAGTGCCGAGCGGCATTAACAGTGGACTTTCTGTAGCCCTTCCAGTTTTCATTCCCTTTCTTTCCAACTTAGGCTAGAGGCAAGAGGCAAAGGTCCTGCAGAAAACAGGCAACATATTGTGAATTAGAAGACCTTTTCAGATTCTTTTCAGCTCTGTATTTGCCGCCATAGGAATAGTCTGGCATCAACTTTCCCAAGTTCCCCTCCGCCCTTTATTTAAAATAGAAATATGCAGTGGCAATTAACGAGTGTTCCAGCCGAGTGCGTTGGGATGGTTCTCCTTTGACTCCCAACCACTAGTATCAGTGGCTACTTCTGACTTTTTGGGTTGATTGAATTGTTTTGTATTTCTTGGAGATAAGGCAGATATTTGATGACCACATTCCAATGTTTTATTTAGATACTTAAGTCAACATGGACCTGAGACAAAAGAAGAAGCCTTCCATGTCATCTGTAGGAGAGTGACATGATAGGAAAGCCAGCAACTTTTTAAGGACAAATGTAGTCATCGGGGCACATAGCTGGATGTAGATTATTACGTGGTTACGGCATTGCACTGAGAAGAAAGTTATTTTGGTCATCCCAATAAAAATACGCAGAAAAAAAAGAAGGTTTCCTAACAACTGAAGATCTAGAAACCCTGTTTTGTAGTGAGGTTTGAGAAACCTCACCTTAAAAACCGTGATTGGGAATTGAGGCACCATGATCTCCTTGCTCTAGTTTTATGGTTCTCATTATAAAATTCTATTTTCAGAATCTAATTACTTTAAATTAAAATACTTGCCATGTACAAAGCACCTTATAATTTCTGAACTACTGTACTTGTATCCCATAAGCTCTGTGGGAGAAAGGCAGCTCTCAGGCCTGTTTTACATGTGTGGAAACTTAGATACCATGTGCTCTTGCTTCTCCAGATGTAAAGTGATTTAGTGATAGATCAACTAATAGTCTTGCACTTGCCAGTGTTCTGTCAGAATGGGATTATTAAATTTTTTGCCCTCTTAGGAGAGGAAGAAGAAAGCAGTAGACCCAACAAAATCGAATCTGTGTAACCGAGGAAACGTTTTACCCTTAATAAGGTCTTTTTTGGGAGGTGAAGGAGATGTTTATCGTCACGTCTGCTGCTCGGCTCAAGGTGTTGCTCTGACTTTGAGCTGCAGCGTAAGGCAGTGGCAGGCAGTACGTGCACTGTGATGTACGTGTGTCCAGTCCCTCAGCCGCTGCCAGGCCTGGCTGGGTATGTGTGTACGTACTCTAATCACGGAATTATCGCTCTGCATTTAATACAGGCTCTACAGCACAGTGCACGACGCCCTTTGCTTAATACTTTTCTCCCTAGAAGTGTCTTCACGTTGTTTTGACTCACCGTCTAAGTTAAGAATGATAAGAACTCTAAAATATTCTTTTCTGATTCCGAAAAATTGTCTAACAGTAGTATGTGATGTTCTAAATCTTTTATTCTGTAGGTCAGTAACAGATCCACGAGATGGAAAGAGAGTTGCACTCAAAAAGATGCCCAACGTCTTCCAAAATTTGGTCTCTTGTAAAAGGGTCTTCCGGGAGTTGAAGATGTTGTGTTTTTTTAAGCATGACAATGTAAGTAAATTCAAAGTAATTTTGAAGTCTTTGATAAAGCCTAATTGTAAAATGGAGCTATCTATAACAGAAGTATTTCTTTCTTTTATGTTATAGAATATCGAAAATGCTTTATAAGCTCTGTAATTTTACGGTTATCAGATTTCCTGGAAACTCAGATATTACTTTGGAAACACTATAAAAAAATGAAATTTTCAAGAATTTAAGGATATTCATAATTTCCCTTCCAAAATGTTTGCAAATAGACAAGGAACACACTTCCGCCTAATCTTATTTTAGACTTTAGATAAATATCAGTCTGCACAAAGCTGTGCCAGCTAGAGATGCTTTCGCTTCCAAGCTATTTCTTATTCCATCTTCCTCTCCCCTTTGTTGGAGTTTATTGCTCTCTCGGTTCTTCTAGCAGAGTGGTTGTACAAGCACTCCCAAATCTGCTTCAGGAAAAATCAGATAGGGTAAGGTAGAACATTTTAAAAATTATGTGAATTGACCCGTATGGTTCTGTCTGAAGTGAATCAAAAAGTACTTAGAGAAGCTGTTCCATGAGTGCACCTGCGGATGTGGTAGCCTTTCCCATTGATGAGCAGTAACGAGCTTGTTGGGACTACTGTCTTCTCCTAGTGGAATGGGGTCAGGAAGCGAGTATCTGTTTCAGAACCTTATTTCATTGCTTTTCCTCCTATTTTAAAGTTTTCCTTTTTTCATCTGAGGGTATCGTATTCCAAGGTTTTATTTGTGATTAAGCCCTGCATTCAGATAAGTGTTGGTGTTAGTGGGGCGCAAGAGGTGGACTGCCTTGCAAGCTCGTACCAGCTAGCAGAGTCCCACCATCACCACTATCACCAGTCCTTGGGAGATGGATTCTGGGACAAGATTTCTTTTGAACTGGAACCTTAAACAGCTCCTCACCAGGGTCTTCGTCATGGAGCAGATTTTACTGAGGTCTATAAGATTAAATAAAAGCATCTCTGTGAGCAGTCAGAAGTTGAGCCTGATAACCACTGAAGTTTGTGTGCTTCACCTAAATGTTATAGATATTCCTGGGACAGGACCTAAAAGACTACACCAAGGTGGTTTTTTTCCTGTGGAAGGGTGTAAATTCTGTCCTGCTGCTTTTCTACCTTTCTGCTTCGCATGGAGAGCTGAGCTTCTGATTCAGAATGTGAACAACTTTGGGTTTTGTAATTCCATGTGGAAGCAGTGTGTCACAAAACTCTTAAAGATGAAAGGCACAACAAAGTGTAATACCTTTTGCTTTTGCATTTCTTTGCTAGAATTAACTTCTTTCAAATATTTTATGGTATATAGATATTTATATATTTTTTTGAAATAAACCAGTTTTTATTGGGTAGATAAATTTATGCTTTCAAGCTAGAACTTGAACAGCAGGAAAAAGTTTCTTGAATTAAAAAAAAAACAAAAGAGACCCTGAATGTGCCGAATATCTGACTTGGTGGGCTATTGAAGTCACATATCTAGTGAGACAGAATATTGGTCTGTCTCTGCGGGGTAGAGTAAAGCCAAGGTCTATAAGAAAGGTGCAGTCTGACTGTCTTTTTGAAAGGGATTTGGGTTTGTTTGACTGGGATAGGTCTTGATCTTGTGTGGTGTTTCCTAGGTACTCTCTGCCCTCGACATACTCCAGCCTCCACACATTGACTATTTTGAAGAAATGTATCCTAAATATAAAATAGAGCATCTTAATTGAGGTAGGTGTAATTTTCATTAGCTTAGCAACTGCAAGTAGTTGGTGGAATCTATGAAATAGAAGTGCAAAGACCTTGAGCCCGCATCTGAACAGTTTTATGTAAAGAAGTGAACCTCTGCTATCAAGAGCTCCGAGTTAATGTTAACATTGGAGGTGAAACGGTGCAGGATTGAAGATGAAGCTTTGAGTATGTAAGAGCCAGTAAATGCAGGGCATTGTGGCATTTACCAACCGATACTGCTGTACTAATGGTGATTCCCCCAAAATATTTTTTTTGAAAACTATATCCAGTTATTAACTTCTGCTCAGTTATTACTACCTTAAAATACTCTCTGGTGTTTTCAGAGTGCTGCTGTCACATCCTTTGAAACCATGACTTTTCAGAGATGGTTCAGCAGACAGGTTGGGTTGTGGCTTTCCTTGTTCAACCTCTATCTTGATCAAGAAAACAGATCTCACACAGATATATGTGCTGTTTAACGTCTCACTGACGCAAAGGTATATGCTGTCTATGGGTAACTACTGAAATAAAATAGTAAAATTGAATTTTAGTACATAACTTGACATGAGAATGTCATGTTTTGTTTCAGCTTATTCCTTTTTCGAACTTTGGGTTATCTTCTGGTTTTGGGGTTGGGAATTCCTGCATTCTTAAATACTGGAAAGTCAGTGGTTGAGCTGGGTGGGCTCTTACTGACGCCACTTGGAAGACAAGTTCTGTGACTCAGAGCCGATTGTTGTAGTACATACTCTAGATTTTGTTAGAAATTACTCTACTGCAATGAGTAAAGTACAGATTTTCATGGTACAGAAAGCATGTAGAAATACTGTGAGATTTACAACAAAAAATTATTTTAGATGGGGTTAATTCTGTTCTCTGCAGACAGTTTACTAGCTACAGACCAGGAATCATAGTAAAGATTGTCTGCATAGATTAATCCCACTGTCTGTTCTCTTCTTTATGCTATTTTAAAAATTCAACATGCTAGGATCCAATTTTTCAGAAGTTTTTAGCTAATTAAAATTGAACCTGATAATTGGCACTGAATAAGATTATTTGTTTATGTTTTATTTTTTTTGTGTGTAGGAAAAAAGCTCTTCACCAGACTCCTGCCCATAAAAGTTTTAAGATTATTTGCAGAGTTTTATGAACCGTTCAGATATTTTTACAGCATGCTGTTAGTAACAAAATAGCCTTTTGGACTTCAGTAAAAGTGATATTTTAGAGAGAAGATAATCGAATATCCTAACACATTGACATTTCCATTATCAAATTAGTATTTCAGTACAGGGATCTGCCATACAGCTGAGGTCAGCTAATAGACTTCTATGTTTTCTGTGGAAAACCTCAAAAACAAACACTGAAAATTAAACTCGGTGCTGAATTGTTGAAAGCAAACACTTGACTCATAGTATATTCAATTATGTGTCATCTCATTAAATTGCTGGTCCTTTTACAGCTTTGGCTACAGTCTTTCAAGTTTATAATTCACAACCAAATAGTGCAAATAAAAAACTTCCTCCCCAAACCAAAATTGTTACCAAAACCTGCTTGTAAATCAGGCAGGGTATAGTGAAATGTCTGTTAAAAGCTTGAGTAAGCTGCCAATCAATTTTGATCTAAAAATGTATGCGTGTACATTCAGGAACATACGTAAGGTGTTCTGGTTGAGGATTTGCGTTTATTTCTGAAATCACATGGTTTTCATACAATCGTAATTGGGACCTGAGAGCTGTTTCTGTTACCTGGGTGCATAGTAACAGTTAGACTGAAAAAAAAATAAAGGAATCCCTGTCCCGCAGATGTGCACATCATGCGTTCTGCTCATCCTCCCAGTAGCCTGATTACGTTGGTGTCAGTCTCCAGTGGAGCTGCTTGAGGTCTGAGTGCACCAGTTTACTCTTATGGTTATACTTGGGAAGGTTATTTTTTAATTACTGGTAGATTTTAGCTGCTTTAGTATGACCCACTTTACAAGACAATTAATGGATAGAAAAATGTCATTCTTTATTTTTAGATAAACTGAACTTTGTGAAGTATGGTTTGATCTATTTATAATATCTTGAATTGATTGGTGAAAAAAGTGGGTGTATTTTAAACTTGGTGATTTTAACCAAAGTACAGAATGATTTACTGATTGGTTAAAAATATTGCTATACTCTACCAGAGCTTTTTCATATGAATGTTAGATAAAGCTCCTAAATTTTGCTTTGATACTTCTTTCGTGTGAGCAGGGTATGAATAGTCTTCAAAACCTGGAGTTTGGTTATTTGCACTAGTTCAGTGCCCTTATTTTATAACAAGTCATATGAGTTATAAATCAGATCTAGGTTAAGGATTACTCCTTCTGTGTAATTGTACAATCAAGAATATTTAAATGGGATAAGCTTATTTTTATGAGCTTAGCTCCTGCCAAGTTTTGTATATAAAACCAGATATGTTAGTTTCCTTCATGGTTAACTCATTTTAAGCGATTCTGACTAACATTTCACAAGGGTGTCTTTTTTTTTTTCAAATTTTGTTTGAATTTCTTGACTCTAATATTGGCAATAGAAGACTATTGACTGTGTAGTCTCCTTTCTCCTTTCTGTTGAAATAATTGCAGTAAATGCAGTTACAACCATTAAATTTATTAGAAGAATGAATAAATAGGTTTTTCAATTTATACGCACATTTTTATTGCATGTGCTTCTCCTCACTGTAGTATGAGAAGAACTTATTTCAGATTCATTTTAAGAAATCAGGTAAATATATTCCATCTTTGAGGAAAGTAGTTGTGAAAACTTCTTCTGTTGATCCACCAGTATAGTTCCAAAAGACACCATAGTGATGTTTAATTTTTACAATAAGGTACATTGCTCAGTGACAGAAGTGTAAAGGGATTGAGTTGGTACTGCTCGACTTCCATTATTCTTTCTGAGGAGCTGTAGTGACCTTTTGGGGAAAGAAAAAAAAAAAAGACTAAAATATGAAAGGTGTCTTGCAAATGAACTGGTAGAGTTAGTTTCAATTATTCCAAGTCTCATAGGTACTAGCAAGGAATTGCAAAGTGTATTTTGTAAAGAGAAGTTATAAAACTGACTTGAAATTTTGATAAATTAAAAGATTTCTTAGGAAACTGGTGATGAATAAAGGAATTTTAATCTCCTGAGATTTTTGTTTTGGAATGCAAATTCTTTGTAAACTCTTAGATTGAGATATAATTTGAATGTATAATGAGGTTTTAGATTGAAAAATCTTTGTAAGCATTTAACGTCTTACACGGGTATTTATATTTTTGCCAATACCACCTAGTGCAAAAATGAATAGATAACAGAGCATATATTATTCTGGGTGTCTATCTTGAGAAAATAAATGAAAAAGAAGTTGTTAGTGAATTTTAGGTTTTATATGTTCATCATTAAGTTCATCATTAAGCTGAAGTTCAAGGTTTATCCCTGCAATCATCAACTTACCTTGGTGGAACAGGCGTGTAATCCCTGATACACAATCTTGGCTGATGTTCTGGTTCCGTCGTATGCGTGTGTTCCTGGGTGGGCTGACCTAGCTTTGAAGCGTATCAGTTATAAAGGTAAATAGTGACTCTCAGATTTTGCTAGAGCATCTAAAAACCATTTCTTTACAGGTAACGTATCTGTTAATTCTTGATTGAACTGATTAGGCAGTGTTAGGTTTATGGTTGGACTTGATGATCTTAAAGGTCTTCTCCAGCCTAAATGATTTTGTGATTCTATGATTTATAGCTCTCTTTTTTTCCAATTACAAAATCTTATGCAATTGATTGTAATGTTGAATTCTGCAACTGGAGATACACAGACGTTCTCTTTTAAGAACTATCCTAAGTTTTTATAGTAACTTTCTGAAAACTTTTTCCATTAAAGTGAATATTAGAAGCAGCTGAAAAGACATCACGGAACCACAGCGTGGCAGGGGCTGGCGGGGCCCTCTGGGACCGCCCAGTCCAACCGGCCAGAGCAGGGTCACCCAGCGCAGGTGGCACAGGATGGCGTCCGGGCGGGTTCTGAGTATCTCCAGAGTCGGAGACTCCACCGCCCCTCTGGGCAGCCTGTGCCAAGAAGTTTTTCCTCACATTGAGATGGAATTTCCCCATGTTCCAGTTTGTGCCCGTTGCCCCTTGTCCTGTCGCTGGGCACCACTGGGAAGAGCCTGGCCCCATCCTCTCGCCCCCCGCCCTGTAGACACTGCTGAGCGCTGGCGAGATCCCCTCTCAGTCTGCTCTTCTCCAGGCGGAACAGCCCCAGCTCTCCCAGCCTTTCCTCCTCCGAGAGATGCCCCAGTCCCCTGAGCACCTTTGTAGCCACCCCCGGACTCTCTCCAGGAGTCCCCTGTCTTTCTTGAGCTGGGGAGCCCAGCACTGGGCCCTGCTCCAGATGTCCCTCCCCAGGGCAGAGCCGAGGGGCAGGATGACCTTCCTGGACCTTTAATGCACCCCAGGATACCTTTGGCCACCTTGGCCACAAGGGCACATTGCTGGCTCGGGGTCAACATGTCCACCAGGACAGCATCACTTTTTTTCAGTGTTGTTATGCTGACTTGGAAAGATTTTAATACTAGTAAAAGCAAAGGTGTGTGTCCTTGCTATCGATGTTATTAAGAGGTGAAAGAACTGTTTCCTGACATGTTATGGAGTAAATCCCTCCTCACTGTAGGGTGGAAGAGGGTAGACAGGGACAAGGTAAGATTTGGTTCCTCCAGCCAGAAAAAGGGACAATGACAACACTGTTGGGTTACCACGTAGCGTTTCCTCAGGCTTCCTGTTCTTTCACGGTATCCTTAGAAAGGGTTTCCTTGTTTAAGTACCCTTCTGAAATGTCACCGAGGCAAGTTCCTCTGGGCCAACACACAAACAAATTCAACAAGGACTTCAAGGATTAAGAGGGTTAGTATACTCCGTAGAAGGCTACGGGCTGACGTTTTGCAGCTGGTAACAGAACAGCTTGTATTGTTGGGTCAGGCAGAATTGCGACTTAGATTCTCACTAGATATTAATGAGAACAGAAGAGCTTGATGTACTTTTTATAGGTGATGAAAGCATGGTGTGGTTATAGTCAAACCAGTAAACTGTATGAGAGAGGGTCCTGGATGTCTGCGTGAATGAAAGGTCTGCCAAAATAGCTCCGTTCTCTGTATAACATGGGGCTCTTTTGCCTTGGGTTAAGATTTTTGGGTTATTCAGCAGTGAAGTTTTAATACCTTTATTCCAGTATTTGTAAAATCTAGTTGGATAATATTGCCTGGAACTGAAAATGTTTTGCCTAGTATGCATTGATATGAAATTATTTCTATCGTGAAGATTGTGTACACATGGGAAAATACCAGGGAGGTTTTAAAGTTGAATATCATGCATTGTTAGCAGTGATCTTTCAAGTACAATCTGCTGGCAGTGCATGTCTGGCTGTCAACGATTCTGTAAAAATAGACTGACTGAAATTTTCCCCTTTGTCTTTTTAATTTTAAGCCATTTATAGGTACTCAGTAAATTATCTTAATTCCTAATTTAAGGATTATGACTTGATTTTTGAACAACCTGAAATGACACTATGAGAGAAGGTTTTAAAGTGTTAACTTTCACTGGGATCTCTTCACACTGCCTGTTTGATGTTTGGTATTGCGTTTTTGAAAAAATCTGTTTTAAAAGCTATTTGTAGAATAAATTATCAGTAGTAATTAGTAGTTTATCCACATATCTACTACTGATTAATCCACGTTCCCCTTTGCACTATTTTGCTTTCTTCTACTCAGGGAAGTATTTGGTAATTTTACTGCATCCATCTGTAAGCACTGCAAAATATTAGAACAGTAGTCTGCAAAAAGTGCTTTGTAGCACAAACACATTCCCCATTTGAACACCAAATTCAGGTAACCTCAAGACCAAATAATTAAATAACTGAGTGAAATTTTTAAACTAATGCTGAAGTAGTGGAGTTTATTTTTGTATTGCGCAGACTGTGCCCTGCCATGCCTCTGAGGACTGGCGCACCGTTCCATTTCAGACACGTGGTTTCTTGCTGGCACCAGAGAACCTGTGTGTCCCACTCCTGCTACCCACAGCTCGGAGCCGAGAAAACCTGTCACGACAAGCCTGTACCCAGCCTGGCAGGTGTCATACCCCAGATGTGTTCAGCTTTCCCAAAACAGAGCTTCCACGGTGTTCAGGCTTTGTTTTACAAATACAGAGATACAATTATTTAGATATGAAAATTGGTGATTTTATTGTACCTAATACAAAATATGGTGCTACTAAACTGTGGGCAATTAATAACCAGTGCCGTTAACTGGGAGCTGGTTGGTGGCATGGTGCTTTTGTGGAAGGCTGGCAACTCCGGCTCCGGATGAGTTTTGAGACTGAGCAGGAGGGGAGAGGTGGGAGCTGGTGCTTTACCTGAGCACTTCTCTCTTTTACCCCAGCTGAAGTAGGTTGAAAGGCTCAATTTTCTCTGTATTAGGAACTTATCAAGAGCGTTGAAGCCCTTACCTTACACAGAAGTACAATTCAGATGGAGTTTCAGCATTTTCTTCCTGGTATGAAAACCTGTCTTTTTTATTTTCTTCCCCAACTCCAAAACCGTCTCCCTCCAAAAAGCTGCTGCTGTTGCTTGTCTGTGGTGTTTGACACATGCCATAGATTGCTGTTTCTACGGTGTGTAATTAGAGGTGACTCGATGGCAAATACATCAGTAATTTCACCTATAACAGAAAAGTCAGCAAAGTTTAAACATAAAAAATTACTTAGACAGGCATTAGATTCACTAATGTTTTTTTTATTTTGAATAATTGTTGCACTACTTTTACATGGACCAGGTCTTTTTTTTCTGTATTTTGGATATTGACACAAAATGAGGACATTATAGAAATATTTCTACTAGGAAGCTATAAAGTCTGCAAAGAATTAGAAGAGAACAGAGGTGGCATCACAAACTAAGCTTGATAGGTTCCTAATGTAAAAACAAGAAAAACTAAAGTATACTAAAATAGGAGAAAACGCCTTGTCCACGTTTTATAGAAAATCCTGAAATATACAAGAAAGAGTTCTGGTTTGTTTTACAAAAAGCCTGTTTCTTACAGTATCATGCGGGTAGACCAGTCCATTCCACTGTTAACGTCCAGCTAATCCGCCTGCCCCAGAACTTGTTCACGGAATGCTGGCCTCTTCCCAGAAAAATAGTTTCTAGAATTGAGTTTTGAGGTACGCAGAGGGCTAACAAAGAAGGATCCAAGTCGTGATGAGAAAACCGCATCACAGAGTGTACTTTATTCCTTTTTAAAATTTGCCTGTCACTTTGTAAAATTTACCAACTCAGCAGGTCACCCAGTCAGCAGAGTGAGTGAGGTTCTTTTGTGCCGAGCATTTGCCTTGACAATTATTCTGAAGCAAATTGGTACATTTGTACTTCTAATTTTATACAGCTACTTAACTAATTACTGCTGTCAGTAGCAATTTTTATCTGGTAGTAACGTTCAGCTTAGCTGCATATTCCAGCTCCAGTGACCACCTCGTAGCCAGCGTATTTTATGGTTTGACTTAAAAAAGAAAACTGCGGGTACCTGTTTGAATAGCGGATTGAAAGCCCAGAGGGGTTTTGTGGGTTGTTTTTGCTAAACATGTGTAGTGCTGGCCGGAGTAAAGTCACTGACCCACTTGGGTACCAGCTGTTTAAGGAGCTGCCACGTTTGTAAAAGGCAGGAACATGAAGCAAGTGCTGCTCTCGCTCTTGTTTGGAGACCCTCATTAAATTATCTAGAGACAATAATCAGAGAGCTGCTGTTCAAGTTAATGGCACCTTTGAGCCCCTGTCAAGAGAGCTTTATTTAATGCGCAGCAGACCTGGAGTGGTGCAGGTGCCATTTCAGGCCCTCATTTAATTTAAGCTGCTTTAGTTGGCATGGCAACTAGTTGAGACATCTGGGAGACATTATGCTCGGGATTGAGATTTAGGGGGATTTGTGGCGTAGCAAAACAGAAATCTTATCATAACAAAGTGCAGAGTAATGCTTTTGGATTTTTTTTAAATATTTTACATTAAAAATGAAATGTAAAGATTTGTTGCAGCCATAAGGTAAAACCCAAATTTTAAAAGGCTGGTATAAATATTTAAGAGGGCCTTTGCAAAAGGAACAGAAAAATTGGAGGACTGGAAATTAAGGTGCTGCAGGGCTGTTTTTTTTTTTTTCTTTATGAATTCTTTATGAATGCAATTCTAATTTGGGGTTTTTTTGGTCAAACAGTTGGCAATATTTAATTTATAAAATTAATTTTTTGTGCGGTGTGCCGATGGCAGATGAACAGTTTGGCTGATAGGGATTTGGCCAGGTAGGCTTTGCAGAGCCGCAGATGGAAGGAGAACGCTGATTAGGTGGAGATGAAAGACAAGGAAAGTTTCTCGCGGTCATTACAAGTGCAACTTGCCCTGTGCCAATCAGTTGGTGATAATGGTAGGAAGGAGTAAAAGTTTCTGCTGGAGCTCACCTGCTTGCTGTGTCTTAGCCAAAGTCAGGGTTTGCCTGTTGTATTTCAGACGTGGCAGGCAGCGGAGCTGGGTCTAAGGAGCTGAACCAGCTGGTGGGCTCCTACAGGAGCATGGTGAGACCCAAGCCCACCCCTCGGCCGACCGGGTTAGCTTGGCTTTCAGAGGAGAGGTCAGGGCACACTCATAAAGATGCCACCACGAGGTCGGTGAGTTCCTGAACTTACCGCCGGTCGTGCACGGCTGATCCGGAGGAGAAGTGGCACTTGCAGCACAGCAAACCCCTGCTTCTTCCTGCAGCGTGGAAGGCAAAGTGGAGCTGCTGGGGGTTCCGGGAGCTGAGCAGCGTGTGGGTTTGGAAGCTGGGAGCTGGCTGCTGCTTTTCCTTCAACTGTGAACAACCCTGGTGCGCCAAGGAGGTACTAGACAGGGGCCCAGGAGATGCAGTTTTATTTCTAACTCTCTCCTTGATCTTTTGCATGACCTTGGCAGCAGGCACCACCTCTCTGCCGCGTTTTTGTCTGTTTTGAACGTGTCAGGGCTTGGTGTGACTTGTAACGCTTAATGCCTCATGCGGGGGGCTTGGTGAGACATTCGATATCTCGCTGTAAAGTAGAAGTTCAGTTAACATATGGCTACCGTGTTTTACCTTCTTCAGCCACAAATGTAATAACATCAGGAATTTTCTTTTTTGGTTCAAATGCGACTGCTAAAGGTAGCTTTTAAAGCAGTAATGTTTCGTAAGTATCTTATCAAGCTTATTTGATGTCAGAGTTGAAAATTCTCGTTATTGCAGGTTCGGTCCTTGAAAGCTGAGGTGCTTCAGGTTAAACTCTGCTCCAAAATCAAAACTTCATTGCAGGTGGTGCTGGTGAGGGAAGCAGAGTACAGCAGAGGCAGCTTCTCTGCAGCTCGCCGGGCTCTTCAGCGCTGGCGCGGGAAAAGCTGTCGGTCACTACCTGCCCTGGGCAGCCGCTCCCTGCCCTCTCCCGAGAGTTTATCACAGTGATTTCTGCATGTGCTTTATTGCTGTAAGATATTCTGGAAATTGACACTATGATACTGATTTTATGGGCTGAGCTACATGCTGCTTCTGTTCTGTGTTTCTCCATTTTTGCAACATTATAGTTCTGGTATTTTTAGTGCTTCCTCAGTAAACACAAGACCCTTCTTAATCCGCACTCTACGTAGTCTAAGCGAGAGCATACACAGCACTTTGTATCTTCAAGTAGCTGCGTAAATTTATCAGTGAGCCTGACTGCTGCCGAGTTCTGCTTGTCTGTGAGTATGTGAAACAGTGGGTTTTGTCTGGTTTCTCCATTTTTCCTCCAGATAGAATTTTAGGGTTTTGTTTTTTTTTTTCTTTTCCTTCTCCTGTTATAGCTCCGAAGAGCTTTTATGACTGGGATTTGTATGGATGTATGATGCTTGAGAAGGTAAAACAGGGGGAAGTGGGTAGATTTAGGGAATCACGTGTATTTCTAGAAGTGTGCATTACTGATTGTGTAGCACCCTGCAAGGTACGTGGGCAACCGACTTTCGCAGCCTTGCACTTGCCGGTTTGTCTGGCGAAACCACATTGGTGTATGTCCACTGTGAAGACGCTACTTCAGTTACTTGTAATTTGTGGCTTATCGATCTCAATGAAAAATTTAAAGATTGCAAGATGTCATTAATTAGATTAAAATTTTATTTTGTTTTCTGAGTCGTAAGTTGACTTTGGAAAAATTCTGTAAAGACTGCCTTAATGCAAACGCTACTTTAATGAGTAATCTGTTTTCTTTCACAACCCGTTTTTTATTTTCATTCTTGTAAGAGTCTGGAGACTTGACCTCTGTGAAGAAGCTTTATTCTTTTTGACTCAATAGCTCTGACCTGTGAGAGCTCAAATTCCTAGGAGCTAGAGTCAATGTTTCAAGAGATTATGTGCTGGACTTTCTGCTTTTGCCTTAACTAATACATTGAAGATATGTTGTCACTGAATTGATGCAGAGTGACCTCCATAAGATTATCGTCTCTCCTCAGCCACTCAGCTCGGATCATGTCAAAGTTTTTCTTTACCAGATTTTAAGAGGTAAATTTTCTTCTTTTAAAATTAATGAAAATTATGTGGTAGTATTACTTTTTTCCCTCTGTTTCTTAATGTTTCTTTTCAAGACATCCTCATCTTTAATAAGTTTCCTGTGGAAACTTGTTCTTTTTATTTCATATTATGAATATATAGCAAACATTAATTGTTCTAGTTATAAGAATATGGCAGCCCTGCTGCCTCCCATCGTAGTCGTGGGTAAAGATGGCAAGACTTACTTCTGCTGCAAAGGCGTTTTTAATGGCCTGTGAGAGTCTTAAGGTGGGAGGGGGGGTGTTTTAACAGTTCTCCAATGCTTTTTGAATCAAGGTACAGAAAGGACATCTAGACTGAGCCAAACTGATAAATGTATATCACTATACCCACTAAGGGTATTCTGGAGGATAGTCTAGTTTAAATTGTTATGGAACACTCCACTGTTTGATTTTTAGCTAAAACAATTTACTATAATAACAAGTTTAAACTCGATTTATTTTTGTTAGTCCATTTAGAAACTTTTAGCCAAGAAATTATGTTATTGTGCTTGTCTGTTGAACATCTGATCAGCATTAGTCCAGTTGCTTTTCCATTGGCTTTATTTGAATGTTTTCACTGGAATAAGCTGAAAGTAAACAGTTTTATCTGGTAGTAAATAAATAGTAGATTGTATTCATAACAAGCAGAGCAAAGAAATCCAAATTATACCCAGAAGTAGCCTGGGCTCTTCCAGGTCCCTGTTGTGCAAGAGAAGAGGCGTTTCCTTTGTGGTGTCCTAAAGGACAACAGGCGCTTGTGCGTGTGCTTACGGAGTGGGATGGCTGGGGCAGCACTGCCCGAGCAGTTAAGTTTGTTCGAGTTAGGTGAATTCTCGTTCCATTTGCCCAGGTGTTTCACCCGAGAGCTCAGTGTTCCCCAGTTTAATGCTATTATTTATTTTCGCTCTATCTGAGCCTACTTGAATTGTGGCCATTTTTCCCTTTGCCATGCTGTGTCTGCTCCTGTAGTCCCTGTGTATCAACAACGTCATGGCGGTACACGTTCTTCCACTGTGCTTTTTAGTGAGGTGCTTTCCGCATTGCTTTCATTTTCTTAAAAAATTCAGAATTATAGCTTCAGGGACGGTGAACGCAGGCAGGGCGCATAGGTGATCTTTCGTTCCTAACCACCTAAATGCTAGAAACATCCCCAATGGCTGTGATCACGTGTCCCAAGTTCATTAGCTCTGGCTTTGAATTTTTTCACTAAAACTTAACTAAAGTTAAGAAGAGGGCCTGGGCTTTGCTGTAATTTGGGCCTGTATTCTCTTGGCCTTGTTTTACGTTATCTGCCACTGGCTTATGAGGTTTTGGGTTGAAAAAAGTGATTTTTAAAAATATATTCAAATTAGCTGGGGTTTAATCTGAATGTATTTCTGAAGTTCAGCTGTTACCTGGGAAATTAAGTCAAATTTTAGTGCTGCAGAAGTTAAAACTGTTACTGGGAAGCAGAACAGTAAAAGCTATATGTCAGTATTCCAGCATTGTGATTAGCAGAGTATCCATGTTTGTTTGTTTGTTTGTTAGTTTTAAAAAAAGACTGCTTAAGTGACTTGCTCTGTCTAGTTTGCATGCTCCCAAAGTTTTATCCTTTCATTAAGTGACTGAGTGTATACTAGAGACTGGAAGTTAGAATCTCATCAAAAATGAGCCAATGGCAAAGTCTTTGCTGATCAAGAGTTGCAAGACCTTCCAGGAAAATGTTGTCAGCCTTTAAATTCTTTTAAAAGAAAAAAAGGTGTTTATTTTAATTTCGTTTAATATTTCAGGTCTGAAATATCTACATTCTGCTGGCATTTTACATCGAGACATTAAACCAGGGAACCTACTTGTGAACAGCAACTGTGTTCTTAAGGTGCTACTTAAATTTATTGAAAACGTACATATGTATATGCTGTTCATTTTAAATCAGTTGGTTTTTTTTTTCAAGAAAGCCTTTATTATGAATACTTCCCCTGAAAGTGATTTTAAAAGACAGGAGTCTCACAGATTTGTTGAAAATCATAAATGAAGTGAACATCTTCCTCTCCCCTTTTCTCCCTGCCTCTCCCCAAACATGTGAAAGCAGAGAGGTGACTCCCTGGTTCGACGTGCCCGGGGTCTCTGCTGCGCCCAGCGGCTCAGAGGGGCCGGCAGCTTGTTGGGGTGCCGCAGCGGCAGCGGGCAAGGCAGCGCAGAACTGCCCTTAGCTCCTGAGGCACGTGAGGTTTTGGAAGGGCTAGGCATGTTGTATAGCTCTGCCAAAAAGCCCCAAAAAAACCAAAAAAAAAAGGGGGGGGGTGTGTGTGTGTTATTTTCACTGATTTGCTAAGCATTCCAATTGTCACGTATTGGTCTGTTTTCTTAAGCCCTCTGGTTCAAGCAATTGTAAAAAAACCTCAAAGCCAGAGGGAGTAGAAGGCTGAATCTTTCTGTAACTTTTTGAGGTGTACGGTGAACAAATGAAATCTGGTTTGGGGTGAAATGCTCTGTACTCAGAGGCTGGCAATATGTATTATATTTTTTTTTTTTAGTGCAATGTTTTTAATCTTTTAGGTTATAAATATTGTAATGCCAACTAAAAATGTACTGCGATTTCAAATAAAATTGTAGAAAGTTTAAATGGATGTGGAATAAAGTAGCATAATTTCTTCCATTCCCCTTTCCCTTTGCTTATGCAGTTACAGCAGATTATCTGATTTATTTAAATGCTGGTTTGGAATTTCCTGCTTCGTTACCAGAAGGTTGCCTATTTGAAATGCATTAAGTGTTTTGGTTATTTTAATTTTTTTATTTACCTTCTCAATTTAGATTTGTGATTTTGGATTGGCCAGGGTGGAAGAATTAGATGAATCTCGTCACATGACTCAGGAAGTTGTCACTCAGTATTATCGAGCTCCAGAAATCCTGATGGGCAGCCGTCACTACAGCAATGCTATTGACATCTGGTCTGTAGGCTGTATCTTTGCAGAATTACTTGGGCGAAGAATATTGTTTCAGGCACAGAGTCCCATACAGCAGGTATAATTAAATTTCCCTTTAAAAATTTTTCTACTGCATAATTTCGTGGAATCAGTTATACTGATGCATTTTGAACCTGAAACTTGCTTCTGTTTCGCTTGGTTTACACACAGGCAAAAAAACCAAGCTACTTTGCAACACGGAAATGATACCTTCCAGACAGTATTAAAAGTGGTGGTTATTACCGTTAGCATTTGCAATGTGTATTTTTTGTAACCCCCTGTAATCGCTGCAGTACCAAAGCCTGCTGTAGCATTTTATTGAGATAAGGTAAAGGTGGTATAACTGGGATCAAGCTTTTTGTAACAACTAACATGAGAAAAGCAGTAAGTTTCCTGTCAGTATATAACTGGAGATACAGTATTGGCACTTTAAACTGCCAATTAGTACTATTGCTCTGACTGCTTCGTTTTAGTAATGGTCAAGTGTGTAACAAGGTACTGAATGTTTTTTTTATGATGTATAGCTGTGGCTAGGCATAAAAACCTGAGATGCACCGTTCCAACAGTAAGCAAATTAAGACAATATACATATATCTGTAATAATCTTGGAGTGCTGTTTTTACAGTAGGTAGAGAATAGTGTCTGCAGCAAGATATTAGAGGTGGATGCGTTTATTCTATCTAAGATACGGAACAAGGTGTGCTGACATAAAAATGTTTATCTTTAATGTTGCTTGTATTCATCTATGGATTAGAAACTACGTACATTAAAATTGTGGGATTGCATTGATTGACAAGGAGTGAAAACACATTCCAAACTTTTGTTAAAGCTGACATTCCAAACTCTATACTTCTCTTGCTTGTTTATGCACATAGCGTTTTCACAGGTTTGAGAGCCATTCACATTAGCATGCTGCTTTCAACATTCATATATTTAAAGTGTTGTTGTGTTGTGTGTATATTTTTTCCATGCTGTGCCCTGTGTGGTGGTTCCTATCCTGTCACCACAGTAGCGTTCCCAGGGAGGGACTCGCCAGTCACTCTAGCAGCACTGGTACCTTGTATGATGACAAAAAGTAGGCTTCCTCCCAAAATACACCTCCCTTACCCTTCTGAAGAGACCGCAGAGGGGAAAAGCAGTAATGTCAGCAGAACTGCTAGATAAATTGACAACTGTTCTCTTGCAGCCTCAAAGATATTTAAGATCTCCTGTTTTTCTAATCTTTGATCTTTTGCTACACCGAAGCTAAATATATGTGGGATTTTACTAGCCTTGGCTATCCTTGAAATTTAAAATGCAAAGAGATTCATCAGATAAATCTACAATAGCATTACGGGATTGGGTTTTTTGGGTGGTGTTCATTTTATTTGATTGAAAAGTTGTATAAAGTTATGTAAGGGTTCCTAGATCTTTTATAGTCCCCGTGCCGTGGAACGGTTTAAGAAGTAATCGATAGATATATAGATATATAGATATATCAATTATGTTCTGAGAAATTCAGTACTCTGCAGAGGTGGAGAGACTGTAGAAGCGCCTTGGGCTAGTCAGTGGTAGGCTCCTTCCCTAGGTAGCCGTGCCGTGCCCCTTACTGCAGTGTGGGCACTGAACTGGTGGTCCCAAACAGCCGGTGGGATTAGCCAGGCCAGGAAACTCCCTGGTGTCAGGATAGCCGTCATCAGGCTGGAGTTTTCCTGGTAGAAAAAACAGGGTAGAGATCATTTTAAAACTGGCTGTACTGCAATTTTTAACTGAAGTCTGTGATCAAGAAAGTGAATAAAGCTTTACATTATAAACCAGACTTGAACTGGTGATTTTGGTATTTTAAACTTTGGATAGTATCATGCTGAAAGTGATGAATATATCTAAGTTGCTCACTTAAATTACAGTAGCTAACTTTTTGATAAGGATTTTGTGGGATTTCTTACAAACATAAGAAACGAGATAATCTATACTGAGACAGATAATCAGAAACACTTTCGAGTGCAATATTTCATAACACCTCCTATTTTTGCTTTTTATTGATACTATTTAGAATAGTTAGCATTTTTGAATGATACCATCTTTTATTTTTGTTTACAAATGCATTTTAAAGGTGCTAATACAAGTTATTTTTAGCTGTAGGTCCAGAAACATTTAATACATCTAATTTTATCCTCTTAGTGCATCTGTAGGGCAGGAAGGGTGATCTCTGGCGCTGTGACTGGCTGTGGGAGCGAACGCCTCCCTGCCCGCTTTCGGGACTCGTCTGCACGCTGGGCTGTGACGGGCAGGTCAGGGAGCGCTAAGTTTTAACCACCTTCGTAGGGCAGCCAGGTCCTCTCGTCTGATTCTGCTGATTATTATTTAATCCTCCTTGAAGATAACCGGTCACGTGCCTGAGACAGCGGGCAGAATCCGTTTGGAAGGATCAGTGTCAGGAAGAGAGGAGAACGGGGCAGGGGCGGCCGTTCTGGTTGGCTGTAGCACGGATGTCTTGTGCACAGGTTGTGTTTCTGGGGAGCTGCACGGCTGGCCTGTGAGATGGCAGGTCGTGGCTTGCAGGGTCGCGCGTCCGTGTGCCGAGGGTTTGCCTCTTGCCCGGGACCGCAGTTGTGTTTCCCTGGAGCGGTTAGCGCAGGGCGGCGGGAGGGCAGCTGAGGACCCCACGTTTTCCACGATTCCGAGGGAGCTGTGCCTCGGAGGCCGGCGCTGGTGCCCGCTGGCAGATGGAGCACCTGTAGATGTTGTGGTGAAATGCATCCCCCAGGCAGCGTTAGCTGAAAGGAGCCCAGTGCAAACCAGGGCACAGGCAGTGGCCGCAGCTGGGAAGTTTGTCTGGCAAGTGCCCTTCTCCTTCTGGCCTGGAATAATAATACAAGAATGTAGATTCACTGTATATACCCCAAAGACTTGAAATTTGTGCAACTGAGGTCAGTGGAATTAAAAATTAATATTTTGAAATATTTTTTTCTATTTTTACGCTAACATTTCAAAATACATCTTGTAATACTTTAGAAAAATATGTTTAAAGACTGATAAACATGCATCTAGATAAATGAAATCACCCCTCTTAACAACACTCTTCTTTGAGTGTATTGCAAACATATGGGCTAAGACAAGAGAATTTTTACCTTGAGAGATGTTAAGCATGAACTTGCAGGAGATCATTATGAAAATTGTTTTCAGTGTTTCTTCTTGTAACCGTTAGAATAAAGTGTGTGTATTTATATCTGTATCTATATTTATAGATATAAACGTATATTAACATATCGCTATGTGCTTCAGGGGTAGTTGGCTGCAAAATACAGGTGTTTGTGCAGTTGACATTCCCTGGTACGCTGGTACAATTTATTATGTTATTTTTTTATATTTTGTAAACACATTGGTCTTTTTTATATCAGCTCCACGTGTCTATTTCTCAATTATATATTTTCCACATTTAAAAACCCCAAGGTTTAGGATTTTTTTTCCTCTCCAGTTTTCCATCTCCTGACGAAGGTAGGTGCTTTGCTCTGAAGTTACGCTAGCCCTGGCCCCTGGCACCAAGGCAAAGGGGAGGACGCGTGTTCGGTGCCAAGGGACGACGGTGCGTGTGCTCCGGGCGCTGGAGAGCCCAGTGCTTCCGCTGGAGCGCGGGAGAAGGTGGAGCGGCCGCACCAGCCGCGGAGCGGCACAGCGTGGTGTGGAACCGGCGGGGTGGTGCTGCCCGGCAGCGGGGGATTTTCATGCGGACGAGGCCCGTGTAACGATGAGAATGGGTTTGTTCCCCGCGGAGAGCTCTGCGTCCGCCCTCGTTAGCGCGGGCGGCTGGTGGTGGCGAGGGAACACGCGGAACCAGGGCGCTGATCTCACCACTGGCAGGCTTCTCTGGGCGCGCTTTTTTGGGTTTTTTGCTTGACTTACACAGGCGGGGTTTTGTTTGCTTTTACTCACTAAAGGAGTACATGCACACAGTTTTGTAGAAATAAGGTGAAAGCGTGCCTGTTGCTTTCCAAAACAAAAAAGGTGAATGAAATGTCATTTCATTTCATTTGGGACCAGTTTTAAACACAGCATCATCTTTGCTCTTTTTTAGGTAGCTTTCTTTTCCTTATAACCAGCACCACTCCTTTTCCTTCCTCTGGTTTTTATTTTTATCCCAGCATTTTTTTTAGATAAAAGAATTTTTATCTTAAATCCTCAGATTTTTTTTTTTAAATTGTTTTTCTCACTTATTGGAATTTTTTATGTAGTATGTTTGTACTGTTGTTCTGAGGTTTTTACGCATTTTCTATAGTTTTACTCCTGTTGTTGGCAAAATATTTTGTGTGAAGTAGCAGCTGACCTGTTTTTTTGGAGGTAATTTTACGTGGTATATTGGTATGCAATGCTGACATTCAGTTGAGAATATTTGGGTTTTAGAATGAGTAACACGCCATTAACAGTACTCAACAATTTTCTTAATGATGTAAAATTGACTTTTCAATTGCAATAAAATATTTTACTAAACCTGTAAACAAAAAAAGCTCCCTAACTTGAAAATCAGCTTCTGCTCGGGCTTTTTGAGTGAAATTACAAATATTGTATTTCCTATCTTCTAAATGTATATGTTAATATTTGTAATTTACTATCCGTAAAGGACTGGTTTTAAACTGATTCATACCTTAAACGTAATTCACCTTAGCTTGAGAATCTGCTGTCATAGTGCAATACATTAGTGTATGTCTGAGGTCTCAAATGGGTGTGTTCTGTCCCTGCAGTTGGATTTGATCACAGACCTGCTGGGAACACCGTCGCTGGAAGCGATGAGGACGGCTTGTGAAGGCGCCAAGGCACATATACTCAGGGGTCCTCATAAACAGGTACAGCTGCAGATTCCCAGCCGCCTTTTACCCTCGGTCAAGGCAATCCTTCACCCAGCCCCCAAAAGTTAGGATTTCCTCTGCGCGGGACACTGCTGCGGCGCCATCGCCGTGTTTCACGTCTTGATTCAATTCTCATGGCGTGTTTGTTCGCAAATGCCCTGGGTGTTTAATCTCGGAGCTGTCTGTGCTCTGAAGCGGGTTAGGTTTTCCCCCGGCGGTTGTGGTGCCATGGTGCGGGGTCGCGGTGTAGGTACTCAGACTGCAGTTGAGGCAAGGTGGCTCCTCACTAGCCGAGTTTCCGGCTCCTGTCTTGTGTGTATCCTTTGACTTGATGATACAGCTGAAAGTCTCTTTTTTTGGCGCGACAGTGTTTTGATAGCTATTGTGAATGAAGATGTTAAATTTAAGTGATGATATTGGCCAGAGACATAAATTAAAATTGACAGTATGGTTCAGGAAGCCCCGGAGGGACTCCAGTACTGACAGGATCAAGAGTGTTCGAAGTGGAAATCCCCCGTTATCCAGATCCGTGAACAGCCCAGTCCAGCAGCTCCTCACCGAAGGCTCCCGCGCACGTCTGTGCAGTCACCTGAGCTGTTCCTGACGGGCTGAGAAAAACTGAGATACAACATTCAACATAGCTGAAGTAAAAGTTAATTGGAAAAAAAACCCAAACCAGAAAAAAAGGCAAGATGATGTCATTATGCTGATTGGACAAGAAAGAGGGCAAATGAAATGTAGTGTTAATAGATACAAAGAAATGCTTATGTAGGATTCCATAGTGCAGTAATAAAGCGGTACGTCTGTCCAATGTGGTAATTCTTGTGACTATTAGATAGTAAAAATTAACAAAATTAATAACCTGTATATGTTAATACATCAAATCTTTCCAGTAGTTAAGTTTGCATCTTTATTTTCTGTATGTTGAAGTAATTTCTCAAATGTCTACTCACCACAATAGTAGTTACCATAGAAATGAGCATTCTGCTATATTATTAACATGTGGGAGTTCCGCCTCCTTGGCACTTTGATTCACTACATCAAGTTGTCTCTATTCCATTTTATGACAGGTTTTTTTTTCTTTTAACATTAACAATAGGAGGATTTCCTTAAGACTTTCTCTATCAGTTTTAAAACAAATCAAGTCTATTTTTTTGCAATCACATGTTAGACGAGTTGTAACTTTGAAGCATGTAGTCCTGCGCTTTCAAGGTTTGAGATGTTTTGTAAAAAAAAAAAAAAAAGTTTTGTGGTGATTGAAGCTGGGAGAAATACATTTGCTATACTTGATAAATATATACCAGTATACAAATTCATCCAGATACTTTATAGAATACATTGGATTTAAATTCTGATAATTTGATAATTGGTTGACATTTCCAATGTGCAATAGTTGTGCTCTTGGTACTAGTAAGCAAGAGCTCTGGAATTTATTTGTTAGCCTTGTTCAGTGTGTTAAACAAGGGTGTTTTATCAAGAGCTGAAATGGACCCAAGAATGTCTTCTTATTCGGTGATATCGGTGCTGAGGCTGCTCTTGAACAAGGCACTGAAACTGCGTGTGTCTCAACCTGATGAATGATGGGAGTACCAAAAAGCAAGTGGGTTTCCAATATAAAATGTTTCCAGTAGAGATTTAATGTCCTACAGCCGCCAAGTCATAGGAAATAAGCTGTAAGCAGTTAGTGCTGTGTCGGTTGAGGAAAGCGACATTGATTTTTCATGGAGTGCCATGGAAGTTGAACACTCTGGAGCCGGTGTGCTCGTTTGCAACTTGGAAATAGGGGTTATGGTACATCGATTTGACTTCTTTGATATTTCTGTTTTCAACTTCAAGCGCACTTCGTGTTTGAATGCAAATTCATGGCTTTTCATCTTTTAAAATGGAGATTTTGCTGGTTATAAATAGCTAAATGTTAACAGTTTCTTAATTAGATTAATAGGGAGAGAAAAGCAAGTTAGAAACTGGTGATTACTTTGTCGCACAAACTATTTTTAATTGGTGTAGGTGAGCATAGTAGGAGTTAAGGGGTAAAGCATTTTACTGCTTTGTGTAAAAATAGATTAATGCATGAAGTTTCTGATTTAAAAACCCCATCCCACTGTGTGTTGGCATAATGAAAATTTACACACTATGTAGACATCTTCGTCAGTTCTGTATTTAAAAATTTTACTTCAAACTGAAGTTAGTGAACTGATGAAGTGCTGAACTGGCAGCCTGAGGAGGAGCGTCTCCTGCCGCATCCCCGCCGTGCCGTACGCAGCGCTCCGGATGTCGCTGCGCTGGTGTGCTGACCCACTGCTACAAGTGAAATGCGCTGGAGGTCGTTCCCTCCCTGCTGTGGTGCTTGTGTCCTCAGCCATGGAGGAAAGAGATCCAGTGTGGTGCACGTTGCTTGCTAAAGACCTGACCATTGATCCCACGATAATCAAATCATACAGAAATTGAGTTTTTACCAGTTCCTTCTGCCCTTGCTACTACTCTTGTCAAGACTGTTTCTGATCTCTAGCCGTGGACTTGAGGGCAGTTTGCTGAGAAAATGCTGTCCCCAAGAGCTGTGTATAACCAGACGCGTTTACAGTGGCGTACCGCTGCAGACGGGGGGCATAAGCGTAGCTGCAAAAGTGCATCCTTCATTTGAATTGGCTGCAACAGCTTCCTTAAGTAAGGAATGCAATCATATTTTTCTGCCCCAGTATACGGATGAAACCTCCTTAATCACAGTGCTTGGGTGACGGTGCTTTTTTGTGTACTTATTAATTAGAAAAATCATACGACATTAGCAAATGCTACAGCTTTATATTCTATAGTCTGCACTTAGAAACTAAGGCTGGGAAGTGCTTAGTGCTGTATTTGGTAGTTCGGAGTTAACTTACAATGATTTCACTGTGGAGGTGTAATTTTTATATATACTAACAAATTTACAGCAACTAAATCATTTCTGTTCATTTACTTCGCTAAACAGGTAGAAGTAACAGACACCTGCCCCGTTTTAGCATTACATCCCAGTTAACAGTCTGTGCAGAGTTAATGCAGTTCTGGAAGTCCTGTGGATCCATGCAAATGTAATATAAGGTCTAAGTTTGCCAGTGAATATTGTCCCATAAGTATGCTAGCTAGCTTTCAATTGTTTTCTTGTATTTTCGGCAGAATGTTTTAGTCATTTCTGTCAGCAGGATAGTATGTTCTTCCCTCACCTCAATAGTAGTTAATCACTCGCGCTCCTGAAGCGTTCTGTAGTTATTCCTGCCCTCGTGGCTCTCCCCAACACCGTGTTCGCTAGCTAATGTGAATGCTGTTTGAATTTTCATGGGAAGAATACCAAAGGGGGTGTGTGTGGCTGCACATGTATGTGATAGTTTATTTTCTTAAAAAAAAAAAAAAAAAAAAA